>OX328132.1:78033575-78086674 GCA_946811695.1 Gonocerus acuteangulatus
ATTAATAGTCTGACATAAAATTGGATTCATAGGAGCACCTATTTGCTTACTGGTTTTTCTAGATAACTGAAATGCTCACTGGTATAAAGGATTCAACTAAATATATATGTTTCTCTATATAAGATTCCTAAAGGACAACTACTTACTACTTAAAGATTATACATGTTATCTAAAAGAATCATTTGGTGCTCTTCTGAATCCTTTTGAGCAATGGCTTTGCCTGAAACATTCCTAATTGAAAGACATTCCTAGCAAATGGCATAACTGCAATTTTCATTTGTGAATCGATTATACCCTTAGGAAATGTGTTCAAATAAGTAATGCATATTGATTCTTATTATTACTTTAACAAATTAACATACATTAGAGTTTCGATATGTTTTTCTCAAAAATATTACAATATATATTTTTTTAAATGTTATTTAACATTGTGCATTTTCACTAAAAATATCAAGATTATTCATCTACACATTCTTTCAATTAATCAACAATTTCGGTTAATTGTTTTAATCAATTGAAAATATATTTCTCTTAAGTACAAACATCTTATTCATATTCAATTCAGCTTAAATACAGTCATAAATATCCTTTATTCATTTGTTATAAAAGAAGTAACATAAAGTAGTTTTGGAACCTCTTTTGGGGGCTGAAATAAATTAAAAGAAAAATATTAGTAATGTACAATATATGTACATATATACTCCTCACTAACAAGTTTAAAAGTATTAAAAGCTGTTATGTTCATTTTAAATTTCAAAGGATTATATTTGTTATGCACTCTCAATGCAGCCTTTCATACTGCTTCCTTTTTTTTTTGAATACATGCTAAAGTTTTAGAAGTTTCATTATATGCTTAATTGCCTTTACAAATTTAAATAGATCTTATTTTACATGCTTATGAGTTTTAAATTCATTTTTTTTTTTTTTTTTTTTTATTGTAAATATAATAAAAATGTGGTCCCATTAAAAAGCCAGCATGGTAATTTTAGCAGTGGAAAATAGAGCATTTGTAATAGCTGAACTAATGTTTACAAACAAATTCAATAATTCTATTATAATAAAATCCAGCAGACAACATAGCTGTAGTTGTATACAAATGTACAGAATGAACTGAGAAGTATGTACATAAAGTAACTTGTACAATTTTATATTCATTCATTTTAGCATATTTTGTATTCATTAATAGGATATTGCAGTTGCATGATACAGATTTAATTGAATAGTTTAATAATTAAAGAAGAATAGAAAATGTTTGTGTAAACAATGAAAAATAAAGAGTATTTTTATTATTACATTAAATATTTTTGTAATAATGTGCTAAACAATATAAAATTCTCAAATAAACCTTGAAATGTCTTAACATTTAGTTAAAAATTATTTGACCTAGCAGAAATATCTTGTGGCTTTCTTGCCCAAAGTTTACTACTCCTTTGTAACTCCTCTATTTTCAAATGAGTGCTCACTGTAATGTAAAAGAATTTGTGTCTTCTCTGGTTTTCTCTCTTTCCCCTCCCCATCTTTTTAAAAAGAGAGGGGCATTCACAATTCCAGTATTAACACAAATGTAATATATTTATTATATCATGAAGTTTTTCTTTATCAGAATTAATTCTCACAGTTTCTTAGTAAGCTTAGCTTAACTTTTCAGGACTAGCTGAGAAAAGTGAAATAGCAGAGATGAATTAGTTTGTATTATTTATTGAATTTAAGCATTGAAAATTGTCATATTCAATCTGTAAACATCAATAAACAATGTTTAATCAAACAAATTGAAAGAAACAATGAAGTTAACAGCTACAGATCTGCTGGGTTTATAAAAACAATCAGAATACTTAAATAAAAATCAAAATTATAAATTAATCAATTATATATATAAAGCCATTTGCTAGACAATATACATTTCATAAATATTAAATACAAATAAACAACTAAAACATCTTGCTCTTATAACATTTAAAGAGAACTGGTAATGTATGCTATTTTGCATGGAGCCTGTCACCTCTCAGCTACATTTTTGAATCCAGCCTCGCCTATTATCCTTTCCACTCTTAATAAATGAGATTATATTGCTTACATTTCAGCCCAAATTCCAGGTCATCCCAGAATTATAAAAAGAAATATTCGGAGACTTAAATAAAATTATGATAGAGGACATATTTATTAACAAGACATTTAAGAACAGATAGAAACTTAATTAAATATTCTTAAGTGACAGGTTAAAATCAATTCTATGGCCAAAGAATTTACAGTGAATTAATAATTTAAAAGTAAACTTTATGGATTTCAACATTTAATTTATTAAAAAGTATGATTGATTTTGCACCAATGAATAGCCGTTTGCCTGCAGGAGACATGTATGTCTGCCCAAAATGCATTCTTATAGGAAAGACTTTTATGCTATGCTTGTGCTTAATATTGTATTGGAGACCTCAGGACCGTAGTACTAATTTTTGGAATATATTTTTCAAATACTGTTACCACTTCGCATGAGATACCAAACGTGTATTTTGATGTCAATACATCAAAATATTTATGTTTGACAATTCTAATATTTCATAAAAATTAAATATATATATATATATATATATATATATATATATATATATATATATATATGTATAGTTACTACAAGATCCACATTTACCACTGAGTAAATTATTATTTTTTTTTATTATTTTTTTTTTTTTGCGCATTCGAATTGTAACCTCATAATGTTACAAAAAAACCTTAGTAGTAAAGAAATGAATAAGCTTAAGTATAATGAAGGAGCTTTTTATCCTTGTTTCAGCACTAAATTATTGTTTCAAAGAAATTCAAAAACTATAAATTTTTAACTCATATTCTATTCTTTATTTAAAATAAAAGTCTAAAGAGCTTACTTTGTAGTTTCATACTTAAATGTATTGTTTTCTATCTCTATCATAACTTTATTTAGGCATCTGTATGTTGTAATGTATAGTCCTTATGATGGCCTGAAATTTGGGCTGGAATGTCATCTATATAATCTTATTTTAAATGCTATTTTTCTTGTTGATAAAATAGCCAACGCACAGTACTGACGAGACACTTTTGAGTTTTTCATGACCGGTGAATATGTTGTCAGAGTTTCTCTCACACTGTTTGTATGTCTGGTTCTATTGAATAATATGATATAACTTGTTGCCATTTTCAATGGACAGATTATTTTATAAATTCCATTTTTTTTAGTACATTCACGACTATTATGACACATATTTATTCATAACTAGCCACTCATAATTTTAGGATAAACTCAAGGAGCAACTAGCTTGGCAGCATTGGTAATAAACCCAATGATTAGCAACAATTTATTCACCAATAAGTTGTTTTGCATAGTAGATTATCAGAAAAAAGGCGTCTGTCCTTCTGTCTAAAGGGGGGGGGCCTTCTGTATTGCTTTCTGAGACTCTTCACACCAAATTTGAACCCCTTATTTTAAATGAGGGATAAGATAAGCAAACATCTTTGTGCCTTAAAAATTTCACTTGTATGCCATATAACTCCTATATCAGTGAGAAAACTACAACTGCAAAGTTTACTTCCATGCTACACCTCTGTGAATACCATGGATGAGGCTAAATTTAGATCCTATTGCATTATGTATGAGTACTACTGCATAAATGTTTGAGTATGTATTATCAATGGAGACAAGGATCTTCAGATTCATTTCATTAAGAGTTTCATTATCATTATTTATAAACATAGGGATACAAGGAATTGAATAATATCCAAAGCCCCCAAAAGGTCCCTTCATTTGATACTCTGAAAAACTGTTAATCATGAAGAAGCCCAGGAGTAGTCATGGAAAGTGAAGTTTGGTTAATAAATTTGGTCCTATTTACAAGTAAGTTTAAAAGTTCTTAATTCATGATACATTCAAATTTATTGTGCCTTTCAAGATCCACCTTCTACCATAAATTCCTCTCAAAGTTGTGGCTGTGGAGGTGACTTAAGCAATACATTTTTCTGATAACATAGATGCATGCATTTTCCCTTTATTTTGTTTTTATTTTCATAAGCACACATGTTCAATGTCATTTTATACACACACACACACACATGTGTGTGTGTGTGTGTAACTACTTTCCTGTAACCTGTTGTCCCCTTTTCCTAATAATTGTTATGATTCTATGTATTATTTATTTTTTTGGTATTCTATAATCATAAAATAAAATTCCTTTTTTTAATACAATAATTCTCAAACATTTCAACAGCTGGATTTGGTGCTTAAGTCAGAAGAGGGAGGTGATTTGTCTGACTTCATTACCAATGGAGAGTGGTACCTAGTAGGTAAGAAATTTTGCTGATAAAGGTATTTTTTTATAAACTTGAAATTTTCTATGAATTTTAGGCTAATTGACTTGCTATCATAGCAATGAATTTAGCAAAGCTTCAAATAGACAGCTCAGTGTCAGATTTACATGAACGCAGATGCCTGCCATTTTAAATGCTTTAAAGTAGGCATTCCTACTTGAAAATACATTTATTAAGCAACCTTAATTCACTAACTATGTCTTCTCTATGGTATACCATGATTAAAAAAGATTAATTCCTATTAAGAATGCCTACTTTAGAGCAGTTAAAATTAAAGGAATGTGAATTTATATAAATATGACACTGTGCAGAGCTGTGTTATATAAATAAGTTATATAAATAACACTGCCATAATATCAGTATGATGTTATCAGAGTTACTGGAGTTTGGCTCCATTGGGTGACTTAACGTACTCTTTAGTGTTAGAAAACCAAGTAGCCTATCTGCTTAAGAAACTCAAAAGAAATGCAAAAACTGTGTACAAATTCCAGACTAGCAAATCAGTAAAATAAGGGTTTGAGTATTAGGACACTCATGAGTGTATTTTATCATTCTGCAAGAGATTTAAAACCTCTAAAATAAGGTGCCAACATGCAAGCATTGGGGGAGTAGCGTCCCCACTGGTTACCACAGTTCAGTACACCATGGACACTCACCAAAAAAGTACACTCAGCACAAACACTTAATATAAAGCCAAATACAGTATACAACCGAGGGGGCAACATTCTCTAAGAGTTTCTCTCTTTCACGGAAGGTTATCCTAAGGTGCAGCTACGAACTATCATAGGACTGGAAAGGCTGATACCCTGCTGATGCCCATCTGAATCATTGCCTGTCACATGTAATAAAAGATACATACACAGCCAGACAAATCAAAGGACAGTCATTTTCATGTGAGTGGCTGGTGACAGTTGATACATAAGGTGGGATAGCCTATGGACCGACCCATAACGCAATTGCAAAAGAGAAAGAAGAGTTCTTTCTCTTTTTGAGGGATTGATTTGGCAGCACTGAGACATAAATAGGTGATGCACATTCAGAAACAATTATTGTTGGAGGCTTGAATGGCTGAGTTGGAAGAGACTCCCACTTGAGCCCGTATGTTTCAGGTTTTCACGGGGAAGAAATAAAAAATGATAAATGGAAAGAATACTATAGCTGTGTGCAAGCAATGAAATAAAAGGTTGGTAGCAGCAAATTTTCTCATAAGAACACAAACAAGTTTACAAGAGAAGAACCTAGGAAAATTAAATACTCTATATTAGACTATTTCCTTGCTATGAAACATACTCTCCATGATTTGATCAATGTATGAGTTAAAAGAGGTTTCTAAATAGGAAGTAGTCATTACCTACTAAAAATTGATTTGTGATGTAAGAGAGGGGAATGAATCATGAAGAGTATAAAAAAGATCGAACAGTTGCATTATCAAGAGGATGCTTCTGTTTTTCCTCACACCAGTCATTTTGGTAAATAAAAATTCTGAAGCTTGGTTGACTACTTAGCTGATGTACAACTAATAAACCTTGTCTTTTTATATCACTAATCACTGACAATTGATACTTTGATATCAAAATTAAAGCAATAATGAAATTATATTTTTAAATACTAATTGGATTGTAACTTTCCTTTTTAACAACTAACATTTATCATGGCCAAAATGCTTTATAATTCTTCAATTTATGACACCAATTTAATTATTACAATTACTTTCAGGAATGCCAGGCAAAAAGAACACTATTACATACCAGTGTTGTCCTGAGCCTTATGTAGATGTCACTTTTACTATTCAAATAAGAAGGAGGACACTCTACTACTTCTTCAACCTTATAGTGCCTTGTGTGCTTATATCTTCAATGGCACTTCTAGGATTCACCTTACCACCTGATTCAGGAGAAAAATTAACATTAGGTACAGTTTTAAGAGAATAATTTAATAATTTCTATAACCACAATCATGTGTTAATTTATTTTTCATATTTAAACAAAGGTCATATTGGGATGAAAAAATGTATGTGGCTCAGAACATGAACCATTGTTTCTATGTTTAATTAGAAGATAACATAGTTTTATGTGTTGATTACTGATTCGAGATTTTTTTTTTTTTTTTTTTTTTTAACAGAGTTCAGAATTGTATGCAAGCCCTTGCCAAGATATACAAAATCTTTTATGCAAGTAAGAAGATGCTGGAGGTTAATTAAAAATTTGGAACGTTTAACCTTAGATACACAGCCCTTGTATGGCATACACATTAGAGCAAAAATGTTTAATCTATTGGAGCCACACAAAGAAGGGATTTTTACATTTTAAATATTATTTAACGCAACTATTGTCAACTAACACTGGGTCCGTGTGGTCTAGTCGCTAGCGGCTTAGATTCATAAGCGAGAGATGGTGGGTTCGATCCCCACCGGTGGCAGGAATTTTCTCCTGCACCATGGATGTCGGTGCTAAAAAAAAAAACATGAGAGGAAACTGTTACTGCATCACCATTTTTTGCTACTTATAAGTGTTGACCAATTTTAACACACATAAATGATCACACACTGATGTATGCGGGTTTACTGTAGCACATTGAAAATAAAAAAGGTTGTTCCTACAACTCATCGCAACATTAGATACCAATGATATGTAATATATATATATATATATATATATATATATATATAATATATATATATATATATATATATATATATTCCCATAACAGGGGCTGGTACCCGGATATATCTGATTTTTCACTATATGGCACACTAGGGAGATAGTGTGGTCAGTACTATGTTCCAGCCGCCTGACTTTCCCCTTGACGTGTTCCCATTAAGGGGAAAGCAAGTTGACCTAAAATATCAATTGCGCCCCTGATAACCTGCTGTTTCACTTATAGTAGCCCTGCACCCTTGACAAACGCTAACTAATCTTCTGAGTTGTAAGCTCAGAATCTCTCCCTGGGTCCGTTATTTTCACACATCCAAAGTAAATGAAGCGCCTTCTTGCGAGTACTGCATAATCAGAAATTATATATATACAGGTGTTTCTTCGTCTATCCCACACATCCTGCATAGAGAGGTTGTAGCCAGGCCCATAATATGTAGATGTTTGATCATCTTTGCATGACCTATGTAAAGACCAACAGTTTGCCTCATAGCCTTTCTATGTAGGGACAATTGTCTTTGTTCATTTCCTATACATCCTGCTTAGGAAACGCTTTGACTGTCTTTGCATTTTGAATTCTTTGCCAAATGCCTAGGTGTGCCTAGGTGATCTCGCCTAGCCACCAATAATTCCTTTTACTAGGATTAGAGATATTCCACATAAGGATGTTGCGATACCATCAAAGTATCGATACCTACTCATATGAGTAGTACTCAAATCATTTTTCGATACTACTCATATAAATACCCCTAAAGTATCGATACTTACTCATATCGATACTTTTAGATATTTTTTAATGAAACATTCGTTGCAAATGTTAAAGGATAATAATTTTGTGAGGATAAACTTTAAAAGTAAAGTAATTAATTTGTACTTTATTAACAAAAATTATCTTTTATTATTAAGTATATAAAACCAAAACTCTTTACCATCAAGATAGCCAAAAAACAGTAAATCAGTATTTTGGAGAGCTTTGGAAAATAAGCACTCGCTTGGAACCGATGTTCAGACTACAATTACATAGTGTTGTGCATATTTGTACAGACAAGCAAATACAAAGTTCATATTATCCCATTCTGCAAATGGGTTGCTTTTAAGGGAAACTGCTGGATTAGATAAATATACAGAAACTTCATCGCCCTGGAGAGATTTTTTTTTATCACGTTCGAGTGGTGCTGCAGATGAGGCATCGTCTTCTGACTCATTTGGGCTACTAAGTGGTGCGACAACCATAGTTCCAAGTTCTTGAATAGCTCTTCCACATACATAGGGGTCTACTTAGTACAGGTTTTTAAACCTTGGGTCTAGTTCATTCAATGTTTCATTTTCCACAGCACTTAGCAAATTTGGAGCTACTACACTCTCGATTACAATTTCTTATATTACTATTCCCAACATAGGAATCGCTCTAACATAAAAAAATGTTGAGTTCCATGTAGTTCTTACATCTGCAATAAGTTTAGAAACTGATTCGTCTGATTTTTCGTTACAACACTGTTTTTTTTTTTAACCAATGAACAATTTCTCGTACTTTTATAACAGCTGCTTTAACACAGGATAACTTTAGTGCCTCTTTAATTACGAGGTTTGTAGTATGCGCATATATGGCAGCCAACATTGAACATTGAACTGGCATTATCTGTTACAGCTGCACGAATTTTGGTAAGTAGAATGTCCCGTTTTTAAATAATATTAAGAAGGTTTTCCTTTATGTAATCAGCTGTATGTCGTTCACTAAATGCACGAGTTGCAAGATAATACAAACACGTTTTACCATTTTCTACAAAATGTACTGTGGCACCCATGAATACCACTTCTTTCATTGTCTCTGTCCATATACCTATTGTTAGACAGATATTGTCTATTTTGGATAATCTGGAGTTACAAACATCAACACAAGCTTCGTACTTTTCCATAGTGCAGTAGTCAATCAGATTCGATTCGATACCAAGTTCTTTTGTTTCGATAAAGAGTAAGTACTACAAGAATTATTCGATGCTATTAGTACTTGGTATCGAATCAAAAGCATCGAGTACCTACTCGTATTTACTGGTATCGGAACGTCTCTAATTCCACTGGCTGGTTCTGGCCCACAGAGGGGTTCTTTTGCCCTCTGTCGAGCCTGTTTGTCCGCTACCTCATTTCCGAGTATACCTGAGTGAGATGGCTTCCTGTGTAATTTAACCTGGTCGTCAACAACTAAACGATCTAGCATGTTCCGGCATTCATCAACAATCTTGGACCAAATGCAGGTGCCCTCGATAGCTGATAATGCTGCCTGGCTGTCAGAATATATATTAACTTTCACACAAGAAGAGCCACTTTGTAACAACATCTCTGCACAAGGCCTTATACCAAAGACTTCTGCCTGGATAACCATAGGGAAGATCCCCAACGGAATCAAGATCCTCATATCCCTCCTGCTTATCACCCACACCCCAGATAATCCAGGGGTTTCTTAGAAATAATCCGGTGCAATCGAGCACAGGAAGAGGTATCCTCAAGGTCAGCACAAAATGCTCTCCCCAAGAGTCAGTCCCTTCCCTTTCGAACGGTTTTACAATTATCCTTAAACGTTTAGATTATTGCATCGGTAATAGAATCATTCATGACCTCAAGATGCCAAGTGTTCTTGGCGCGATTGGGACACGAAGGTAAACGATCTGTTAGGTCACGTTCATAGCCTGCCCAGTCAGTTAGGCCTCGGGTACGATACAAGCGATGAGCGATGACAGAACGACAGAGCGACAGAGCGTTTAGCAGAAGAGGGGCACTGGCTACGATACAGGGCGGCTGGGCGGTAATTTCCTTTAGTCTCCATCATCGCATACTCCAATATACGTTTTTTAATTAAAATATTAATTAAAAAATTAAAGGTGATACTGAGCCAGAAGTGCCCCGACTACGATTTTCGTAAATCTTCGTATAGTTATTCATTTTAACCTAATAAAGAATATAAACGTGAAAAAAATGACGCAAACGACTAGATCATTATTTATTAATCACTAATGTTTACTGTTATACAGGTTATAAAAGCTGGCGTAAAAACAAAGTATTTGTAAAAATGCGCATGCGTAGGAATGTCAATTGTCAGTTGAAGGAAAATATTATTACTTACGCGTTTTTTCCATGTTTTACTCCAATTTTTTGTGTTCCATGTTTTACTTCAATTACTTACGTGTTTTGTTCATTTTACTCCAATTTTTT
Organism: Gonocerus acuteangulatus; assembly: GCA_946811695.1. Taxonomy (NCBI): domain Eukaryota; kingdom Metazoa; phylum Arthropoda; class Insecta; order Hemiptera; family Coreidae; genus Gonocerus; species Gonocerus acuteangulatus. The sequence goes on from OX328132.1 coordinate 78,043,766, forward strand.
TACCCATGTTTTTGTTATGATAAAACTCGTTTTAGAGATTTAGAGGCTGTAGCCTTTTCTGTAGCACGCAAAATATAATGTCTGGGGTGAGCGACGAGAAAAATTTTAAAGTCTGGGCTAAGCCATGAGCGACTGGCTGGAACCTGCAAGTCACGTCACACAGTGGCCCCAATCCTTATGTTACGGTGCAAAAAATAAAAAAAATGTTATTTTTTTTTTAAACTGATAATTTCAGCATTACATCTAAAGGTTGCCTTCTACACAGTGTTAATGTTATTTTTATTTTTTTATTTTAATGATTCACTTAGTGGCTCAAACATGGGTGTCTACGGTTACTCTGTCTTATCGTGAATATACACTTTCACTTATACAATTTGTTTTTATTGCAAATATATTTTTTCCCAAAATAACTTGCTGTGTTTTGAAACTGCATTAAATGCACTATGTAATGCTATAACAAGGAATGCTGTACAATGATTTATAATGAAGAGAGATAAAAACAATAGTGGCAATCTTTCTTTCCTTTCCTTTAATTCAGGTAAGATTTTAAAACGTTCGCCACCTACAATAGGCTGTAGCTTATTTATATTATAGAAACAATACCAGCAAATTTCATTTGCAGCCGTTGTCAGCACGAGGTGTGACAGGAGATTTACTAGGATTATGCCATCGTTCAAGTAGCTTCTCTTTTTTTTTTTTTTTAATAGGCTAGGGGAAAATCTTTCATGAGACGAAGTGGACAAAGCCACTACAGTGTGAGATTCCTACTCACTAAAAAACCACCTCCTTATTCACCTCAACCACCCTGCGGAACCGCCCTCCGGCTCAAGGTTCAAGTAGCTGTTGAAGGCTAGGTGAGGACGTGGTCAAGGGACCTTGACACTCAGCTGTCACTTATCATATCATTAAGGTAGCTTAGGTATTCCCCTAGTAATGTACCTGATGAGTGTTAGGGTCTATAGTGTTCAGTTGCTATTGAGTATTGAAAGGTTTTTCGCAGATCCAAGTACAGCTTCTTGAGCAACTGGTGTAGATCAGGAAATAATAAGACGGTTTGCTGCAATATTGTATGCCATTTCTTGTGGGAGTAAAATAAATATCGATATTGTGGAAGAATATTGCTAGAAGACCTTGTCTCTTCTCGAAGAAAAATATAGTTGGTTCCCTTTGACTCAGACTATGCATAAAATCTTACTGCATGCTTCTCTAATTATTCGACACTCAATACTTCCTTTGGTACATTGTCCGAAGAGGCTCAGGGAGCGAGGAATAAAGACAACAGAAACTATAGACAGTTTTTCTGTAGAAAATCGAGCCGAAAAATGAATATATATAGAAGATTTATTTCGGAGGTTGCTCCTATCTTCAGATCCTGTGGTCAGTAGTGCACGTCCACTGCCACGGAAAAGCACAAGACATTTATCTGAGGACGTAAAAGAAGATCTTAAGGATCTTTTATCTCTTATTGATGTCGAGGTTGATAGTATTGACGAATCTTCTTCAGACAATTCTCTTTGACAAGTGAATTAATTGATTAAGTTATTTCTATTTGATCATAATAACAATTTTGAATCATCATATTTCTTTTATATATATATATATATATATATATATATATATATATATATATATATATTATTTTTATACAAATAAACAGGAAGAAGTGGTGATCCAGTGATGATAATTTGTCATCAGGTAATTAAATGCCTGAAAAGTATCAGCAACATAAATCTGATTGGCCTTAAAAAAAAAAATAATAGTTTAATATTTTTACTCCAAATATTTAATGACCTATAGCAACAAGCCACCATTATCTTTTTAAAGCAAAACATACTAATGTGTATTCATATTATATTTGTAAGTATGCCATCTTGATCAGCTCATCGGGTTCGGTAACCCTCAGTGAAGTATCACCCAGCTTAACCGCCCAATTACACTGGCCAGCAAGTTTTTTATCTCCATATCCTGGCATGTCACGAGTATCCCACCCGTTTGTTATGTGAAGCCCTGAAAGGCCGGGCCAAAGTTTCCATCTAAACTAATGCTGTCGACTAAGGTCAACAGTTCTTCGCCAAACTCGGCAACCTGACCGGTCATCAGTGTCATGTTCGGATAGTTAACTGAAACTATTGGAGTCCTGTGCCCTGTCAGTGCTCCAGCGATGCACTGACGTGTGTGGTTGGGGTGAATCAAGCTTCCGCCTTTTCCTTGCCTTCGAGGAGGGTGCCTCGGGATCTTCATTACCACTTCCTCTTCTGCGCCCCAGATAGCATTTTGTAGTCTGACTGTGCTGGCTTCTTTTTTGTACCCAGCTCAGGTATTTCTGGTTCCGTAGTCGTATCCGGTATAGATGGTTGTGGTCCCGTTCCCGTACCCGGCTCAACAAGTGACCGCGCCCAGCTCTTGCTTTGCTTCGATTTGTTCTGTGAACAAACCGATAAAGTCTTCCAGTAGATCCAACATAGAGGATCTACTGTTAAGCTCGATCTCCCTTCCGAGTTGGAGGTTATCTGAGGTAGCCTCAGTGTCGGACAATGATTTAAAACTAATCTTGTTCCCACCAGAAGCAAGAGAAACACAGGTCGTCCGTAGCACGCACACACACACACACATATATATACAGTGAAACCTCCTGTAACGGACACCTCCCAATAGCGGACACCTCTATGAATGGACAGAATATCCATGGTCCCGGCGAAAACCCCTTTAAATCAATGCATTAACACCTCTCAATAGCGGACCCTCTACTTACGGACAACGGACACCTAAATTCGGACCCATATAGCTGATTTCAACTCCCAATAGCGGACAGCAGGGTAAAATATTTAATTGGATTCTCAGAATCTCAAGAAAAAGCACACCCTGGCGGGCATTGCTAGTAAAATTCATAGGAAATGTCAAGAGTAAACAGTACCCTACTGTTCAAGGAACCACATCTTGTTTTGTTACACCACTTTTCAGCAGGTTTTATTCAGTTAGTATCTTATCATGAACACCGAAAAGAACGCGTGTAACTCTAAAAAATAAAGTGGAAGTTTTATAAGTGTATGACAGTCTATAGCTTTGTGTTAGAGATCTGGGCGCGAAGTTTGACGCCGGAAAAACGCAGACGTCAAACTTCGCGTAGTTTTTAGAACGATATGTGGGGAAAGTGCATCGGTTAATGTTGATTTAGTTCAAGATTGGAAAAACAGGTTTACATTTGCAATGATTATGAGGCTAAAAATACATTTAATTTGCCAAACAATATATTTAATTTGCCAAACAAGACAATGATTCTAAAAGGGGAAACGTGCACAGAAGACAAACAAAGATCGTTTAACTGTTACGTTGTGCGTAAATATCGAAGGCGATTTTGAACAGCCGATAATAATCGGTAAATCATTAAAACCACGTTGTTTTAAGAACATTAACGTCAACACTTCAAGAATACCTTGGCAAGCTAACAAAAAAGCATGGATTACAACGCCTATAATGAGTAAATGGCTAAAATCTTCGATCAGAGAATGGGACGACAAAAACTGCGTGTAATTTTGGTTATGGACAACGCGACATGGCTCCCACAGATGCATCTAATAAATGTTAAAATTCATTTTTTTCCACCGAATATGACATTTTGCTGCCAGCCCCTCGATCTCGGCATTATTAAACATTTCAAAACACATTACAGAAAACGATTTCTTCGGGATGCCATTAAGAAAATGGACTCAAGCGATTATGTTACTAATTTACTGGACGCGGTATTGTGGTGGATAATGACAGCTGTAAAAGAAATAAGAAACTGATGTGCACTGCTTTTTAAAGTTGGATTTCACTAACCTCCCAATAAAGGACACCTCTCAATAACGGACATTTTTTACGGACCCAATGGTGTCCGCTATAAATAGGTTTCACTTTATATATATGTATATATATATATATATATATATATATATATATATATATATATATATATATGTAACTAAACCAATTTGAACAACTTTCTTCTTTTTTGTGACCTAAGGATAATGAAGCATCAAGATTTCTTTTCTTTTGTTAGAGATTGTAGCATTGGGTCTACGTCATAAGTGGATTTTTCTCCCTACAGACCAATAATATATATTTTTTATATAAAACTGAGATATTCATCATCAAAATTTAACGTTTTATTTTCTCCAGTAATTTCTAAGAAACCAAATCTATACATATGAGTCAATCCATATCAAGTGGCCCAAAGGCGGTTGCTTGACCATTTTAAAAAATTGATATTTTTACCACCAATTGCACATGGAATCAGAAGTTCAAACCAATTTTTAATTTTTTTTTAGAGTCAACCGTTTGAAAATGGCAGCCCTCTTTGTTTCACCACGCATGCTGATTTTTCAGTTTATAAGCTCTTACGGAAAACTCATTTTCTCAAAACTGGTAAATCATAGAATAATGATAGAAACACCATTATTTTCCATATAGCCTTCTCTATATTTTATTTCTGCTTCACTATTTGAATATTTTGAAGTCCAATACCTGGAAACAGCCATTGAATACAACTGTTTTTATTTCTCAAAATGCCGTTTTTGAAGGTTTTTATTGACATAAGGGGGTGTATATCAAAGTTGATTTTTGGCACGATGATAAACCTAGGTATGTAGCTTGTATTAAAAGTCTTCTTAATCCCGATATTTTTTCCCTTATTTTTTTATAAATTTTTAAACTTCCTTTTTTTGGAACCATAGATATCACATAGAGATCCAACTATCAGCCTTTGTGACGTCACGCCCTTACATAAACTTTTATTTATGAACAATTATTTATTGACAGGCAGTCTTACAATACCATTTTACCTAATTATTATAATCATATTTATTATTTTACTTATTCAAGAAAAATAAAGTTTATTTTCTTTTATTTTATTATATGAGCACTGCATTTGTTTATTTATTGTTGGGACCTTTTGACCCACATATACACACAATTAATATCCCCAACAGGCGCAAAAAGGACCATTTCCAAAAATCCATAGCTACGAAAATACTCAAATATACAAGTTGAAAGTATTTGCAGTAGTTCTACTACTAAGAACTATAACATATATAAACATATATATAACATATAAAATATTAGATTTTTATCAAGTCCCCTACCAGAGATATTAAAGCCTAAAGTTATCAAAAATTCCAAAAATAGGAAGTTTAAAAATTTATAAATAATAAGGGGTCAAATATCAGGGTTAAGAAGACTTTTAATACAAGCTACATACCCAGATTTATCATCGTGCCAAAAATCAACTTTGATATACATCACCTTATGTCAAAAAATACCCTCAAAAACGGCATTTTGAGAAATATAAACAGTTGTTTTCAATAACTGTTTTCAGGTATTGGACTTCAAAATATTCAAATAGTGAAGAAGACGTTGTTACCTCTTTGGAGGCAATCGATTTTTGAGGGTGAGGTAATTGCAGAATAAAAAAAGAAAAGAATCAGTTAAATTAATGATAATATAATTAATAAAAAAAACATGTGTCTTGCAATAATACTGATGATAATAATTTTAATTAAAATATAAACTTAAATCTTTTTCATGCACAAACTCAATAATATAAATAATTAGTTTTTTGGCTCTTTCTTTTATCAATAAAATGAAAAATAAATATAAATTAAAAATGTGCTACTCTGCATGCTTTGGTACAAAAATTATAAGAAATATGAACATTTTTCATGCATCCCTAATTGCACTAATATACATATGCTTAACAACTAAAAATATGTACATTCCTTAGGCTATTACTTGCACAAGTAAATATTATATCTAGTATGGTCTGGCATCGGTGAATCCCACTTAACAACTTTAACACAATAGCACATGGTGTACTCTCATCCATTAGCCGGCATTACCTCCCACGCTTCTCATTACCCGCAATTTTATGTTTTCGCGGGTTCCCGCTGAGATATGCAGATGCAAGTAAGGCGTAGTGTGACCTTGAAGGCGTCGGTGGATCTCACCCAGAGTTGTAATGTAATGATTACTTTGAGTAATGATTCCTTTTCAAATTACTTTCCTGTTTTAATAGGAATTCGCCTTAGGCACACACTAGACATTGTCATAAAATCGAAATCCAGGCTTTTTTACTAAAAATTACATCAAAAGTAATTGCCATTCCCATTCCCATTACTGTAATGGGAATGGGAATTACAATTACATATCCCTATTAAAAGTAATGGGTACTGATTTTTTGATTCCCATTACATTTTAATGGAAAAAAGTAATTGCCATTCCCATTCCCATTACTCTAATGGGAATGGGGCTTGCCATTACATTTTGCAATTACAAGTAATGCGTACTGTTTTTTTAGATTCCCATTACTTGTAATGGAAAAAAGTAATTGCAATTTCCATTACAATTACAGGAATTGGAATAGAGTAATGGGAATGGCCATTACATGTCTGTAATTGGATTACATTTCATTAGATAGTCCGGGTTAAAAAAAATTGTATTTTTCAATAACATCTACCAGCTATCTGTCTATATGGTTGTTCCTTAAACAAATTCACACCTTTTGACCGATTTTGACGAAACTTGGAAAACAGATAGGTCTGGACCCGGGGAGTCTCGTAGGCTTGGCCAAAAACATGTACCAGCTCACTGTCTGTATGGCTGTTCCTTAAACAAATTCACACCGTCTGACCGATTTTTACCAAACTTGGCTCACAGGCCTGTCTGTTCTTGAGGGAAAGGGAGATTATAGTTGTAGTGAAACTTGAATACACTTTTTTTTTATTATTGTTATCCTCCCAAAATTTGAATATAGGAGTTTTGAATGTGCTAAAATAATCTGAAATCAGTTTTGAAATCAAAAATCGTTTTACTACTATTACACTGCACTTTATAGTAGTCATCATTTAGCCAAAATATTCACGGTTAAGTTAAGGATAAATTAATTTTATGGGACCCACTTTTTGTGAGAGAATAACGAGAACATAGATTCCAGGCGCTAATGACCTAGATGTAGATGCGCCGTAAAAAAAAAATAAATAAATAAAAATCAAAACAAAGATTCCAATCAATTAAATTTCTTCTTGCGGAAAATCATTTGAAACTTTAAACAAACTGGAATTTTCCAGATTATATTTATACAATTCATATAGCTCTATCACCACTAATGAGTACAATTTTATTAAGAAATAAAAATACGAAGTTATTCTAAATTCACATATTTCTTAATACGAATATAAAGAAAGTCGTATTACATAGGTGTGAATAGAATTTATTTTATACGTATATTAAATATATAAATACAAATAAATTTTCATTCACAAATTTTTCTGTAAATACAAATAAAGTGACAGGGAAAATTGTAATTGTTCACAAAAACTGTGATTACTAAAAAAAAAAAAAAAAAATTACAATATAGACATACAAATGTTTCACATTATAACTTTTGAATACCAATGTATTCATTAATACATTCATAAATTATAAATTTTTGCTCATTAACGATAAGATGATATTACGAAGGATATTGAAAGTGGTTTTAGGAAGGATTTAGAAGGTAGTAATAGGAAGAGCATTAAAAGAGGTATTAGGATGGTTATATAAGGTGATATTAAGAAGAATATAGAAGGTCTTATTAGGAAGGATATTGAAGTTGGTATTAGGAAGGATATAGAAGGTGGAATTAGGAAGGATTTATAAGGTGGTATTAGGAAGGGTATACCACCTTCAATATCTTTCCTAATATTACCTGCAATACCCTTCATAATATTACCTTCTATATCAATTCTACAATATCACCTTTAGGAGGGAGGTGCAATAATAAGAATGAAGTACTGCTTGTTTATGGTAAGGAGGTATTTGCATTGTCAAACTACATTGTATGAGAAACGCCTCGTATTCACCACATTTCAAAGAATATTTATCCAAAAATAATATAAACCAACGGTCGATAAAAGCTACAAAGTTACAGATTTTCGTTCAATCGTGGTATGTGTTCTGGAATTTTATGTGCAAAAAAGTTCAAAAAATCTAATAACGCAAATCTGTAGCTTTTCGGGTTCACAGTTTTGAACCCGTGCACTCCCCCGATCAAGACCTACCCATGTGCCACTTTCTTTGTATAAAGAATAAACATACAGACAGACAGCTGGTAGACGTTTTTGACCAAACCTACGACACTCTCTGGATCAATATGTAACTGTGTGTCAAGTTTGGTCAAAATCAGTGAAACGGTGTGAATTTGTATAAGGAACAAACATACAGACAGAGAGCTGGTAGATGTTTTTGACCTAGCCTACGAGACTCCCCGGGTCAAGATCTATCTGTGTGCCAAGTTTGGTCAAAATCAGTCAAACGGTGTGAATTTGTATAAGGAACAAACATACAGACAGACAGCTGGTAGATGTTTGTGATCTAACCTACGAGACTCCCCTGGTCAAGACCTATAAGCTCCCATTCCCTTGAATAATACAATTTTTTTTTAACCCGGACTATCTAATAAAATGTAATCCAATTACAGACATGTAATGGCCATTCCCATTACTCCATTCCAATTCCTGTAATTGTAATGGAAATTGCAATTACTTTTTTCCGTTACAAGTAATGGGAATCTAAAAAAAACAGTACCCATTACTTGTAATTGCAAAATGTAATTGCATGTCCCATTCCCATTACAGTAATGGGAATGGGAATGGCAATTACTTTTTTCCATTACAAGTAATGGGAATCTAATAAAACAGTACCCATTACTTGTAATTGCAAAATGTAATGGCAATTCCCATTCCCATTCCAGTAATGGGAATGGGAATGGCAATTACTTTTTTTCTAAAGGAATGGGAATTCTAAAGGGATGGGGACTACATTTTTAACAACTCTGATCTCACCTCGCTGCTACAACGTAAAATATAGAGAAGCCTGGAAAAGAATGGTGTTTGTATCATTAGTCTGTAATTTGCCAGTCCTGAGAAAATGAGTATTCCGTGAGAGCTTATAAACTCAAAAATCAGCATGCGCGCTGAGATAACGATGGCTGCCATTTTCAAACGGTTGGCTATAACAAAATTTTAAAAATGGTTTTGAACTACTGATTCCATATTTAATTGATGGTAAAAATATCATTTTTTTCTAAGATGGTCAAGCAACCAGATTATTTTTTTCTGGACCACTTCAAAAGAATTGACGCATATAATAAAATTCTAACGGATCGCTGTCTATTATTGGGGGCCTTTATCGACGGAATAGTAACCAAAACAATGATTTTTAGAATTTTTGTCTGTGCGCGGTAATCTCAGAAACGGCTTATCCGATTTAGTTGCGATTTTCACTAATTCATTGTGGTAAGCTTCACTTTTAGTGTTTGTTTCATGTCAATCGGTTCATAAATAAAAACGTTATGCTAATATAAAGAATCGCGTCGAACATTTCTTGAACTATCGTTAACACGATACACACCAGAGATTTTTGTTAGTTCGTCACATAACTTTGTATGTAGTATTCCCCTAGCAAATAATTGAACGAGTTTGTTAACCACCAAGATTGGTTCATCTGGAGGTTTACTCTGAACCCAAAGTAGTTATTCGCCTATATCGACCGCAATTATTATTGTATTGCAACGAAACTCGGTATTTGTTGTGGACATATTAATAGAAAAATATGTAGTAAAAATAAACAAAATGGGTTCATTAGGAGGTGGGGTTTACACTGCCCAACTTGCCACCACCAACCGTAATCTATCTATACATATCTCTGTACTTGTTAGATATATTGGAAAAAATAATATTGGGGCCTTTATCAACGCAATAGTACTCAAAACAATGATTTTTACAATTTTTGTCTGTTTGTCTGCTGCCTGTCAGACACTCCATACACATTAGGGTTTAACAATCCCTAAGAGGTTAGCTTAGTGGCTCTGTCACGTTTAACAATCCTAGCAGCCTGTATGCTTGATCCCCCATGGCTACACACCTATTATCGTGTATAGAGAAGCATTACTGCAAAGTAGATTTTTTTAAATACCCATACGAAGTTGTTTATAATCCAAAATAAACCAAAAGATATATCCAAAAATGCTGCCCTAAGTCACTATCCACGCGAACGAAGTCGGGGGCACAGCTAGTAAAACATAAGTTTCATAACACCGGCACACCGTGGGCGTATATAAGGAGGGGCTGAGGGGGCTGCAGCCCTCCCCCCCCCCGAAATTTTGATTTGATCGTAAAACCCTTTAAAATAAATTAAATAAGATCACTTAGTTCATAAAAAATATTTTATTTTACGTGTAATAGCGTTTTAGTAGCCTAAAACTATTGCAAGCTCTAAATTTTTAGTATTCCATACCCCGGAAATGGTCTCAGCCCCCCCCCCAATTTTTCCAGCCCCTCCCGAAATTATTTTCTATATACGCCCATGCGGCACACAAGAAAAGTGGTAATTTCCAAAGACACCATAGCTATATATTCATATGTATTTCGACACGCTGAATCCGAATCCGGAGTCCGTTTGACACCATCACGTCAGGTTTAATGGCATTTGAAGTTCAAAATTTGGGCGTGATTGTGTCAAACGGTCTCCGGATTTGGATTCAGCGTGTCGAAATACATAAGAATATATGCATGATGTATTTGGAAATTACCACTTTTTTTGTGTGTGTATCTGTGTGTGTCGGTGTAATTATTCTATCAAAACTTACATGTTCAAGTAGTCCTCTATGATGGAGGCTCACCTCCACATTTCAACTATTCCAGGGTTTGACAAAAATTATCAGCAAATTTATTTTTATAATGGTGGTGGTTGGGTATCATTTATTGCTGCTGAAATACTGAGCCTTTCTAGGCTTGGCCTTTCCATAATTGTTTTTTTCTGTTATATATATTGCATTAACAACTGTTGATAATTACAATATTATGATTACTATTAATATTCATTTTTATTTTTTTACAGTAAATTGACCTCCACTATAGTTCATTAGCACTATATTGATATTGTTATTTGGTCTGCATCTCAGTTTCTTGGAGAGTAAATTCATTTCATGGGATATCCCTAACTGATTTATTTTTTTTTTCTAATTTCAAAAATAATCTAAAAATTGTCCAACCAATTCCAATGTTCCAATTATACCGTGCAGCACATCACCTATTGGGGCATTATTAGTACTTTTTAGTTTTAAGTAAGCTATAGTAATCGTAATTCCCAGAATAATAATATTATTATATCTGTATCATAGGGATATCGCAGAATGGGGATAGTTCCTGGGAATAATTTTTATCAGGAAATATTTTTAAGCGATATAAAATGGTTGTTTGAGTTATTTTTTATTTTTTTAAATTTTGAAGATTTAGATTTTTTTTAAGTATTCTAGCAGTTATGCTTGCTCAGAAAAAATAATTAGTCTGTCCAATAGCTTATGGTATTTCGTAACACTAACTGTTACATTCCGTATCACACCATTCGTTGAGGTGATTACTGCAGTTATTCAGGCATAATCTAACCCCCTGATCAAGTTCTAATATTTTCATGATTCTTTGGCATGGTTTACGTATTTTACAATTGTTTGAACCTAAAATATCAAGTATTTCAGCGGTCTTGTTTTGTTTGTCAATGATTATAACATTTGGCTTACTGTGGCGATCTGGTTGGTCTGTAATCATGGCTTCATTATTATTATTATGAAGTGTATTTTCAGTTTCCTGTGTTATAGTATACATTATACTATTATGGAAATTTATTATAATTATCAATATCAGGAGGGCCATGTAACCTCCTCTGTCTTGATATAGTCTAGTGTTCTTCATGTTAAACTTGTTGTGTAATGCTAAACCAAGTTACTGTTTTATGTATTGTTTCTCAGTAAAATGTGCTCTTAGACTGTGGAGTTTTATATTTTATTAAACACAACTTCAACATCCTGAAACTGAAATCAATATGTTCTCGTCTCCACATAATGTCCTAGGAGAATCTAGCTTATAAAATTTGTTCATGTATATCATCAACTCCTGATATTTTTTCATGTATCTTTCTAATATTGATATCAACTATAATATTTGTCATAACAGTAACATTTTTTGCAATATGATGACTTTGTCTGCAAGACCATGGTTGTACCTTTTGGCCACGATATGTTGGACAAGATATGCTTGTATGCTATAAAATATGTTATCAACAACTTGATCTTGGACGGTTATAACAAAACCTTCTTTTTCAGTGAGTAGCAGTCCCAGTGTCAACCAGAATAGTTGGCTACAGTAATAATAATTACTTTAGCTTGGTAAGAGTAATAATAATTTTAAAGCTGAAGATTTCATAATTATTAGTTGGCTACCCCACATTTAGCCATATACACTTTTCTGTAAGAGGACTGTATGATTCATTCATATAATTAAAACTATCAATAAAAATATTAGAAACGAAATGATACAAGATATGCAGAAAATAGTAAGACTTATATCAGAAGATATTTTTTGAAAGATTACATTTTTTTTCCTAACCCATTTAAATTTAGCAGCAAAAAAAAAAAAAAGAAAAAAAAAAAAGAAAACAAAAGAAGAGAAAGAGGAGAGTTCATTTGTATCCAATCAGTGGAATGTACAAGACATCAGGGTGGTTTCAATATATACCGCCATAAGCACTTATACTGTGCAAAAAACATTTCGAAACACATACCTAATGATATTGCAAGAGAGATAAAACCAGCCGAAACTGGTGGAAGGGAACTAACTAATGCCTAGGAAAATACAAGTCAAGAGGCAAAAGATAGAAAATAAGACAAATGAAAAAGAGATATTCTGAAAAAAAAAACTTAGTTTCTCCTGTAGTATAGTTCACTTTGTCAAACATATTTAAAATTAATAAAAAAATCTGGTTAGTTTGAAATCACCTCCTTTATTGTTTTTTTATTCCTCCCTGTATAAATACCAAGGAACACTAAATTCTACAAGTTGATAATGTCCAGGTTCTTTCCACATTTTTCAGTAGTAAGGGGTTATGAAATGCCATTATTCTGAATAATAGAACTCAATGATCTCTCTGGTCATGTTTTAAATAAGAAAAAAATATTTCTTCTAAAGTACAAATCCCTGCTATTTCAGTGGCCAGGAAGACCAACTTAAATTAAATTCACTTTTTTACTGTTATTACTTAAAAAAAATTTAGCCCTGTTGTCATATATTGAGAATATGTGAACATTGGAAAATTATTTTCTCAAAATTCTGCTTCAATATACAATTGCAAAATGAATTATTTTTCAAAAAAAAAGAGCAAAATATCAACTTAGGATATGTGGTAGATTTCAATTGCGACAATGCTAAAATCGTTCCCCAATTGGGTTAAAAGAAATTAGTAATAAAGTTCCTAAATCAATCATTAAATATCCTTCCCATTAATATGGTATCTTTAATAATAATAATGAAGTATATTTTTTCTCATTAGACTATGTGTCTTCTATAACCAAAATTTAGAAAGAAAAATAAAATGATTCATGTGTGTGTATTAAACCTATTAGACATATAATTAATGATTATTAAACATAAACATAATATCAAGGTTCTATTACATATATTTTTTTAGACCTTTATATGTTCTTCTAATACTTGTCATTTGCATGTAATAATACACTATTTTCCATTAGAATAGAAACTTTTTTCAGGTTAAATGTGAGTATAGTGTTTATGCATATTACCTTCAAAACAAATTAATTAACATCAAGCCTACATACAGTCTTGCTTGCTCCTTGCTAACACTAAACACTATGTAGAGGCATGTTCTTATAAGAACTACTTTTATGTGAGAAATTAATTTAAGAAAGAATCCAATAATAGTATTCCATAGATTTTCCTTTGTTGTGTTGTTTTATATAACTAAAAAAAGGGCCGAAACTGGTAAGATAAATAGGTACGTATAAAACGAGCGAAAGAAAGAAAAATGAGAGAGAGAGAGAGAGAGAGAGAGAGAGAGAGAGAGAGAGAGAGAGAGAGAGAGAGAGAGAGAGAGAGAGAGAGAGAGAGAGAGGAAGAGAGTGAAATTAGAGCACCATGAAAGCGTACTGTAATATATGGACATTTTTATTAACTGCATTAAAATGTAATTACATGTTTTGTTAATCGATTTATGAATAATAAGTTATGATAGCTGTATTCTAATGAGCTATAATTTATAAATCCTTGTAATGAGTCCAATTCCTTATTTTTAAATACTACATTAGAACACATAATACATATAAAATCTCACTATTAAGTATTGATCATTAGAATGCAGACTTTTATGTCATTTCACAGTACTCACATGAGAAGTTTTTGGGAAAATTTTTCAGGTGTGACTATTCTTTTATCGCTGACAGTGTTTCTGAATCTTGTGGCAGAGTCGATGCCAACTACTTCAGATGCTGTGCCTCTTATAGGTAGGCACTTATAAAGGCATTACCTAGGGCGAAATGTGTTGATACTTGGCGCGAAAGGGGAAGCATCGCGTTCTTAATTTTATTGTTATTACTTATTCCCTTAAAACTATTTATTAGTGTGAGGAGTTCATGAATGCCATCATAATTGACTGGATATAATAATTTAAGTGTATAAACATGGAAAAAAAAAATGCTTTTCTTCTGTTAAACACTATGAGTTGGATGTGAACTCTCAATTTTGATTTTAATTAGATGTTTATGTTTTATGAACCTATATTTCTAGTTATACATAATAGATATGGCTGAGTTGATTATTGAGAAAACTCATACGTAAAAGTAACGTAAAAAATGTTTCCAAGAAGAATTAAATATGAAATATAGAGAAGTAATACTCATTTTTAAGTAACTGGATTAGATGAATTCAGAACTTCAACTTTAATTATTAATGGGATCTCTAATATTGTTTTCACTATATACTTGAACTATAAGTACTGGTGGCTATTTATACTCATTATATATTACGTTATTATTGAGAGATATGAAAACTATAGAACACCATTAAAAATAAAAAATAATATAATTAAAAACATAATTGAAAGTACAATTATATGTGTGTATATATATATATATATATATATATATATATATATATATATATATATACACACAAACACACACACACAGGCTTTTTGACCAATAATATCAAATTAAACATCCATAATATAAGCAATTGAAGAAATTCATCAAGGTGGAAAAAATGTCAGCAACAATTAACACTAAAATAACCTATTTCATTTTTTCAATTTCTAGAAGAATGAAAAAAAAATTATACATTTTATTGAATTTGGGTTGCTTAACACAAGAATCGCCCTACTAAAAATTCTTTTATCGCTCTCTTTTATTTTAGCCGTTACAGCATATACATATAACAAATAATGAAAAATCAGTAAAGTAGGACTAATCACTCTTCAACATAGATGGTTATTTTTAAAAACTTGATGTGTTTAATTTTGCTCTCATGCTATAAATCATGTGGTTAAAACTGAGCCCATCCAATGTTCTCAGTCTGGAGTTGGGTATGACATACAGTTCTAACTGTGACCTGTGTCTAATTTTTTTTTCTTGTTAGTATAATTATTTATGTATTACATTCATAACATTGCACATTTTAACACCAATTTTGCTGTCCACTGAATGTGTAGCTTTTTCTGCTCCAGAATAATTGCTCTGAATGTTTTTGCTATATACACATGTGCTGCCCTGATTGTGGTTTAAGGCAGTAGCCATTGGCTACTTAAATGAAAGAGACAAACGTTTTGCACATTGGATGCACTGTCAGTGACCAGGATAAAATTTGGGGTCCTCAAATTTGTTCCTAGCCTTGTGATCCACTTTGAAAGTGAAAAACAGGAGCTTTACTTTTTGGTATGTCCACTATTTGGTGTAAGCCAACAAAACTTAACACAGATTAGTGTTTTCATACTCTACCACACAAGAAAGGATTATATACAAAGTAGACGAGGAAGATTGAATATCTTAGGATAACATCTGTTATTTTCTCAGTGATACATTCAGATCACTAGCATACAGGATTTCCAGTTGGTAAACTTTTGAAGGAGTAATAATAAAATAAAACTGATAACAAAATAAAAGTCTCTATAATAAAAAAATAAATCACTTTGTAAAGAAAAGATTATTAACTTCTTTGGAAATAAATAAACAGACCACTGCCAGAAGATAAAATAATAATTTAATAAATGTCTCAAACTAAGTCCTCACGAAACCGACTTCACATTGTTGCACTGATGAAAATCAAACTCAAAGCGGGCTGGGTAATTTTCGGGTTACCTTAGTGTCGCGAGAACAAAAAATTTAAATCTTAATTAATAAATTATTTTGGCGCTGGCAACACTGACTCACCAGGTCTAACCTTCCCGATGTTGACAGGCGGGCTATGTTAGTGGTGTTACATTATCCCCCCCCCCCCAAACATCACCGTCACAGAAGCGGACAGGAAAACGGACGAGGGTTCCACGTCGTGACATCTTAACTGATAAAGACTTGTCAGCTTCTGTGGCGGGGGCATTTTCAGCAGGTGTTACTTGTTTTGTAGGAACAGGTGGATGGAATGGTGATATGGTAGTGCTGGTGGGGTCTTCCAGAATGTGGGCTGGTTTCAGGCGCTCTATTGGTACGGCCCTCTGTCCCGCACGAAAACCGACAACAAAGGTCTTATCCTCTCTCTGGAAAACTGGATGCGGCCCCGAGTGGGGTGGTGTGAGCGGCTTCTTGAACTCTGTGCAGAATGGTTTGATCTTTACTCGCCCTGTGTGGAGAACGCTGCTGGCGCTTTAATTCCTCCAGAAAATTCTAGAGGAATCCCAATGGCTCGTCGGGTTGAGAGATTAACTCTAGTAGTACCTTGGGCAGTCTTAAGGGCTGTCCATAAGTCAACTCAGCCGCACTTGTGTAGTTGTCATAACGTAGAGCAGCTCTCAAGCCTTGGAAGACTGTGATTAGCAGTTACGTCCTAGAGCTTGCATCGATGAGATGTGCTTTGAGGGTATTCTTCAGGGTTCTGTACCATCCCTCAACAACCCCGTTGGACTGTGCTGGTATGCTGTAGTCCGACAGCGACGTGAACCGAGTAGGTTCAGGAGCCTGGTGAACAGTTCACTCTCAAACAACCGGCGCACAGTGGTATTTTTACCTGAACTAGCTGGAAAAAATTATTTTATCATGGATTCTTATTGGAAATGCCTTGGTGATCACGAATATACCCCATTTTAGGAGTCAGAAATAAAGCCTTACCGTTGTTTTCTGCCTTTTTCAACAGAAAAAGCCTTTATATATATATATATATATATATATATATATATATATATATATATAACGTTTTAAATGTTATCCAAAAGCATCTAATCTAATTAAAGTTTTTTAAATTTATTTTTTATTATTATTATGCTGTCGTTATAAATTATTTAACTTTTCCAAAGGCAACAACAAGAAAAAGCTTAAAAACTAGGTATTACAAAATATAATAATAATAATTGAAAACACAACAATAGAACAAAAAATATAATGAAAATTAAGTTATCAAATCTAATAAATCATTCTTGGTCACGAAATGGTTCATTCAACAAGAATATTATTTCACATGAGAAGGAATGAAACTCTACCTTATGTCGTTGAATTTCTGCACTCCTACTAGAAATGTACGGATCGCTCGAGTATAGTAAACAATGAAATACATCTTCAATATTCGATAGCCCCCACTACTGGTAGATGCACTTAAATCTTCTTCTACATCTGATTTTGTATCGTACTCTAAACTTGTATCAAGCCATTCACCAAGATTTTTCTCAGTAACACTTACTGTTCGGTTTGCTGTTTCCCACTTATTGCGTAAATGGCTTAAAAATGTCTCTACTTTTATTTTCCATTTTTCCTTCTCCTCTGGTAATCCAAATTATTGGTGTACGTATTTTATTCCTTCCTGGTTTTTTTTCTGTGTGGACTTTGTGAGATCCAAACTTCAAAACGTTCCCTATTCGATAGGGGCATGTTTTCTGAAAATCAGTTATCATTAATTAATAGGCAGATTCTGGAAGCTAATTCTTGCATTTCTATTTCAATACTTAACCGACAAATACGAAAAAAATAAAACTAGGTCGGACGAAGCAGGACAGAAAAAGTTCTGTACCATGATAACGTACAATAAGGGTATTAAAAATCGCATCGCGTAAAGCAAAAATTAATGGTAAATTATTATGACATATAATGAAAGTAGATCGTACTTACCTTTCTGATATAGGAAATAAATTTGTAGTACTGACAAATAATTTTTTTAACTGCAGTATTAATTCAAAGATGGAGTAATGAACTTTGCGGCATGACATACCCTAATATAAACGGTCCGTAATCCCTAAATGTTGACGTATTTGAGCCGACTTATTCTTGTTTTGTAATTTATATACTATCCAGGAAAATACTGCAAGGTCCAATTAGGGGTTTGTTTTCATGTATTTTTCGAATTTTGTCCAGCTAGATCAGTTAAAAATACCACTGTGCGGCTTTGTTCTGTAGTAATCCGAGCAGGGACACCGTACCTACATATCCATGTTCTGAAAGAGGGCTAAGGCAAATGTTGTGGTGGAGATGTCATCAAGGGGTTCTGCCTCAGGCCAGCGTGAATATCTATCTGCCAAGGGTCAAACTATGTCCATGTGGAATGTGCCGGCTGGAGTATTCCATCTGAATGCTTCTGAGCGTGTTGCGCTTGCATACTTTCGCTGAAATATATTTGCGCCATCAGGTGGCGAGTACCACGAACATCAGGGTGACTGAGGGTATGTAGCTTTTTCAAAAGTTCCTAACAGAGGGTTGGCGATACGTAAGGTTGGATTTTTGATGTCGACGCCACAGAGAAGTGGCCTATAAAATCAGGTCAACTAGATCAGCTTCAACTGTAGGTTTGGGTTCTGTAAAAGTACTAGAATGGCCGGGTCATCTTGCTGAGCCTGGATAATGCTCCCCATATCGTGTGGATCGTTTATTGCCTTTCACCGTGAATGGGTATCAGCCACCTTGTTTTCAGTCCCGGAGACATGACGAATGTCGCTAGTGATTTGACTGATGGAGTTCACGTAGCGAATTCTCATGGGCGTTGCTAGGTCTTACTTCTGGTAGAGGGCATACACCAGTGGTTTGTGGTCATGCTGAACATGCGACCTTCAATACATGGCCTAAAGTGCTTGACGGCGCTCTAGAGGGCAGTGAGCTCGCTTTATAGCATCCTTGATGCCTCGTTGGCTTCCGAACTCCATGGAACAGAGGTGCCGTCGTTCTTCTTGCTCATACCAATCAGCGCATAAATAATACGCTGGACTTCTGTTGCTTTAGGAAGGCATCTTCGATAAAAGTTGACCATCCCTAACAAGCGTCGGAGATGACCCTTGGTGGTAAGACGAGAGAACTGAGAACTTTGGTATACCTTGCTCGGGAGAGATTTAATACCCTGAGAGTTTAAAAGAAAGCATAAAAACTCTACTTCGTACTTCCAAAACTCTGACTTGAGCGGGTTGATGGTTAGTCCATGCCCATTTAGCCGTCTGGAAACTTCTTAGACGTGGGTGCGATGCTCATCCGACCAGTATGTCGTCGTGGTAGACGTAAACATACGGCAGAGCGAGGATTCTGTCAATTGGAATGTTTGTGCGGTATTTCTTAGTTCGAAGAACATTACCAAGAATTCAAAGAGACCGCAGGGGGTGATCACTGCCGTTTTTGGGATATCTTCTTCCGCCACCGCTACCTGATAGTAAGCGCGGTTGAGATCGATCTTACAAAAGATGGTCTTCCCAAAGAGGTTGATGTTGAGGGCCTGAATATTAGGGACGCTTATATGTCAGGCAAAGTCGGGGCATTGAGCCGGCGGTAGTCCCCAGAGAACCGCATACCATCCTTCTTCGAAACGATGTGGAGGGGGCTTGCCCAAGGACTGCTGGATGGCCTGCAGATACCTTCATCGACCACGATCAGGGGATAGACGCCTGTCTTTACTGGCGCTCCCTTCCTCTCTATGAAATGCTTTATGGGATCCTTCTGCATCTGCGATACGGCAGATGGACGTGTGATGAGCGGGTATTTCCTTTAGAGCTCGTAATACAACTCACCGCAAGGTTTTGTGAACACAGAAGGTGTTACATACAGGTAATGTTTGAGGCTGTCCTTGGAAGTTAGACCGGTCTGCGAGTCTACTAGCGGTCGTCCCATGAGGTCGACCAGGATGCAATGGTTGAAGAGGAAGTCCGATCCGATAATCGGGTTGCTAAAATCGGCCAAGATGAAGGACCAACGAAGCAGGCGTCAAAGTCCGACGTTGAGAGTCTACTTGACTTTCTCATACATCTTGGCGGTGGTGGCGTTGGTAGCAAAAAGGTTGATTTGCTCTCTCCGCCGTGCTTGGCAGGTCTATACAGCTGTACTGGTGTCAACTAAATATCGTTCTCCAGTGTCCTTGTTTGTGACAAATCATCGGCGATGGTTGATATTAATGACGAAGTCCGCCTTCTAAGTCCCTAAGATTAGTTTCCCTTTTTCGTAGTAGTCTTCCAGCTGCTGGGTTGTCGGGATTTACGGGCGTTTTCTCTGAAGCGATGGTGCTAATAGCAGAGAGTTCAACCCCTGCTTCTCGATTAGCTTCGCTACCGGCCTCGTGACCTCGATCGCGGGCTATCTGGCTCTGGAGATCGCCGATCACCAGGGTCAACTTCTGCACTATCTTCTCGAGCTGGGAAACGGAGGTCGATGAGTGTATATGTGGTTATGGGGACTGAGTCACCTAAGTAACCTTGGGCTCGTAGGCCACGGCGATTCGTTCGGCGATCTCTGCTAGCTTGTATTTGGACTGTTCTGTCGTCACCGCCAATGTAGCCTGCATTCGTTGTGGCAGAGCCGTAAGCCACATGGTACGCAGCAATTCTGTGGAAACTGAAATCCCTGCAAGCCATTTCGGTTAGTTCAAAAACTGAACCGGGAAGGGCACTCTCCGCCTGTGAGGCGCTTGTCTTTTAATAGCCGTCTTTCATTCCTGCTCCATTAATTATCGGTAACCCTCCATCTCTTCTCTTGTTTGTTTTCACGGGGTTACCTCTCCGCTCCCACCTTATTTCTTCTGCTGACTCGGTTGTTCCGCAGAACGGCCGCGTAAGACGTCTGTAGTCTAGGTGATCGACGGGGCTCGTCCTGTTCCAAATCGCTACTGACGTCGGATTCCGTCCCTGGTCTATCCACCCGTTTTTCTGCCTTCTCTTTATTCGTCCTGTGAAAATTTACTTCCGCGGTCTCTCCCATTTCTCTTGCAGGTCTCCTCACGTGAGGATAATGCCTTGCAACATGCCGTCCAACACTACCGCACTGGTAACATTTTTTCTTCTTCCTTTCTTCTCTGCGCACACGAGGTTCTCTTCTGAACGACTCTCGGGTTCTATTCGCCCTACCGGCCCTCTGGTCCCATTCCGGGGGCTGGCTGGCTCCTGCTGACTGCCAGCTCAATTCCCTCCGAGGTCTTCTCCTAGCTTTTATCCAGGGTTCCCTTTCAAAGATGGCTGTCTGCACTTCGGCCTCCTTTTCTCTCTCTTCCACCCTTTGTCGAGCCACGTCTAGAAACTCCTTGCCTGCTTCTGCGACTCGCCCTGTCTCTCGGATTCAGTGTACCTTTAATACTCTCCCCAGTACCAATAACATAGTAGACTAGCAAGTAGCAGTAGACTCTGGCACTTCTCTCTGCTCACTCAGCTTGTCGGTAATCTTATTGTACCAATAAATGAGCTTAGCGGCGGATTAACCCAGCAGAATTTCTTCGTTTGATTGAAGCTATGGCATATTGTGCATTGTGGGGTGTCCTGTATTTTTATGTGGTTGTTCTACTTTAATTGACGTTATCAGGAGTGCATTGAGTGAGAAGATGTCAGGCTTTTCGATGCTGGTTTTAGATTTTTAAAAAAAGAAAGTGGGAGTGGAGTTCTAGGCTTTTTTTTTTTTTTTTTTTTTTTTTGCAATACATTACAGGCATCGAAAACCTAAAATCCTAGTTTTACTAGTTCAGATATTAGGGTAAACGCACCAGTCGCTGACAGGTGCACCAGTAGCTGACAACATCATCGAAAAATATAAATAATAAAGGTTCAAAGCCTTTCAGACCCCCCTCTCACAAAACCATGGCTTCTTTATGTATTTCTTCGTTGTTAGGTTGCCCATCCTGCTTTATTTTGGCGAGAATTGTAATATCAGGTAATCACAGAAACTGCATGTTCTCCGTCACTAGTTCAGCGCCTTCCAAGTAGAGAACACCCGGCTAAGACACCAAGTTACGGTTCGTGTTCTCCTCTTTACTTATTCTTTTATATTCTCAAATTAGTTAGTTGTTTCTTCTAATGAGTATTTATAGATTGTGTTCTATCTGCCTTTGAACCTTATTTCACTGAGAATTAGGAAATTCTATGGGTGTCAGGTATTGGACCCGAATATTGGTCACATCACCTATAGCTGACAGACCCTGTCAGCGACTGGTCCCTCAAATAATTTTCTTCAATCCATTTTTTCCTTATTTAACCTTTCTATTTCGTTATCTATCATATACCGTTTAATTCTATTTTGAACGTAGTATATATATTCCAGTAGCTGACAGGGGGGTCAGGTACTGGATCAAAACATGTCAGCTAGTGGAACAGCTTCTATCACCGTTTTTTTTTTTTTTTTTAATATTTTCCAAGCGGGTTTCCTAGAATCCTGGCTCCCAATAAAACGATTTTAAGATATGATCCTGAGGATATGAATAAAGCTCTCGACGACGTTTGTGCGGGGATGTCTATAGCTGGTGCCGCTCGTAAAAATAATGTTCCTAGAACAATACTTTTGTGTAAAGTGTTAGGAAAATACCCAATAGAGCGTAAAATGGGGCCCTCCCATATCATGTCTCGCGATGAAAAAAATTTGCTTGCGACATGGATTGAACACATGGCGAAAATAGGATTCCCTGATAGTTGGAGGAACCTGCTCCTCACACCTTGAGACAATTTCTAACCAAATCAGGATATCAGAAACACCACTAAATACCTTCCCAAGCCCTTTCAAAAAGGCGCTGGCGTGGCCTGAACCTCCCAAGAAAATATCGAAGAGGAAAAGTTACCTTTGTAATTTCTGGGTCTTGGAGAAATTATAACAAACAAAAAGATCTAAAAAACACGAAGAGGAAGAAAAGAAAAAAATGAGAGCTGCAGACAGGTTGAGAAAAAAACAAAAAAAAAGAAGAGCTACAAAAAAATCAATTTTAAAAGAAAGAAAAATGGTAAATTTGGGACCAAGAATAGAAAGAAACTGAAGATGACGTGATCTTCTAGTAAAGAAGAGTGGTTTCCATCTGAGAATAGAGTAGTCTCTGAAATTGAAGGTGATGGTACTGGAGTCAGATTTAAACACGATTCACAATTTCCTAGCATTGTGCCCATTGAACATCAGGTTAAGCCCGATGTGGTAAGAAACAATCATGAAGTTCCTCAGTCATACATCGCCGAACCAATAGAACCAAATATCTCCCTTCAGGAGGTTATGTTTTCAGGCAATAACAACAACAGTCAGAGTTCTAGTTCTAACAACAATTTTGATCTTGAAGGGAAAAAATTGGAAGAGCCTCAGACACTCAATACAGCTCTTGCAGAGATCCCAGCATTCAATGAGAAGAACAAGCAAGCCCCAACCGATGTTTCAAATTTAAGACTTCCCAACGAGCTAACAGATAAGATGAAGAATTTGGGAAGCACGACGAATCGATGTAGCAAGTATCTCACCGAGAACAGCTGGTTGCCTCATAAAAATCATGTTTTGTCTGCTATTTGAGATGAAAGAAGTTTTGTCATTATTGCACTAAGAAACACAAGAAGAGGTTATGAAGTTGTTGGTAAAGAAGAGGGGAAAATCTCTGCTTTTGCACTGAAACCATTGAATCGCTTGCGGGATGTGTTCATGAAAAGTGAAAATATGCCTACAGTTCTAAACGAAAATTTGATCAAAATAGAGCCTCCTCCATTGAATATGAGATACCAGTTTCCTAAATCAGTTAATGTAACTCTTTAATTTAAAGACTTAAATTGTATAACTATCATTATTTAAAAATGTTCATTGTGTTGGAATGTTTGATCTCTGTTGACGAAAACCGAAGTTACCTAAGTACTAAGTTTATTTTGCCTTTAATAGACAAATCTTATTGACTTTAATTGGTATATAGGTATTTTACTCTCCAATATGATACCTAATTTGAATTGATAAGAGTCTAAAAAGTTTCAGATTATTTGTGTACGTAACTGGTTATCCTGTCTTGAATTTAAGATGCAAAGTCAAAAAAAGAAAACTCAAGTTCCTACTATTGTAATACATGATAAATTTATAATTCCTGTTTTAAAATTAAGGAATAATAAAATTTAAGCTATTTTTTGTATGACTTTGTTGTCCCTGTCAACTACTGGAGCAATCCCTGTCAGCTATTGGAAAATTGCCTGACAGCAACTGGAGCAAAGTAACTTTTCTAAAAATTGGCATTTATCCTATCAGCATATCCTGAATTTGAAGGTGTAGTAAGCAAGGGGAACAGATTTTGAACAAGCTAAAAGTGAAAAAAATACACCGACATCACCATTAGGATTTTTACAGCTTAAAATGGACTGAAATTTCCTTAAGCATGTCAGCTACTGGTGTGTTTACCCTATCATATATTTCGGCGTTGTGCGGTGTAGGTGCCTTATGACTAGTCTGTATGGCTTTTCCTCTTTGAATTGGTAGGTTTAATATTGTATATTTTTGGCTTGGAGGAATCTGACGATTTTTCGGTAAGTGTCGGGATTTTTGGCTTAAATTGTAAATTTATTCATTTTGGATTTGCAAGAAAATGGCGTTTGACCGATTTCTGATGCAATTGAGTTGCAGATGCCGAGGAAATCAATGTCCAGCTTTAGATTTATTGGTGGTGGTTCAAAGGTGTCATTGAAAACTTCCGGATCCGGATCGATTTCGTCGTCTTGGTCTTGTGGAGTCGTTGGAATGAGTTGGGAGAGATGAAATCAGGCTGGTATTGTGCTGGTGGAGGATGGTGGTATGTCCGGTGTGTTGATGAAACACTCGATGAAGAGCCGTCCATCTTGGCTTGTTTCTTTTTTCAGGCTAAACTTTGGGTGAAGTAAGATCGGAGGATCTTGATCTTTAAGAAGTATTAGTATTGGAATGTATGGAGTCTCTTCTTGAATGGAAACCTTCCATGTTATTGTTGAAAGAGAGAGAAAAAAATAATAATAATAAATATAAAAAAGTTCGGCGCTAATGACCTAGATGTAGATGCGCCGTAAAAAAAAAAAAAAAAAAAAAAAAAAAAAAAAAAAAAAAAAAAAAAAAAAAAAAAAAAAAAAGTTATACGGTGCTACGATCTCAGAACTTTAGATTTGAGAGAAGCGAGCGCTACCCCTCGGCTAAGCAGTACTAGGCTGAAGAGGGGGAAATAAGCCAGGCCCTTGGTTAAGACAGTCGTCAGCTAGGGCAGAGGGTAGTCCTAGGCCGGCAGAGGCAGGAATCCCCCCCCCCTCCTGGGGCACGGCGTTGATCACAAGGAAAACTACGAACTTTTGCTTACAGTTTTTCCAGTGAATTGATTAAGTAAAGGCAGTAAAACTTTACACTCTGAATGTTTAGATTTATGGCAGGTTCCACGCTATTTTTAACGAACTAAAACGGTTTTAAGCCACTTTTTAGAGGTGAAAAGTCAGGAGCACTTAAAACACTGTGACACTAGCTATGGCTAGGACACAACTCAAACCGAAAATTAGATACAAATCTAGTTGTATCCACTTTCCTCGAAAACGGTTACATATATTGCTTTAAAATTGGTTGCATTCGTTTTCTTACGTCAGAGAATCAATAAAACGAGTACCTGCAAGCACATCAACTCCAAAAACCATGTTCTGGAGAACGGATTTTGCTGGTTAATGAACTCGACCTTTCAATTTAGACAAAAGATTTTTGTAGTAACCAAAAAGATGTTTGTAGTTTTTTGTTTTAAATAACCTTCCTCGTGCTCATCATTAACTTCCTCAGTTATCATTATTTCTTATTAATTAGCAAATATTTAACCCACGTGAGAATGGAATTTTATTCGCCATGAAGTACATATTTACAATTGATTTTAACAGTAAAATTAATTTATGTTTAAGCTAGTAAAACAAGAAACTTAAAATGACAACGAATTTCTGGTTGTTTGGAATAGAGCCTCCATAGCAGTATTCGAAAAGTGACTACGTTTTCAGTAAATAATTGTATTGACTTATACAGCCTTCCTCAAGAATGAGGATTAAGAATTATCCGCTTCTGCGTAAGATGGCTACTGTCAGTTTCCTGTGCTTTGTGATGCCCAATCTATCCCATTTCTTCGAGATGTTGTTGACATTTTTTACGAAATACTAAAAAAATTCTGTTCATTTCTATTCTAAGCTTTCCAAATGTCGCTAGGAATAATTATGTAACCGCGATAAGATGATGCAGTTACTGTGAGTCTGACTTTGCTTCATATATGTGCAAATAGCTTGATTCTCTCGTTCCCCTGGATATAAATTAGTATTACCTCTGTCTTCCATCCAAAAAAATGTAGCTTTAATAAGTTAAGATACCACGACCATACCCTGACTAAATCTACCTTCACAATCCCAATGGTCAACGATCTTCTCTCAATGCCCTTCCACATTCTAAAGTTTATAGCCGAATTAAAAACCTGCAGTAAGTTGAATATAAAATTCACATTTAAACAAAATTACTTATTATAACAAACAAAACTTGCCCATCTATATTAATATATAGTATACTAATATTGAGCTATAGAATACTAAATGCTTAAAAATAAATTGTAATTTTATTAGTCGGCTCTTAATCAGAACATTATAAGAATGGATGATTTCATTTCTGTAAAATTGTCAATATTGATCTGTAATATTCATTACGTATTTTGTTGAATATAGAGCTTAAATATTAATGTCTCTTGTGACAATTCTTGAGTATTTGCTATTTAAGTTTTTTTTATATAATCTTAGTTTTTGCATAACTTAATTGAAGATTTATAATATGATTTGTTTGAATTAATAATAATTTTGTTATTTCATTTTAATTTTCAACTTTATATTGGTTATTATTGCAGCTCTGGTTATTTTTGCAGCTTTGAGTGTACTAATATGACCATGAGACACCATTTTGAATTACTTCTGCTTATTACCTAGGAATTGATTTCCTGTTTAATTGTAAGCCATATTGCTGGATTACAATTTATTTTTAGTTCTAGTCATGGTTTGTATTTGAAGAAACAGTAAGCTCTGTCAGATGTTGTTTGTATTCACACAAAGGCCCAATAGATATAATTAAAATAATAATAATAATATTAACAATTTGGTAATTATTTGTTCAATAATACATTATTATTGCAGGAAAAAATTATCAGTGAAGTACATTTTTTATTTAGATTATGGATTATTTTTGAAAATTACATTCTTTATTATTATTGAATGTATTTTTCCATACTCAAAAAGTTTTGATCTTTCATTTTTTGAGCTTTGAGGGGCATATAATTGCTCTTTTTCATTTTTAGGTACTCCAAATAAAATGCAGTATATGAAAATAAAATTGGTCTTAATACTTCATCGTCCAGGATGGGCTTTTGTACATGGATGGGGTAATTAGGCACAGCTCACTGAGAAATCCAAGGGATTATGGTGATCCTGTACAACTGTACCTCTCATGGTCAAAACTTCTCCCAGCAGTTGTAGAAGCCCATACACTATCATATCCATTCGTACTTATACTTTTCTTTTGGATACATTAAATCGGCCTTTAAACAGATTTTTACTCTCTGAATGACGGCTGCAAGACATAGAAACATA
This sequence comes from Gonocerus acuteangulatus, assembly GCA_946811695.1. NCBI lineage: Eukaryota > Metazoa > Arthropoda > Insecta > Hemiptera > Coreidae > Gonocerus > Gonocerus acuteangulatus. The sequence goes on from OX328132.1 coordinate 78,071,594, forward strand.
CTTACACATTTAAGTAGGACTTCTCATGTCCTGTCACAAAGAAAAGGCTCCTTTGCTGAATCTATGTCTCAGACGCATAATAATATTATTCTGCAAGCAAGGGGAGGGTTAATGATTTTGGAAGGTAGTTATTCTGATATTTTAAAAATAATAATGGGAAGTAATTATTCAGAAACCCTAAATTTAATATAAGGTGACTTGAAATTACTACATATTATTCAAAACAGGGTATTTAAAACATAGTGTGTACATACGTAGACTAACTTTTTTAAATATTTTAAAAAGTTATTTTGGTACTAATTGGGTTCTATGACAAAATTAGTGATAAAAATAGAATTCATTTTGGGTCTCTGTGGTCAATAACTTATAACTCTTGTGGGCACAGTGCAAGTTTTAAACGTCTGCTGCAGTTCCTATGACTTGGCAATCCATAGTTGTTAATGTGTTAAAGAAAGTATTATCTCAGTTGTAAGGTTCGAAATGGTCATAATTTTAGAAAGTGCATTATGGATTTTTTTAAACTATTTGTATATTTCTAAAGAAAAAATAATACTAAAAACCTCCCTGACCAAATACATATCGCCAAAATGGTGCACTGCAAATTTAAACTCAAAAGGCGAATATGACTAATAATATTAACTACTTGAGAAATTAATTTATTTTATTAATATGTATAAGAAAATAATTAACTTGGTACCCTTAGTATTTTAAGTAGACATTTTTGTGAGTATAATCACAGCTGTCCGTGTAGGCTAAAAAAAATTGAAATTTCAGTTTTTAATACTTTTATTTAATGATGGAGCTAAAGAAAATGTAAAACAAAAAAAAGATAGACATGATCCTACTAACTACAAACGTTGGTTCTGTTGCAGGCGTCACCATATTACTGTCGTTGACTGTGTTTCTCAACTTAGTGGCAGAAACGCTTCCCCAAGTGTCTGATGCAATACCCTTGCTAGGTTGAGCCCCTTCTGTTTTTCTGTCTCTTTTTCTCTTTCTGTCTCTCTTTATTCTATATCTGTTCTAAAAGATTTTTTTTTCTTAACAAATTTATATAATTGCTCTTTATATCTCTATAAAGCTATATACTTTTTTTCTTTCTCTCTTTATTATTATTTTTTTTTGTTTTGTTTTGTACTTTTAAATCTATATTATGTGTTTATGATGACTGTTGATTGTTCTCCTATGGTACTTGGTTCGTGGAGGATAATGCTTTTTCCTGCAAAACCTTATTATGTGTTGTATAGTTTCCTGGCTTGCGACGTATTGTAAGCTGCAGGTTATACTGTGAAACCAGAATGACATATTAATATAGATTTTTTTTTTTTTTTTTAATATTGTTATTTGAATAAGATATTTATAATATCTTATTCCAATAAATGATAATTTATATTCTTAAATACTAGAAATTAGGAATGCAGAGCCTAGATACTTCATATTTATAAATCGTTTAAATTTATCCCCTTAAAAATATATCTCAATTTATTATAGTTTCATGTAATATTTTGTTTATATCCCCTCATGGAATGAATATTTAAAAAAAATATTATTATTAATGTGAACAAAAGTGGGCCTGTCTATTGAAGAATACAATCTTCACAAGCACATTCTTCTATTATAAATGAGTTTATATTTGTCCATCTTTAAAACCCAGCATGTAAGGGAGAATTAATTACTATAAAACTCATGTAAGCAAATTCTTCTAGGACTCCTACATTTATAACAAACATTTGAGTCTCTTTTTAATAGTTAACCATTCCTAAATAATGATTTTTTGTCTGAACACCTTTAAGTATTCAAATTATTTTTGTTTTAGTGATTATATTATATATTTAACAAAAATGAAAAAGGTTGTATATTCATCTTTGAGCCTAATTTCCTTGGAAATGTCAATTCATAGACAATTACTTAAGACTGGGCAAGATCCTTAAATTGTATTTTAAAAATAATTTAGATTTTTCACCTTGCTTCTTTATTTTCAGTGACCAAAGTTCTATACTCTCTTTTTCTTCATTGACTTTTCCTTTTATTTCCACCATAAATAACGAAACTTCTTAATTTGTTTAATTTAAACTAATATCAGAAATCTTAAAAAAATCGTTCACATATCTTAGTAAATTAACTTAAAATTAAGTAATGGCCAATTAAAAGGAACTTGAAACTCTAAAGATAATGATATTGATCCTTTTCATCCTTAAGGGATGAAAATAAGGTTTTAGCACAAGATTAGGGACATTGGAATATTTTCAATAATTTAAATCCTTACAATCTTTTACCTGGAATAACCTTCAATTATTTACACTGTCAGATATGTTTCATACTTGTGGCGGTAGCATTCAACATGTTGCAGAAATTTAGGCATTATACTTTACAAGCTACTTTTAATGATTTGTAAATTTTATTAATTTTAAGGTAAAATATTCACAAATTTAGACAGAAAAGAATACATGCATAAACAGTTCATACATACATGGGAAGGCATGAGTATTGGAAGGACTGGCCAAATGATGTTTATCGGAAAGAAAGCCAGAAACATTTATGGCACATTTCTCTGTGCATAAATATAAAGTACTTAGACTGTATTTCGGTCTATCTTTTATGCCCTTTAACTTCTTGAGATAGGACGTGTTGTGTTTTGATAAAAGACTGAAGTAAGATTTTACATCGGTCTTGAAGTTAAACCGTTTTATCTACAAAATACTTTCATATTTTCTCATTGCATTGTAAGCAACATTTTTGGTAATTAAGTGAAATCTCCTATTTTGCTCTATGAATGGCCCAAAAAGTTTGTCCAAAACACATTGTGGAGAAATGAAATTGACTTGTGGGTAAAACCGAAAATCTGAGAGCATGAAGTAACCATATATTGGACTATTAAAGGGGTCAGTCATAGCAGTCACATTGATGAAGTTGCTCAAAATTGACTGCATCACTGTTTGAGAATCTTGATGTACAACGTTAGTCTCAGGAGCCCAAGGAAATTATAAGTGAAGGGAAAGTGACAGTGAAAGTTAGCATTGAGGAATTGGAACTAGATTTTATGTGTCCGCAACAGTTATGGGATCTTAACGATCTAAGCGGCTGAAAAAAAGTATCTGAACTGAAAAGGCTGGAGAGCTGTGTCAACATTTTCAACATTCATTGAAGTAAATATTTTTACATCTATATAAAGCTGGTATAAATAAACTGAAACCAATCATCATTTTCAGAAGAAACCCCTAGGAAACCAGCAGAAAGTTTGGTGAAATGTTGGTTGTAGCCATATGGCTTTATGGAGTCATGTCCAGAAGACCTTAAAACATTAAGTAACATGGACCATGGAAGTCTACAAGAAAATTTGATTTCAGCATATCGCAGAATAACTGTCTCTTAAGAAGAAAGCATGCTTTGATAGGGTAAATCTGCTAAACTGAAGAATGGTCATAGCATTGTTATCAACATCTGAATGCTGCTAGGGAAATTATCCACTTGCGAGAGTTACAATTTGGTAAACCTAGGGATAATTGAATGTCTCTTTCTAAGAGTTAGATATCTTCCAGATTTATTGATGTTAATACCCATGTCATTAGAGACTTTCCAGTAAAAATTAATAATTTATTTGTTGTTACTGAGCAATTAGAAAATTGTTGTCTTTCTAATCCGCCAATGAAAAATAAAGTTGTTCTTAAATTTAACCTATCTTTAAGGATGGCATGGGGAGATTTTCTTGCTTAGAGGTCATAGAGATTCGCATAATATAAATAATAGTTTTTGTTTATAAATAAACAAGAATATAGGCATGTCCTTAACTGTAGAAGGTACTCTTAGGTTAAGGCTATACATTCTTAACTGGCTTTATAATGATAAGTTTGAATATTCTTCTGTCTTCACAACTCCTATAAGGATAAAAATTTTCCTCCTGACTCCTGTAAACGTAATGCAGTGAATGAGTTAAAGTTTTTACAAACTTGTGTACAAAGATAACCAAACTCAATATGTTATTTTTATAAGAGACCCCATATTAATAAAAATTGTAATGAATTCAGGGAACTTCCTATGAGTGAATTCAAAATGATTGTGAGGTATAAGAATCTCTCTTTTGACAAAAATCAAGGGATAAATTATTAAATCAGAACAATATGCTGATAAAACATGTAAAGAATTTCACCATGATTCTCTTTTCTGAATCATGATGTAAAAAAAATAAATAATAAAATTGTAAACCTAGGGAATTGTAAAATTGTAAACCTAGGGCTCAGTATCAACATATTCAAAAATAAAACTGAGTATTTTTCCAATTTACATAAAAGGGCCCAATGATTAGGAAGTTGTTTCTACTCTCAGACAGATGGAGCAATTGTAGTTTGATTGATTGGAATTTAGCATCTTCTTTCTCTCCGTGCAGATCATATGTGACATGGTAACAGGTGATAATTCTGAAATTGGCAGATGATCATTATTTGATGCAAAACAAGAAAGACAACAAATATTCAGTGAAATGTTACCAACAGTTTGAGGTATTTTTTCACCTATCAAAATGTAGGCTTGGTCTAAGAATATTGTTCTGTGTAAATACAAAAACTCCAAATGAATTTTTCAGTCAAGATAGCTGGTCAATAGAATCATTTTTCAGCATTTGGTAGCTGTAGACTGCTTTCACACTCAGTATACCCTGGCTAAAGTGGGTTTTGCTTGACAACAATAAAAAGGTTTATCCTGAACCTAATGTGATTAGGCTTTGACCCATCTATCTAATAGACAAATCACAGAATATGTTACTAATGTTAAACAAAGTCTTGCAATTCTCATATCAAAATTACATTTACTGACATACATAGATCCAGTAAGGGGTGTCTTCAGATGAATCCAATGAATGAGATTTACTCTGACTCAGGCCTTAAATAACAAGATTCTATTTAGTGATGGAGGAGCTTCGTGAAAAATCCCTAAAGGTATTAAAATAAGGAGACTAACCTTTTAATGGTGTTTATAATCTCACCCAAAAGGAGAAGGGCATACTGCAATCAGCAATGGTGTTTCCCAATAAGTGCGAAGAAAACTGCAGTTGAAAATGAACCAAAGATTGTAACATATTGATCATTTCAACATACTCTGAAGAGTTGGCGTTCAAAACAAGTATGAAAAATACTGCATTTGAAAACTTAAATAATGTTATATCAGAGAGGAACAAAAATTGTCAGCTCTTGGGGTGGATTTATCTTGAATATCTCAATTGAGCTCCCTACAATGTTCCCAGATATTTTTCTTGTCTGGGAGGTTAAGGAACTCATACAACTGCCTCCAAAGTTAGAAAACTAGATTTTCAAAACGGAATCAGTTTCAATTCAGCATGGACAAAAAAATGTTCATACACTTCATGGACTATCTCTGTACTTTTTGTCAGGCAAGTAATAAAGATCTAAATTGTACTGCAATGGAGAAAAATTGTGGGAGCGAATGCAACTAAAGAAGGCTTAGTAATCAGGCCACCAAAAGCCAGCACATAAAATAGTAAGTAGCAAATCACAAGAACCCTTTTGGAGAAGGAGAAAGTTTGTTTCACTTGCAAATTAATTTTAATTATATTAGATATAAAATAATTATGCCTTATCTTGAATAGAGTTTTAAAAAGTTATTGGTAAATATGCTTTATGAAAATCTTTAGAGTTACAATCTTCCTTTCAAACAAGTTCTAGAGGAAATATATATATATATATATATATATATATATATATGTATATATATATATATATATATATATATATGTATATATATATATATATGTATATATATATATATATATATATATATATATATAAAATTTTTTGAATAAATATAAATGAAACCATCAATAACAACATATTTTTATATGTTATCTGGTTTCATGGTAGTAACCATGGCCAGATTGCTATATGTCAAATCCTTTTCTTGCAGTAGTTATGTTGATCCCCAACCACTGTGAAATCTTTTAAAGAGCAAATCAACTTTAATAAACCATTACTGAACATGTTTAAAATGAGCTATTATTTTAATAGAGTAAGTTTGTTTTGTTTTTTTTATTTATTTCATTGTTTTTGATTATATTTATTAATTTATTTTTAATATGGTCGCTTATTTCAAAATATGCATTACATTAGCTTGCTCCTTGAGTAGTACTCTTATAAAAAATGCATTTGAACTATGTACTGTTTTTATAATTAAATGTGTTATGAATGTCTATTAGTTCACAATTAAATTGTGAATTTCAACTAAATTATTTGTTCATTTAATATAATATACTTCATATTTAAATGGATTAATTATAAAAATCAAACAATACCCACATGTATGTGTGTCTTTACACATGACCGCAACCCTCAAAAAGGTTTTTTAAATTAAATGTAAAAATATAAAACAATCATAGATCTTTGGGAAACTATACAAATTTTTAATTTTCTTTAAGAGGTAAACATTTATATGTACGTATGTATATATATATATATATATATATATATATATATATATATATACATACGTACATATAAATGTTTACTTCTTAAAGAAAATTAAAAATTTGTATAGTTTCCCAAAGATCTATGATTTGTTTGTTTCACCCTCTGGGATATATATATATATTTGTGCATCTGTTATGTACCTACTAACCATTTGCATAATAGAATAGTGGAATGTTGTCTTAAAAGTAAAGTTTGATCTAAATTCATACATTTCTCCTCAGATTTAGGGCACAACTACTAGCTGACAAAATGTCAGTTATTATATAAGCAGGGTCCGTCACAAGAAAAGACAAAATAATTAAACAAAAAATCGCTAAATTAATGACCAATTGAGAAATGATTATGGGAAATTTATTTGTTTAAGCAATAAATGCAAAGTGAAAATGCCCAGGGCTATATAGGTAGTTACTTTAACCTCATAGTGTTTGTGTTCCAGGTGTGACTATCCTTCTCTCACAGACAGTTTTTCTCCTCAGGCTTGCTCAGGTGTTACCCCAAACCTCAGACGCTGTGCCAGTTTTAGGTTAGAGCCCCAAACATATACAAAGCACAGAGCCTTCACCAATTCATTGGAATAACATATTTGGTCTTTAGCACCACTTCATTTTTAGTAAACTCTAATGAATAGTAGGGATAAAATTAAATTCTCAATAATACAAAATAAACATTTTATTGCTTAGAGAGCAGTCTTCAAAAATAAAGTCAACCTAATAATATTATGGAGAGAAAAAATGTATATGTTTATTTTATAATTCTATTTCAATATTTATGACAAGATTTATTGATATTTAAATTTAGGGGGGGGATCTAAAGAAGAGACGCCTGCATTGTACTGGTTGGAGGTTTGAGTAATTGATTAACGTAAAAAGAAACATACATATTTTGAATAAATTTAATACAATCACAAAACTCAGAGAAGTTAGTCAGTTATTGAAATATAATTCAGTACAACTTTTAATAAAAATATTTTAGTATGATCTAAAGCGTAATCTTTCCTTTTTTTTTCAAATTTTAGGTGATCTATTTGTTTGCAACAGATTCCAAATGCTACTTGGGTGTAACAAAAGTATTTGTGTTTTTCCTGTGTTAATTTTAATATCACCTTTCTTGAAAGTTTAATTTCATTTCAGTTTCTTTCTCCAATAATTGAACAATATGTTGTCATTGCTTAAGTGATTCAATTGTAAAATATTCTGTCAGAAGTGCATGATATAAATCTTAAAATACATTCAAAAAAAGGAGTAAACATTTTAAATATTCTTTCCAAAAAGTTCTTAAAGTAACTTATTCTGTTTATCAGGTTAGCGATGTAGGGTAAGATATAAGTGCGGTATTTTGTATCTCTCAGTGCTTGCTCAAAAAGCTCAAGGATGGAGACATATGGGTTGAAGACAGAGTGGTTTTAGATCAACCAGAGCTCTCTGATCTGGAAAATCTACAGAAAAAAAAAAAACTGAATTTTTATTCAACAAAACAACTTTAACAGAGATAAAAATCCATGCAAACAGTTCTTTCAGTAGTAAGTCAAGAAATATTTCCCAAAAGTATAATTCAATTTCTACAGACACATTTTGAAGGAATAATTATCCTTAAGTTGGTTCCTGAGGTTAGTACATGAATGCAGAGCGGTAATGGGCCCACACTGCTATAAACGAAAATATAGGGGCTCCAATTAAGCATTGAAAACTCTCTCTTGCAACAAAATATTACATTATCTAGCTTACCCAAAAATTTTCACCCATATTTAGCATGGTTTGACACAGGCTTGAGTTAATTACTTTGGGTTTCAGTTCATGGCTCAATTTTTGTGGGAAAATAATTCAGAACTAAAGAAAAGGTAAGAACTAGCTATTATTGAGGATTTTTTGCCTATAGGTACTAATTGGGTATACCAAACTGAAATAAAAAGAGTAGATGTCTTTAAAAAACACATGTATTATAAGATGATGAACCTATTTCTCAATATGTAATTTTATGTGGCAGAAGGAAAACTCTTAATCAATCAGAGTTGGGCATTATTTTCTTTATAAATATGAATATTAATTTATTCATACTTCACTTATTTATAAATATGAGTATAAATAACTTTGTATTCATAAGTATTCAAATAAAATGTTGAAATAAAACATAATGCTGTAAACATAAAGCTGTACCTTTCGAAGGGAAAAAAAAGTTTTTTATCTGACCGCTCTACAAGATTTTTATCTGACCGCTCATATGTTGATGCGGATTATGCTCATGATTTAAATGATCACAAAAGTGCACTGGATTTATTTTGAAAATAAATGATAATATTATTAATTGGGCTTTTCATAAGCAGCCAGTAGTAGCATTAAGTACCACTGATGCTGATAATACTCAGACCAAGAAAGTGTTTTTATTTCTCACAAATATCAAAGGGGTAAAACTAAATTCACAAGATCAAGGAACCCTACGGGTGATTTGCAAACCAGTGGATTTAAAGGAAGATGCTTTTATTGGAAAAAGGGTGACTCATATGGAAAGTAATTGTCCAAAATTAAAAAATAAACAAGTGGCAGGACTATGCAAAGAAGAAAAAGAAGAATTAATATTTTAACTTCATTTGAAGAAAAGTTCACTCATTTGGAGCAAAAAGTTCACTTTTAATTAAGCAATCGCTTAATTAAAAGTGAATATAAGTCCTATTTAGTAGACATTCGACCCGAATACACTGACATTAGTCTTGCTAAAGTGTGCTTTAGTAGGAGAAAGCGTTAAGACCTCAAATAAAGGAGATTTAAGGTGTTACACTGAAGACGTAATGCGTATCCGGTTTAAGGACATTTTATTATGTGAGGGTCTGGCATTTATTTAGTGGGATAACTCTGAGGGGTCACAAACAAGTCAGTAAAGGACATTCTGAGAGTAAACATTACAAATATTAAACACATATAATATTAAACAAAAAAAAAAAAAAAAAAAATCAGTCCCATAACAGTCCACGAGGGCCTGTTAAAGGCTGGGTTGGCCTAGGGATGGTCAGGGAGGCCGAATCTAACCCATGTACAAAGACACTAGAAGATAAAAATCTTTAGTGCTTGCTCAGGATTTGAAATCAGGTCCTCCGCCATATTAGTCCAGTGCTCTAACACTGAGCTAACCTTGTCAAATATAAAACAAATATATGGGGAATTACCACCAACACCACCTCTTAAATCCACATTAGGACTTATGAAATTTATAGTCTTACAAGGTTAATCTGATTAAAGAAGGGTTTAATCTTATTCTCGGGCAAAGCTTTTGTCATTAGGTCTGCGATTTGATCATGTATATCTATACAATTTATTTTAACATTTCGCTTATGAACGATATCCTTTGAAAAAAGGTATTTCACATCATAATGCTTAGACCTTTTGGTTTCTAAGGTTTGAGCAATTTTAATAGCTCCCAGATTGTCCTCATAAATATTTACAACAATAGAATAATTAAAGAGTTCATTTAATAATTTTTTAATAAACATAGATTCAGTTATGCAATCTCCAATGGCGTAATACTCAGCATCAGTGGTACTTAATGCTACTACTGGCTGCTTATGAAAAGCCCAATTAATAATATTATCATTTATTTTCAAAATAAATCCAGTGCACTTTTGTGTTCATTTAAATCATGAGCATAATCCGCATCAACATATGCATGAATATTTGAAGAGGTGAGATGAAAACTAGTTCGTTCCACAGGAACAAGTTTTTCAGGAAGCTCAAAAAACGTAAAACCACATCTTGTAGAGCGATCAGATAAAAAACTTTTTTTTTCCTTCGAAAGGTACAGCTTTATGTTTATAGCATTATGTTTTATTTCAACATTTGTTGAAATAGAATTAAATTTTTTTTTAGAATCTAATGCTATCTCAATTTTTAAAAAAATGGAATGAGTGAGTTTTGCACCTTACCTCCTCATTTAAAGTGTTACAATGTGACTTCTTAAATCAGAGTCACACATGAAGAGTAAATTTCAAATATTTAACAATATTCTTTAAATGCAATGTGTTTTATCATAGCAATTTTGAAATAGCCCAAAATAAGAAATTGTAAAACATAAATCTGGTCTGGAACCTAACATTAAATACATAATGCTTTCGATTAGTTCTTTATAAGGTACATTATAACACTGATTCTTTTCATTTTTAACTAAATTTATTTTGTGGTTGTATAGGAATTTTTATAGTTTTAGAATCATTTATATTAAATTTTATACAATTCTTTTCTACTAGTGAATATTGATTCCATAATATATTTCCATCTTTACTTCTAAGAATCCAAATACCGAGAAACTCCGATTTACTATTTGAACCCAAATCTTTAATACCTAGCTTAGACATTAATTGGCTCTTAATAGAGTTTATTTCCTCAACAGACCTAGATGAAATAAGAAAAATGTCTACCCAAATGAGTATAAACATCGCTTAAAACATATTTTTACAAAGATTTCAATGATACAATCATTCCAGGGTTTAGGACTTTGCCTGAGACCATATAAGACTTTTACTATCTTCAGCACTTTCACTTCCCTGCACTGCAGGCCTTCCAGGGCCTTCATATACACTCTCACCAGCAAATCACTTTTTAGGAAAGCCAAACACACTTCCAGCTGGTTGATTATAAGGTCTTTTCCAACAGCAAATGAAAGAAAAATTGGTAAAGTGACCAATCGTGCGACAGGAGCAAAAATATCTTCTTCTTCGGTTGATGGTTGTTGGTATCCCCTGGCAACCAAATGGGCGTTTTTTCCTACTTGACCATCCACTTATTTTAGCAGTGTAGACCCATTAACTGTCAATAATTCTCTCATTTTCTGGAGGGTCCACAATCTCCCAGGATCAATTCTGCTCTAAAGAGTTTAGCTCTTCATTCATAGCCTCTCTCCAGCCTTCATCTTTAACGTCTCCGCTGTAGGTTTCAGAGGTGTTTCATCTGACGTGAACAACCCCAGGTCTAATGCAAAAGAAGTGACAAAATCTTCAAGGTATATGGGCTTAGTTCTGTCTCGAGTTGGTCTCTGTTTTGTCTCTTCAGAAGGAAACCCATGAAATTCTTCTTCGTCTTCCTCAGGTGTAGTAGTTTTCCATGTATTCTCTTCAGGAAAGGGTACGATGTGTTGGATACTCGGTAAATCTGACTTACCTGTTCATCTTTCTTCCTCGAATATAATGTTCCTTGCAGATTCAATCTTTCTTGTGCATGAGTCCCCACAGCCTGTACCGATTGTCACTATACCCAACCAGAAAGAGTTGTTTTGACCTCTCACAGAGCTTACCCTTTCTCTCTTCTCGTCAGGAGATCCAAAAACTTTAACTTCTTCAAATCTGGATCATATCGATGCCATTGTTTTGCTGATGTAATTTCTTTTGGGAAGGCACTTGTTGGGAGTCTATTTACAAGATAGGTAGCTGTCATTACGGCTTTTCCCCACATTTATCACTTTTCACATTATGACAAATTTCTTCACATGAATACCAAATACCACCTTCAATATCCTTCCCAATATCACCTTATTGTTAATATGCAAGAATTCATAATTTATTTCGTGAATTTTTTAAATACATTTTTATTCGCAAATTATAATATGAAGAAATTTGTATTCATATATTTTAATGTGTTCTCCTTTAAGCTCCTTCGCTGGGGCATCGTCTTGATCTTGTCTCGGCTTCTTTCTCCAGCGGTGCTCGTTGTCCGGCCGTTATATTTCGCCCACGACCCAAAGGAACACGTCTGATGAAGCCCAATAGGATTTGGGCGAAATATAACGGCAGGACAACGAGCACTGCTGGAGAAAGAAGCCGAGACAAGATCAAGATATTTTAATGTGATTTTTTTTTTTTTTTTTTTGTAATTGCTTGATTTTTTGTGAATATTTACAATTTTTCCTGTAAATGTAATTGTATTTGCTGGAAAATTTGTGAATAAAATTGTATTTGTGTTTATATATATATATATATATATATATATATATATACACATACACACATATGTATAATACAAAATAATTGAATACAAATAAATTAAATAAATTTATATTTACACTTATGAAAACAAATTTATTTATATTCGTATATACAAATAAGTGAAGTACAAATAAATTTGTATTCATATTTATAAGTAAAATTATGCCCAACTCTGTACACAATACCCTATTCTTCAATAATCATTAATATATTCTACACGTTTCATGTCCACATGACACTTCTTCAAGAGCACTGAAAATAATAAAATGCAGCCTTAACCTTTGAGAACCTTTTGCAGGCAGGGCCATGATGGATCTTGTCAAAAGTGTCCCAACATGCAGTAGATTCTGCTGTAATTTCTAATTTCAGGTGTTCCTGAAGATAATTCATGTGGATGTGAAACATTTAGAGCATAATAAATAAACGAGTATTGAAAAAATGAGTTTTGACCTTCTGTCATTCAAAATTACCTATATTTTGTGAAATATTCTTCAAATAGTTTTTTAAAAGAGTGACAGGTGTTATAAGTATAAAATAAGCAAGTACTTTTGTTATATCCTTGTACATTATGCTTTCCTGGAGTAAGAGTGTGTGTTCATTCTAAAAAATAAGAACTGTGATTACAAGTAAAATCTTTCATTAAATGAGGAAACATACTCATTAACAGTGATTTAAAAAACATCAAAATTCTTTATGTTGGAGCAAAGCATGCTTAAACATTTATTTCATTCCACTTTTTTATATACAGGGTGTCCTGCATTGGGATGGCATAACTCTTTGGGTTTATTCTACACCTCATTTGTAGTCAAGTGACACAGAAATGGGCGTTCTATCTCAACATGAAGCAGAGTTACTCAAACTTTTGTCTGTTTTCAAAACTATTGTTTTTTGTTTTTTTGTTGTTTTTTTTTTATGAGAAGCTGTGTTTTCGGGATTTCTGAATAATGTATCGTAAATAACAACTACATTTTTTTAAATTTACATTAATTTTACAATAAGAAACACCCTTTATTAAAATATTGCCAGGTAAATTAAGAGCTATATTAAAAGCCATATAAATGTGAACTATTGATATTAGTATTTTTAAATTATTCAATCTTTTCTTAATCAGCTATTTGTAGACTTAGAGGTTTGCCTCCACCTCAAAAGTTGCTTCATTTAATAAGCTTTAAAATGGTACCTCATTGTTTTAGAAAAAAAATATATTTGAATCTAATTTTTTCTGATTTCTAAGTCAAAACCAATAAATGTGCTTTAGCGTGAAGGAGCAATTCCTACAGGAAGTTGAGGAAATGATCCAGTCTCTCTAAGCGTATGGAACGTCCAAGGATCAGGCAAGTGTCTTTGCAGGAGACGGTGACTGTATTCACTTTCGCATCAAATGAATTACCATTAATGAACACATAAATGAACACTATATCTGTGTATTCTTCGTTAGAAAAAAAACTAGGCATTTGTATAATCTGGGAACTGAACACCACAAAAGCAAATAAATATCTACTTATTTAATAAGGTGGGAGTTAGACTTGCGCAGAAAATTCTTGAAGAACGGAGGAATTAGTAACAGATGAATTGGCATGGCTTAGGTACACATTTTAGGTAAGAATAACATAAAAGTCCTTTCCCTTAAATCTATTTTTTCCGCTTTTTATCTGCAGGAGGTTTTTGTATACAATTTTCAATGATTACAATGAATAACTCAGTTAACTTATAAGCAGAAATTGTAGTGTCTAATTTTATTAAATAGAATAAAATTAAAATTATAAATTTAATAAAATTAGTCAGTCAAGGAATAACAATATAATATATGTATTTATTATGTTTCCAATAATTGTAATTATTTCCAATATGTTCTTCTGTATTCTTTCATCCTTGATTCCAAAGTATCCCCCTACTCTTAATCAGTGCAAAAAGTGTGTGTACCTAGTTTGGGAAGGATGGGACACCACCATTAGTGTGTGAAACTAAAGAAAGTGTTCAGAATGGCTCCTTCACACTTAAGCACATTTATTGGTTTTGACTTACAATAAAAAAAAAAAATAGATTCAAATGATTTTTTTTTCTCTAAAACAACGAGGTACCATTTTAAAGCTTATTAAATGAAGCAACTTTTGAGGTGGATGCAAACCTCTAAGTCTACCAATAGCTGATTAAGAAAAGATTGAATAATTTAAGAAAACACCCATATCATTAGTTAGAAATTTAATTTGATTCTAAAAATGCGGTTGTTATTTACGATACATCATTCACAAATCCCGAAATCACAGTTTTTCATAAAGAAAAGCCCGTAGTTTTAAAAATAGACAAAATTTTTAGTAGCTCTGCTTTATGTTGAGATAGAACGCTCAATTCATATGTGCGTCCCATAACTACAAATGAGGTACAGAATAAACCCCAAAAGTTATGACACCTCAATGCGGACCCCCTGTATATGAAAGCATTCCAGATACATTATATTTAAAAAAATAAATACTATGCAATTACAAAAAAAAAATCCTTAAATAAAGTAGCTATTTTTTCCTCCATAACAATTAAAAACAGTTACTGATATAATTTCTGATATAAATGATTTATTTTATAACAGAATATTTTCTTAAGTATGACTGCCAATAATATGACAACTAAAATGGTTGTATAAACAAATTT
>OX328132.1:78086874-78110991 GCA_946811695.1 Gonocerus acuteangulatus
TTTCAATTGTCAGACCCATAGTAAACTATCGATCAACTGTATGGTGGCATAGAGGCAAAATTAAACAAAATCGATCGAAATCGCAAAAGTGAAAAAAAAAAAAAAAAAATACAAGGATGGCTCCAAAAATAACTTTGGATAAAGGAGGCCAATACGAGGGTTATTATATAACACTGGGTCTTCTCCTACTGTTCTTCAAGCTCATAAATTTGCTATACTCATTGGAGTCTACCTAGTGAAGGATGTGAAGAATAATGAAATAAACTTCCTAACTGACAGATGAAGATTGAATAAGTTTCTCCTTAAGTGAGAGACTTGAGAGGAAGAGGGGCCTGATCACTGGCACAGATCAACTAAACTTCATTTGGATACTTGACCTCTTGTAGGGATTTTTTAGGGCTCAATTCACATTTGGATTTCACAGGAAGGTGTGAATGCCATGTTGCTGAGGGGTATTTCAATAATAATATTCCTCCAGAAAGTACATGAGATAATAAAATATTGTATAATTTCAAATGTAAATGTGATTAAAAAATTTCAATATTCCAAGATCTCAGATTAAAAAAATCATGATACAGTCAACAGCTCTATAGAAGCTGACTTGTAATGATATAATTTTTAGAGAAATATGAGAAAATATTGTACATGATGTTAGATGAAGTTGACTCAGGTTTAATTAGAGATGGGAAAATAATTGACATAACCGTAAATTAATTGATTTTCTAATTATGAATAATTAGACCTAAACCTGATTGGGGATTTGCTCATTGTACAAAGCAGGATAGCAAAAGTAAACTAGTTTCTTATTCAGATATTTATTTATTTTTTACCTTAAGAAAAATTAACCGGCCAGGTTGAGATTTTTATCTAAACTTTCCGTCAACAAATTTACAACACCTAGAATTGTGCTTACTTTTACGAGAACAGCAGGTTTTACATTTTTAAAAGCCCCATAGAGTCAAATAAACAACTTGATTGATCAGAATATTACAATTTTATGTTTTAATGAAAATTAAAAAAATAGTTACAAAAATATAAAAACAAGAAAATATCATATTTTTCTTTGTTTAACAACATTTGAATTTTATTGACTTAAATGGCATTTAATAAGAAGTATTGCCTTCTCTGGCTTTAATAACTGCTTCCATTGTTTTTAGCATTCTCATAAAAAAAAATCATAATAAAATCTTGTCCCAATCCTCCAATACAGCCGATTTAAGCATTTCAAGGGTAGTAGAAAGGGAATTCTGTGACTGAACCTTTCTTTTAAGGTAATCACTCACATATTTGATTGGATTAAGGTCTGGACTTCCCACAGATCACTCTAAGTAACGGATACCTTTTTTCTGTAACACAAGCAGCGAGCACTATCATGCATAAGCAAGGCTTCAGCCCCCATGAAACGCATGTAAGGCATTTCATGATCTTCTGATATCATTTCCAAATACCTTAAAGCATTCAGGACTCCTCTTTCGATCAGTACATGCCTCCAAAGAAATTCCACCCCAAAACATGATAGAGTTAAATAGACATAATTAAGAGAGAAATTGATGTACGGGGCAAACAAAAGATGAAAATAGACTGAAAAATTGATTCAAATCAATCAACAAAACGATTTAATACTTTGTTTGTTGACAAATAGCGAATAACAATGGTATGGATAATCCCTAATGTTTTTCATATGAGTAATCCTATAACTATAAATAAAATCAAATTTTGATTGGCCTTTTAAACTAAAAAAAATATCAAGATATATAGGTGTTGCCATTGTTTTGATGGGAGTGTAGTTCCCCTCACATGTGAGTGTGCCTTAACCAAATAGGCTATCGAGCTTCATACACATCATGTCAGAATAGGTTATCTATCCCAAGCTTAAGGCAGGCAGCATTATAATCTGGAGCCAGACATGTTCCTTCTCAATTGATGCTACAACTCTAGGTGGGTCTTGGCCTCTTCTAATAGTTTCCACCAGTTAACTCTATCTACTGCCGCCACCTTCCAGTTTGATGTGTTAAGACAGTCCCTTGAATCTGTCTAATATCTTAGCCTAGGCCCGCCTCTCATCCTGGTTCATTCAATGCTGGCCTTGAGGACCTTCTTTAGTAAATCTTCTTCTCCCATTCGAATGACGTGCCGAGCCCAACCAAACCATCCTAGCTTTCTGATGTTGACAACATTTAAGTCATTATATAAACTATAAAGCTCTAGGTTTTGACGTCACCTTCAAATTTGACCTTTCTTCAAACGGCCATAAATGTGTCGCATGATTTTTCTTTCAAAAATCATAAGTACATTTTTATTGGCCTTGGTCATGGTCCATGCTTGTGAGGCATAGGTCTACACAGGGTCTTGTACAATGTGACGTTTGTCTGCCTCGTGAGTAGTTAGCTATAGCTTTACTTCATCAGGCCAAAATAGCAACGGTTAGCCTCCTGCTTATCTTTCTGGGCATCTTGTTGGTGGATGAAACAAGAGATCCAAGGTAGACGAATCAATGCACTTTTTCAAATTTATAGGGACGTATTTGGGTAAAGGTTTCACCTTGATATACCTCTTCTGCCTTTACCACCATATATTTAGTTCTGGCCTCATTCACCTACAGTTCAAGAAGTGAAGCTGCTCTCTGTTTTGGATCTAGCAATAATAGCAACATCATCTGCAAAGCCCAAGAGCTGGATGCTTTGAATGACAATTGTTGCTGTTGTCGTTATTTCTGAGTCTTGTATTGCTCTTTCAAGTCCCAAAATAAACAGGATACAAGCCAACCCATCACCCTGTCGCAGACCCCTATCAGTACTAAACTTGCTGGAGTACTCTCTTTGTATCCTAATGATATTTTTTGACTCGTGCATGGTCATCTTATCTAGGTGGATTAACTTTCTAAGTATGCCAAAATCCTCCAGTTCATCGTATATCTTTTGGCAATTAATACTGTCATAAGCATTCTTAAAGTCTACAAAAGGGTGAGAGGTTATCATGCTATCTCCATGAGAGTCCTCAGGTCAAAGATCTGATCCACTGTAGATTTTCCGCTTCTAAGGCCAGTCTGATATTTCCTTACTACTTGTTCAACATGGGGGTACGGTCGGTTATAGAGGATTCCAGATAGGATTTTATACAGTTAGAGTAAGAGGGATATTCCTCTGTATTCTTAATTTTTACATTCAAGCCGATCACCCTTCTTAAAAATTGGGAAATTACTGCTTTTATCCATAATTCCATCCACCCAAATATGGATAATTAGATTATTTAGGATTTTGTGCAGATCCTCTCCTCCATATTCAAATAGCTCTTTAAGTCCATCTATACCTGGACTCTTTTCTGGAGCCAGACATTATTGTATTTTAAAGCTCTAAAGGTGGTACCTCTCTACCGTGTAGGCCGGAATACACCATGAGTTCATTAATTTTCAAATCCTTAACTATACAAAAATTAACCTTCATTGCACATTTTTCTGTCAGGCTGGCATTTCAATCCAGTTCTTCTGGAATACATGCTGGTCCTTAACCTAACAGGGTACATATCATAGTGGAAAGTTAAGGCATCCATTATATCTATTACCTACTCTAAAATCTTAAAAGATGGTAAGGTCTGACTTCAGATAAATATAAGCCTATTCTGCCTATCTAAAGCTTGGTTCCATTAAATGATGTAATTTGCAAAAGTCTGAAATGAAGCATGGAAGCCTATAAGATATAAGTGCCTACACACTTGAGGAAAACAAGCATTCAAATTACAGTTTGGCAGGTTAGTTTTTCTATAGTGATGGCTCTGAAAATTAATTCACTGTCTATGGTGTATTATGCACTAACAAAAAAAAAAAAAAGGAAAAAAAAGGGGGCAGAATAAACTGCTAAATTTTGATACAAATGAAACTACTGAGAAGTTTATTTTATCCTGAAAAGCCTCATATGAATATGCATATAAATAGACTTGTAATATAATTTGAAAAAAGCAGGGCCGCCACATGGGGGGGACAACTGGGTACAGTTGTCCCGGGCCCAGGCACCGTGGGGGCCCGGGCCGATCCTCGCTAATTGGAAAAAAAGTACCGAAAGTGACCTTTGCAGCACCGATTGTCAGCTTTTATTCTCATTTTGCTCAAAACTCAAGATGAAAATAATTTTAAAATGCCCAAAGCCCCATAGCAAAGTACTAGAATTTTCATTCTGGCTCTGAGAAGTGGGGGCCCGTGATCTGGTCCCGGGCCCGGCTCTGAGATGTGGCGGCCCTGGAAAACTGATAAGGCCTAATGGTAAAGTGGGGAGCTATTTACCATCTTGAATACACAACAGATTATTGATGTCCAGCTGCAGCATTACCTAATGAGTTAAATGGGTAAATAGTTGAATCTAAAACTGTAAATCTGAATTTACTGTATACTTAATATAAAATTGTTTAACTACTCCCCCCATAATATGAATTTATACTCCCTAATAAGTAACATAAACATTTTAGGCATGCTAATTCTTACCTATTCAGAGACTATTTACATTATTGGGATAGAACCTGAAGCCTAAATTGTAAAGGTTTAAGTTGTTGTATTTAATAATTTGTATTCCCTTTAGAACTTTATACTGTGATATAAATCATTGAGTTTTGACAGAGCTTCAAAAACACTGGTTTGAAGATGCAGTACAGGTCCATGTTTCATTTGCTATTTATTTTTATTAATTTATTTTTATTTAAGAAGCATTTATTTGGAGACATGTTAAATGCTTATCCCAGGTAATCAGTCATTAATTATTACTAATGTAAAATCATTATTTGGAACACCCAATGAAAGTTAGAAGGCTCTATTTGGTCGTAGAGACCAAAACCATTCAACCGGTTGATTTGACCATAAAAGCCAATTTTATTGTTTCCTGTAGTTATAGTTTAAGTGTTGTCCCTGGACTTTATTTCAAATTTAATTTAATATTTTTATATTCAAAATATTATGTAGTTGTTTTCCCCCGAATCATGTATTATCTCTTCCTTCAGCAATTTAAATTCCATTAATTATAATAAATGCAAATGAAAACATAAAACACAACAATAACTTTACATACACTTACATAAACAAAAACAATTAATGATTATTGACTATTCATCACAAAATATATGACTAATTTAACTTCATGAAATTGGATTTACTTAACTATTATAATGTTCTACATTTTTGGGACCCCCTGCAAAATATACAATTAAATTCAGTTATAACTACACATAAGTCTAATTAATTGACAAATTTGTACATGATGCATTTAACAAAAACCATGAAATTTTTCGATATGAGAAAACTAATAAAAAATACTACCTAATCTAAAATAATAAGTAATATGTTTCGCCTATAAAAAATAATTAAAATTTATTTAAAAAAAAACTTAAAATTCTAAATAAGGAGTTTGAATAAACAATAAATGAATTAATATTGTCTATAAATTAAGCAGCACAAACCAACCTACAGAGGAGGCTGCGATGTTAGACTATTTGGGAGTAGATATATTATTGCCTGATACATGTTAATGTTTATGAGTGTTGCATTTTCCAAAATCAGCTTTACATTATTTATGTGTATATTCTTTTATTTTAGACTGTGTATTTAGCATAAAGCATGAATACACGGACCGGATCAGTTATGTGTTTAAATTCCTGTAAAATACAGTTGATGGGTATTGAGCTGCATCAGAAAATTTTTAATGCATTGAAAATAGTCTATGTTATACAGTACAGTGCATGTACTGTAATTTGAATGTTTATGTTAGACATATGAATGACCTACTCATTTCTTATTTATTTATTTATTTTTTAAATGATAAAACGTACTTCAGTGCATTATATTATTCGTGTGCTCAGTTTTATTATTTTTTTTTTGTTTGTTTGTTTGTAGTTCTATTCACTTCAAACCTTTTGTGTGTTTGAGTTTGATTTTCACATCTTCCTGACTCCTGTTTCATCTTTTGTTACTATCTTATATCCATCTTATTGCAATGTTTTTTTTATTTTTTTAGTTAAAGTCATATTATTTGTTTAATTTATTTTGCACATTGCCAACTTGTTTCTACTATAAATGTTAGTGTGAGCACATGCATTGTACATGCCTTGTATCAACACCCCCAGTGTGACAAAGTGGGTTTGTGTAAAAATGTGCCAATTATTCACACATGTATGACACATTCCTACCAGATCACAGATTATTCTTTTTTTCATTTCCTTTTCTCAGTTTTTCTCATTTCTTCTACACTTCTTATAAAACATTTTCTGGAAGTCTAACTTTCATGTTCTATTTTGATAATAAGTATAGCTGTTTCCAGATTTGTATTTTAAAGTTCAATCATTTGTATACTTCACTTCATTTACTTTTGGGTTTATGAAGTCACTTTATTCTATCACTTATAGAAGTTAGTCTTCCAGTGTATTTAATATAGTTCATTAATTGGTGTTGATGAAATATTAAAATTTTTAATATACAGCAATGGTTTATATATACTTATATATGTAATTTCTCTTTATGATCCTACAATTCAAACCCAAAAGAGAAAAGAGGAGTATAAATTCATTCAGTCTTGATTTTTAAAATTAGAAGGCAGAATTTGTTTATTTATACCTCTTCAGTATCTAATGTTAAATTGCAAAAACTTAAAAAGGTTTTTTCATCTCGTTTACATTTATATTTTCAGGTTTGTTATGATTAAAATAATTACTGTCTTACTAAATGTTTATATTTTACCTAAATTCATGATTTTGATACTATCAATAATTTAATGGAAATAATCAGCATCAATTACAAAGCAGTAAAATATAAGTGTCTCTGATGTAGAAATAAAAATACTTTATAAAATATTTTTCAATCTGTGACTAGGATACTAATTTCACAGTTAATCAGCTACATAATTTAAGACACTTTTCTTTTAATGTTACATTAAAATGCATAGATCTTTCATCAATTCTACTAAAATCAATAAAGATACTGAGTGAATAATGCATAATGTGTTAATACTGCATGTGTTCAACACATGAAATTATAGCTTCATTACAACTTTTTAATAAATAATATGACACTTTCAAATTAATTAATGATTTATTTACATCTTTCAGGAACTTACTTCAATTGTATAATGTTCATGGTGGCTTCATCTGTTGTACTTACAGTTGTTGTACTCAACTATCACCATAGGACAGCGAATATCCATGAAATGCCTAACTGGGTAACAAGATTTGTTAATTTGATATATGTTTGAAGAGCTTCTGTTAACAAATTCAGGCATAAGATCTTTGAGCTTTAAATTATTTTAAGATTGTGTTTGGTTATTTATGCATACGTGCACACACATGTGAGTGTGTGTTTGAGGGTGGGTTTGTTTATGTGACAGTGTGTTCATGTATGAATAATATATAAAAACATTAAAACTTTGAAGGTAGGCGGTGGACAGATAGGACTAAAAAAACTGACGTGTTTCTTATTCTTTTATTTTTTTTTTCTTAAGAATTCTTACAAAACATAGCAGAAATCTGAAATCCATAAGTACCATGAGAGTTATAAGGAAGTTTTCTGAATAATATATAGTCTACCGGTGTAGACTGGATTATCCTTCAATGCCTAATGACTCACAATATGGCTCAACCTTTGTTAAACAATAAAAAAAAAAGTATTATAATGAATAAAAATAAATAATAGTTATTATTATCAAACACGCATAATACAAGAACTCAAAGAAGGATATACCAAGGTTAGAGCCTAAGTACTTTCAGCTTTTGTTTTTCCCTGAACTCAACATGCTGAGTGGGTTATAGTGGATAAAGTTGACTCTGTATAGATAGTCACATTTATGGTAGTTGCTAATAGCCCATACCTAAACCTACCTTAAAAAAAAATTGTTAATCAATTTGTAGGTGTCTGTGAGGATAACCAGTAAATATCAAGTCCCAGGTTCCAAAATTGTGGTTGGTAGATTTGAAATTACATTTCAGAAAGACAATATCACAGGAAAATGGAATAAGAGTCTCTGAAATGTTTAATACCATTTTATATTTGGACAAAAGAAGGAACTTGAGTTAACAAAGAACAGCCATTTTTGAGAAACCAATAATTATGCACTAAAACTAGATAATTACTACAAGAAAATGAATCTTGAATTTACCTACTAGAAACAAAAATTAAAAATATGTAATGAATACTTCTATGACAGAATCAGTCTTCAGTTCCACTTTGTGTAACTTCTTGATCACATTTCAAACATGACCGGATTAGATTTTCATATTCTTTGCATACTGGATGGAAACACTTGGCGCACGTGTTGTTGGATTCCCTAACATTTCATCTGTCGCTCATATGGCAACTAATTTTCTTAGGGGGTGGCAGACCTGAGGCTGGGTTAGTTGTACATTCTGTTCCAATGGTCATCCAAATTTCCTGGCATAGTGACTTCATAATCCTCAAATTAGCTAGCCTCCTTCTAATATGAGGCTCAGGAAAGCTGTCCTCAAGATTCTACAAAAATCTTGTCAAAATGATTTTTTCCTGCTAAGATGTATAAAATCCAGCTGTTTACTCCCATTATGTCAAGCAGCCCACAGAAAAATCTCATGGACCAATGACATGAGTATCTCTTTGTTGTGTAAGTGTGACAAATTCTGACCAAACAATCAACTCCTCCTTTCAAGAGATTGTAAAATTCGACGAATTCAGTTTTATCTTGATAGCAGATACTGCCATGATGCAAACTAATGAAAATGGAAAAAGAAAATATATGTAAATATCCTAAAAAAATGTTATCATGGAAGCCCACCCATGTGGGGTCTGCTCAGAACCCAAGCCCGTTTTTCAACAAAAATAATCAATTTGAAGAATGGACTACCCTGTATAATCGATTTGACACTGCCGATCTCCAGAGCACTACTGAGTAGGAAGGTGTTCAAAAAACAAGAAGGTAGAGAGACGGTGGCTGTAAGGGAGGGGGGAAGCAGTGGGTAACAGAAAGACAATATGTTTTACAGACAATAAGCATCTTTCAGCGTTAATAGCCAAATTGTTGATACACCGTTAAACACAAAAAAAAAAAAAAAATTAAAAAAAAAAAAAAATAAGCATCTTTGATTATTGTAGACTGAGAAACAAAATGAATGAGTGGATTCAGCGCATAACATTAGGCTGGAAAAATCTTGTGGGATTTGGTTACTTTCAGCAGCTCAACAATGCCGTAGAAATACTAAAAATACAAAGCTATTGCTGAAAAACTTGCTTTACTGATAAGGAGGTCCCTTATTATTATTCCACCCCACAAAAACTACTAGAGAAAGATAAGATTAAAATGTTTTTGGGTGAAGCAATGATAATGAGCTGTACAGTCCATCAACAGTAAAGCATATTTTCTAGATAAACTTATCATTAGCAAGCAGTATTTAGCAGGAGATAAAATTGTTATAAATGTCCCTCATTCATCATCAGGATTCGGCCATAGAGTTGAAAGATTTGTATACACAAGGTTTCCTCCAGGGTAGCACCTCTTACTGCCTTGTCCAAATGGCTCATTCCAAAGACCAGGTTAATGGCAACTTCACACAAAATTCTCGGAAGAATTGATTAAGGATGTACCAAAAGCAGTAGTGCTCGATATGAGGAGTAAAATTTCTGAAAAATGCAGATATGATGAATGAAAGAAAAAAGACACATAATTTATTTTATGATGTATTAAAGAAAAACATTCATTTAGTGGGAAATCTTCAAAATAATTAATTCCAACAAACTGAGGAGAAACCCCTCATAATAATAAAGAGTCGGTGTTAATACATTTAGTATTTTTTATTAATTTTTAAAAAAATAATCGTTCAGTGGTCAAAGGTACAACATGTAGTTGTACCTTTGACCATAGGGTGTTGCACCTCTGACCACCTAAAAACAACACAGCAGTGTAGAAAAAAAATGTTATTCAGTAATATTGTAATTAATTGTAAATTCATAAAATACAGGAAAAGGATGTAAGAATAATAAAAAAGCTATTATTGATATTATGTTATGCTTAATATGCTGAAAACTCCAGTCCAATCAATAAACGTTTTAACTGTCAAGCAGATACACTAGCAATAGTAGGGTATGGAAGTTTAGCCAGAATGTCTTCGACATCCATATCATACAAATTTTCATCTTCTCTCGTAAACTTGTCCCTTAAAGTTTGTTTTTTCAAATATTAGATCTTAAACATTGGACATTTAAGACCACAGATATCTTACTAAGTATGTAATAGTCTTTTTACTTTTATTTTTAAAAAGGAAAACATTTCCTTATTAAATTAAAAAAAGAAATCATATTTTTCAAATTGTTACTGGTCATTGACGTAATTCACAACATTTATCAGACGAATCAACGTCACTTTCTCCTGAAGAAATTTCGGTGTCACTATCAGAATCTGAACTGTCATTAGAATAATTTTCTTTACCAATTTTTTTTTTGGAAGGGGTTTATTTGTATGTGGTGTCTTACTTTTAGGGTGGTGCTTTAGTTTTTTTTTTTTTGTTTTTTTTCACCTTCTATAATTAGCTTTTCACGAATATCTGTCAGGTATCTGTCAGGATACGAGGTTCCCTACTTGACATTTTCCTTGCATGAGCTTTTTGATGAGGCCTTACAACTTCAAGTGGAACGATAGGTTTGAACTGCTACACTGAGGGTTGATAAAGTCAGTTTGAACTTATTAATTTATTATTTTTAACTTATTAATTTATTTAAATTCTTTGAATAATTGAAACCAATATTAAGTATTTTTTTAAAAAATATGTGGCAGAAGAACATAAAAATTGAATTATGAAAAAATTACTCAGGTGTGTTGTACCTATGACCTAGTCAAAGGTACAACACCTAGTCGTGGTCAGATAAATCAATTTCGAAAGCTACGCCATGTTTCTTATTGTAATAGCTACCTTATCAAATGATTTCCATCTAAAAATACATAATACAAAAAATATTATGAGGCTAAACGTTATCAATAAATAACTTACATTTTTATGATAGAAATGGATAAATATTTTTTGCAAGAATCTTCTTTGACTTGAATAATCCAAAGTAGGTTACAAAAGCCTTCTAATGAAGGAGCTAAATACTAATTACACCGAAATTTATGAAATGTTGCTACGTGCCGCCACAGCCTCGGTGGTCAAAGGTACAAGACGGTCAGAGGTACAACACCTTCCCCTATATATATATATATATATATATATATATATATATATATATATATATATATATGTCTGTTTGCTCTCTCACAGACTCAAAAATATCCTAAAAAGTCTTAATGAACATGGATCTTCAAATGGATAATTTCCTCCTTATTTGTTTTACACAATTGACTGCTGTTCTGTCTTATATATAGTTTGTAGAAATTGTTAAGAGGTCAATGTAAAAATCCTAGCTATACCTGTTTACTCCAAAATTTAATTAGTGGATATGCTTTTCACTTAATGTCAAAAGAGCACTATGTCTTTATTTTAAAGCTCTATTGTCAATCCAAATCCCAGATATATTCAGTTCATGTTTCTGTAAGATTACAAAAAAGGGTCTCGTAACATTCCATTTGCCTCAAAGTTGAAGTTTGTACTCAGAACCCCAATAAACAAGGCTAGTGCTTTGCCAGTGAACTATACTCTCCACCAGAGCACACCTGTGGCAATATAAATCATTACAGTTCACATTTAGGTATCTTATTCATTCAGAATTAATTATCAACATCATTATTAGATAAGGTCATCAATATTTTTTTTCTAGCTTAATTTTATTTTGGTTTATATAATTTCTATTTTATGATAATGTTCTTACATGTTTGTATGTGTTTCCTTTTCAGATAAGAACAGTATTCTTACAATGGCTACCATGGATACTTAAAATGAGTAGGCCAGGAAAGAAAATTACTAGGAAAACAATAACTCTAAGCAATCGGATGAAAGACTTAGAGCTAAAGGAAAGATCATCTAAAAGTTTATTAGCAAATGTTCTTGATATAGAAGATGATCTTAGACACTGCACAAGCAGTAACAGTAGTTTTCTCAGAGGAGGTTTAAATATTGATGATTCAAATTGCTTATCAGCTCAGCGTGAGCTTCAGTGCATCTTACGTGAATTACAGTTCATAACCAGCAGGATGAGGAAAGCTGACGAAGAAGCAGAACTTATTAGTGACTGGAAGTTTGCTGCGATGGTTGTTGACAGAGTATGCCTCATTATTTTTTCATTATTTACAATAATTGCTACAGTTATAGTCCTAATTTCTGCCCCCCATATAATTGTACAGTAACCTGAGGCCAATTTTATTGTTCTTTCAATATTTTTCAATAATATTTACATCAATTAATAAATAGCAAGCTGCCATTACTTACATTCTTTTCAGCCACTTATACATTGGACAAGCTCCACTACTGTTATAAAATATTTTTAAAATGCAATGAAACTAATTTCAAACAATTCGTTTTAATACCATTCAGTTATATTTTTTTTGTTTTGCATCGAATTGACTGCCAAGATCATTAGCAGCAAACATTGTATTTTAATGTTACATTTCTGTTCTTCATTAACTACTTATAAAAACATTTTCAGCGATCAATTTTAGTTGTAAAATGCAACCTCTTTTTTGGTATACTTAAAGGATTAACATAATTAAATTTCTTCATCTTTTGATTAATTACATACAATTATAGTGGTCAGAATTGAGTCAGTCCTCTGTAAAATAACATAATAATATAAATATAAAACAGTTTTTTAATATTTCTTGTATAATAACAATAAGGTGTTAATTAGACAAGTATTACATGTAGTCATTCTTAACAAAAAAGTCAATTATTAGTATATCCTTCATTAATATAGCTTTGAAATTTTTTCAAAGTTATTACATTTGCCACTTTTTAACGTGTATTTTACTGCCTTGTAATGTTGTCAATCAATTGATTTTTTATATATTCTCTAAGTTAATAATTTATATAAACTACAATGTTTTGATAAGAGATTCAAAGTTTCAATTAGATAAACCTATGTTAGCATATTTCCTTACTTTTATTTTTATAACATTGAACACTACAGTAAACATATTTTGAGTAAAAGAACTAAATTGATCTCTTAAACAAAATAATATTTTAATGAGATGCAGATAGTTAGCTATTGAGGTGATAAAAAGCCATGGAATGGCTGGGGAGATAAGAGAAAATATTAGATAAGAGAAAATGTCAGAGTCTCAGAAAAATCTATTTTTCAAACGTTTTGGCCGGCTCTTTGGAAGCCTTCTTCAGCTAAAATAATAAATATACAGGATTATAAAAGAGAATAATGAAAACAGTAAGCAAAATTTGAAATCAAGAAAATATGTATATTCTAAAACATTTTTTTAATATGTGCAACTTATGTAAACAACGATTTTTTATTGTGAACAAATTAAACAGTAGTTCTATGCAGAGCTCAATTATTTATTTATTTAAATTTTAACGTCCATTATTATTAACTAAGAATTTTAGGACAGGAAGCTTAATTAAGAGTAAGTAAGAAAATAAGAGAGGACTCAAGTAATGAAATGGCAAAGATACACATAAGCAGAGAAATCACAATATTTGTTAACTAATATTAAACAATAGATACAGTAATGCATACCAACAGATGCCTATGGGATTGAGGAAGACTACGATAACATTTTGGTGACCAACGATAAGTGTAAGAAAGGAGGATTCTACATGGGAGTATATAGTTGGACCCAAGGAGGGGAAATCGTTTAGGATGAAAGAAGGAAATTACTAGGTGTGAAAAGGAGGGGGTGAGAGGTGTTAATGTTTTGGCTCTCCCAAGTAGGATGGATTAAGCCTGGGGGTTTAAGTTAATAAACTAAAGTTAACATAAACCCCGAAACATTAATTACAAAAATGATAAACAAGACGTTTCACCCACCTTCTCCAAAGTGTTCCGCGAGTTCTCTTGACCAGCCATGTTGCCTTTTTTCTCCATAGCTCCATCCTTCCTACTTGGGAGATCCACAACATTAACACTTTTCACCACTCCTTTTAGCACCAGGTAATTAACTTCTCTAATCCTAACCGACCAGTTATATAACAGTTATATACTCCTGTGTAGAATTCTCCCTTCTTGCACTTATTCATGGTCACCTAAGTGTTATAGTGGTCTTCCTCAATCCCCTAAACATTTGTTGATATGTATTACTGTATCTATTGTTAAACAACAGCGAACAAATATTGTTATTTTTCTGCTTATGTGTATCTTTGCCATTTTTTTACTTAAGTTCTCTGTTACTTTTTACTTACTCTAAACGAAGCTCTGTATAAGAGTACTGTTTAATTTGTTCTCAAAAAACAACCCTTTGTTTACTTAATATCCATATATAAAAAAAACTCAAATGTTTTGGCAAATGCTCTTTGGCAGCCTTATTCACTTGGCGATTTGCTCTATTAAATAAACAAGTAGGATGCAAGCAAAATTAAAGTCCATAAAAAGTAAACATCTTAAAATGTAAATGTACAACTAAAAAAGTAAATCGAAAATAAAACATAAATTCCATAAAACTTCAAAAATAGAACGAAAATAAACATAAAGAACAACTATAAGATAAAAAATAGACAAATGTTTTACTTTTTTTTACAGAAGGCTGCCAAAGAGAAAGCCAAAACGATCAACATATAGACTTTTTCTAAAACATTTTTTTTTATTATCAAGACTCTCATAACGCAGATGATTCGCTTTTTTTCTAAAACAACTGATGTTTACTCTTAGGCGAATCCCAACCATTCCTTGTCTTCTTATCAAAATAATATTTATAATCATTTATCAATTCACTTTTTACATTAGGCATAATCAAGAGAACAATTGCAATATTTATCACACCTTAAAGTTTGACATGTAATCATAGTGACTGGACTGGAGCTGTGCCAGTAAAAGTGGCTCTAATTTTAGAGATGTGAGGCCTCCCTAATTCACACAGATCCACTCATACTGCTTCTTTTGCATGCAAATTATAAAGGCTGTTCCAGGGTTACGTGGCCAAACTGATAAATTTACCTCAAAACAAGAAAAAAAGTTCTTCCTGAGATATTCACACCTGAGTATTTTCATTGATATGAATTACTTAGGTTTATTAAATAAATAAAAATTATTTATTTGTTCTAACTACTTTATTAATTAAACGAAAACATTACATTCATATTAAATATTGTTCAAAGTGATTTCCTTGAGCATTAAGACAGGCTCGGCATCTTTCTTCAACAGCAGCAGTGGCAGAACGGCACTGGATATGTGTTATGGTTTAATAAGATAATCCTTTTTCCTAAGAAATTAAGATCATTGACCAGCTTTGCATAGACTTTTTGTTTAATGTCACCCCAACAAAAAAATCCAGAGATGTCAGGTCTGGAGACCATGCAGGCTAAGCCACTGGTCCTGCATGGCCATTCCTTTGGTTGGGATATTTAACATTTAGCCATTGTCATGGACCTCTTCCGTAATGTGCAGGACAACCATCTAATTGAAGCCACATGACCCTTCTCAGTTGTAGTGGAATATGTTCAACTAAATCATAGTAATCGTTATTAAGAAATTCCTGAAATGTGCCCAGTTTGAGTTGAAGCGGCAAGAACTGCGACCCTATTAAAATATTGTCTATTTTTCCCAACCACACATTGCACTGAAACTGGTGCTGAAAATGATGCTCATGAATTGGATGGGGATTTTCCTGCGACCATAGGTGATTATTTTTCTGATTGAAGATACCTCTTCTTGTAAAGGTAGCTTCATCTGTCCAGAGAATGTTTCCTGAAAATTGTGGATTATGCTCAACTTGATTTAAGTAACAATCTGAACAATTTCTTCTTTGCCGAAAATCTTGCAGTAATAAATTTTATACCCATTTATAATGATATGGGTGAAGTCCATCTGCAATGAGAGTTCTCCATATTGGCATAATATTTAATTCTGCTCCAGCTCTTTGTACACTGCCAGATAGATTATCATCAAAATATTGTAATATGGTCGCACTCCTTTCTTCATTTCGCTAAGGGGCAAAAATACCATCAGCACGTGGTATTACAGCAAATGTACCAGTTTCTCCAAGACGTTGAAACGTGTAGCTAAGGATAGACTTTTTTGGTAATCGGCTATTCGGAAATCACCTGGCATATTCACAACGGGCAGTATTAGCATTATCAATGCAAAAACCATACACAAACCACCATATCGGCATATTCACTATTAGTATAAATTGAAGGCATAACAATGAGTACTCGGCAAAAGCCTCTTACAAACTAATAAATGTCCTTGACAGTTCCCAATGCTAATTCCAAATAGTATTAATCCTTATGTTGCCAATAGTTGTTATATTAGCGGACCTAACTTCACTTTGAACAATATTCAATATGAATCTTAATTTAATTAATAAAGCAGTTAGAACAAATAAATAGGTTATATTTATTTTGTATAATGTAAATATTTCATATCAATGAAAATCTTTAGATGTGAATATCTCCTGAATAGATTCCTTCAGAAGAAATGCTTTTCTTGTTTTGATTTCCTTAGACAAAATTTCCAGTTTGACCACTTAATCCTGAAACACCCTGTATATAGTTATGTCAACAGTTTTGATTGGCTCATTATCAATTTCCTTCTGTGTTATTGACTGAACTTTTTAATTTTTCTGATTCTTTTATATTTTAAATCTTTATTAATTATATGTATTCTTCTAGTCACTATCACACAAACTCATAAAATGATCTCAATTGACAAAGGAGATTGAATTCAAAAAGATTATTTGTTGGTTATATTTGTATTTATCACTCTTCTACAGAAATATTTTTTTCGAAATTGCCAGATTTTAGTGATAGTATAACTAAAAATAATTTAAAAAAAATACCATCCTAATTTAAATACTGTTTTGTGATCATTCCTAGTGCAAATGCACCTACATTTATCAAAATCCATTAAAGAACTGACTGTTCTCTCCCACTAGAAAACTCGAAAATGATATAAAACATAAGTAGTTGTATGGCTGGATATTCACTTCAAAATTAAGGAGTCTGAAGGCCATCGTTTCAGACAGGGTTCTCAATTAATGGTGGAAAAATATAATATACATATACTTGAATATAAATTAGTTTATTTTGTTTTGGTGCATGGAAAGCATGCTTGACTCAAAATAAAACAGAATGTTATTCTGTTCTGAAAGCTGTCAAGAGAAACAAGTAGAGTTTTACACAAAGTAGAAACTAAAGCCCAGAAAAGAAGTGTTACCAATATAATGATAAGTATGAAGTTTGATACAGCAGTGTCTGGTTGTTCCCTGACTAGGGATTTTAAGGGCAGTCCTTTACAACTCCAGCTACGGACAGTAGTGTGGGTCGAAAAAAATCAAACATTTTTTTTTTGAGTCATAATACCACGGAAAAGTTGCGAAATTGAGAGACTAAAAAGGGGTAAAAATATTACAAATATCTGTTGGTATCTTCCGGTTGCGCATGTGCTCTAAAGTTTGACAAAAGTTTTGAAAAATCACATTTTATTGGTAATTTTTATTATTTTTCACTTTACCATTTTTAATATTTAATAGTTGAAATTGTCACCTACGATACACTAAGAAATTAATATGTAAAAACTGGAATTGTCTGTTAACATCTTCTGGTCGCACAAGGGCTGCCAAATATTGCCAAAATTGCTTAAAACCGGTAATAGGGTAGCTAAGGTAAAAAATAAAATAAAATAAATTAGCTTCAACATTAGATTTGGGTTTTATTCAATGAATACAAGGTAGATCCATGATATATGGTCACATTACATGTCTGGTCATTTGAAATGTGACTTATTATCAAAGGCATTGTCGACCTTGACTCAATTGTACTTCTTACGAAGCCATCCCGAGCTTCAGCTCCGCACATTTTCGCAGAAGTTTCAGTCACTCACCGCACCCTTATGTGCAAAAAATTAATATGTGCTTTCTCTGGTCTTGAGTCATTGCTAACATAATATGGGATGTGCAAAAAAACTATTTCTTTCTATAACTCGGTAAACTAAGGCTTTTTGTCTTTAAGGTACCTTGAGTTTTTAATGGATTCGTAAAGAAGCTCCAGGCCATCTGTGAAAAGTTTCATATTTTCAATTCTAAACCACATTTTTAATATTTTTACCCCTTTTTAGTCTCTCAATTTCGCAACGTTTCCACGGTATTATGACTCAAAAAATTTTTTTTAAATTTTTTTCGACTCACCCTAATGGACAGGACTGTCATTCCCATGCATAGGCAGCTCTAGACAAACATTTCTGGGTGGGGGGGCTAATTTAGTATGGGCTTACCGCTGTGCCTGGGGGTGGAGAATCAAATTTTTATAACCAGGCACCTGGAAATCATTAAGGAAGTATTTGATAACTAAGAAGAAACATTAATTAGAACTTATTACTAATAATAACAATTTATTTTCCTAACTTAATGGAAAAAGATTATGAATCTTCATTCTGGGGAGGCTAAGCCCCCACCTACTGCTCCTGCCACAACAATAGTTACACTTATAACTAATTATTGATTATAACCCAGAAAGCCATCAAGATAGATTGATGAGGTTAATTTAAAAGCCTCAAAACTATTTTGAAAGAAGCAAATAAAAACTATACATTAAAGAAGTAGTAAGTTAGAAACCAACAGCAAAAAGGGGTGAGAGATTTGTCATTAATGGTTATTCAAAACTATGCAGGCAGCTAATTGACTTTACTCAGGATGAAACTTTTTAAAATGGGTTATAATTATTATTTTTTAAATGAAAAATAAGAAAATTATCATTTGAATGTAGGATTTATTTCACTTCCAGATAATAAACAAGAGTAGGAATAGTGACTAGTAAGACTTGTTATATGGTTGATCAGGTAAATCTTTTCACCACATATTTTTTTAAGGACTAATCTGTTTTCACCCATTTTCCTGCATCCCCTTCAATGTAGATAAAAATTGGTTTTACTGAGTGACTCAAAACTAGTAGAATAGAAGATTAATCAAAATTCAGTTGTTATATTAGCTAGAATCTAACAAGTCCGGAATATTCATCTTGCACTTCCTTACATTAATAAAACTTTATGGAATCATTTAAATATTTTGAAAACAACTTTACACTTCTATTGGATAGCTACAATAAAGAAGTTAATGAAGCCTCTTAGATAGAAATTTCACGACAATATCACGCCAAATTGTAGTTTACATTTTTTTCCAGAAACTCATTTTACTTTATTTTCTATTGTATTATATGAATAAATTTAGAAATAATTTCAGCAGCCCAGTACATGAATATTTTAGAGGTAAATGATAACATAAAAACTGAAAAAAAACAGTGGATGAAATAAGAAGTAAGTAATGGCTGCAATTTCTGTCTTTCATTGTGTTAAAAGGGGAAAAAATATTTTTGGCAGATGTGAATCCAAGAGTTTTGCCTAGTTTTCTCTTGATATGGGCTAAATCATAACTTTAATAAATGAAGCTTACATAGAATTATTCATTAATGTTTTCTGAAGAAAATAAAAGGCTGCTTGAATTCACATCTGTTCTTATCTATATTCATATATTTTGGTTATTGTTTTAAAAAAATAATAAATAAATTGTTCTACTTTTGCCATTATATTTTTGAAAATTGTATATTATTAGAGATAAACATGATTACTTTATTGAACTGATTAGAAAATTCAACAATTCTTAGTTAACAAAAAATAGTTTCAGGTTACTTTAATTTCTTAACTTTGTACTTTAATGTAATCCTGGCCATAAATGAACTCTTTGTGATATAAAGAAAAGTGCATTTCTTATTATTTCTATGGCAAAAATAAATAATTAATTGTAAAAGGTAATGTTCCGTCAGAAACTTGTTGCTTTGTGTTGAAAAAAATGTTCAATGATAAAAAAAGAAAAAAAGAAAAAAAAAAAGAAAAAGAAAAACTATGCATTATAAATCTGTGATTAATGTTATGTATGATAATGAATCAAGTACATTCAATTGTATTAAGTATGGCTTTATAAAGAGGAATAGAATAAACAGAAAGTACCTGAAACTGCAGATGCATGTATTGTTTATTAATATGTTACTGCTTACGTGAGTCTGTTATTAAACATGCAAATGCATTTTTATGTACCTCTGTTTTCTTTTGAATGCATGTATTTGGACTTAAAATACTATGTTCCTCATAATTTTCTGAATTTATTTCAACAAAGTTTAGAGAATTTTTTTAATTGTTATTTATTTCATTGCTGTAACTCTGACTTTCTAATCATCGATAGTAACACTAGAAGAAACAATGGTTGCACTTAGTACGCCAACATCTTTTACTGTGTCTGTGATATATTATACAAAATATTTATGACACACTGTTATAATTCACTGATATTATCAATAAACACATTTTATAATAACTTTGACCAATGTAAACAATTGATGTACTATATATTTTGTTATTTTAGGCTAAGTAATAACAAAAACAAAACATTAACAACTATGTGATGTTGTCTTAAAGTTACGTGTTTTGAGCATTTTTATGTATGCATTTAAACCATAAATTCAAATGAAAGAACTCTTACTCCACCTCCCTTTTTGTTGTTGAATTAATTTATGGTTTCGTTACTTACATTGATAATTAAAAAAGTCATTATAATTTTGAAATTATATATTGGCATTATTTAACCATATTTTAAGTATGTTTGAAGCCATGTAGTTTTCATGCATAAAATTTCAAAACACTACTCTTCTCTTATTTATGAAACATTGTAGAGCTATGATATTCATAGATACTAAGTATATTTGAAGGCACTACCAGATAAGGATTGAAAGCTCAAAAATTGGTTTTTGATTATGAGTAAATAATAAATAAATTTAAAACTCATTTTTTAATATTAAAATACTCAATGATACTCCTACAAAGCACAGTCAGTCCCAACTAGAAAAGTTTCATCGAGTATAATATGTTACGTTTAAAGTTATGATGTATGATAGAGCCTTTAAATATATAAAAATACATATTTATATATGTTAAAAATAAGCTCAAGTAACTAATAAAATTTTATTATAATGGAATTGAGTAAACATTTTAATATGGACAAATTTAAAATAGTTTATGTATGTATACTTGTACATACATTATTATATATGTACATAGATAATGTAAATAGTATTCACAATTAAGAAATTTCTTAAATTGATATATATATATATATATATACATATATATATATATATATATATATATATATATATATATACACATATATATATATATATATATATATATATATATATATATATATACATAAGTTACATAAATATATTTTTTTTTATATATTTGATTAAGAATATTGTTATTTTAAGATAAGATGTCTTAATATGAATTGAGATAAAACCTAGAGGTAATATAAAGTTTTGTCATTAAAAATACATTGACAATGATAAAATAAAGAGTACGATAATTTTTTAAAACCATTCATGAATAAAAAACATAGTTATAAAAGACACAATAAGTATCTCTTGTGTATTTTAAAACAATATTTAAACGACATGACATTTTAAATTGAAACATTTACATTAAGGAATATAAATATCTTTAAAACAAATAAAAATGGAAAAATCTGTATATATTTGGTAAGCAAATTATTGTTCTTGATTCTGCTTCTAAAGCATGTAAGGGCTATAGTTTAATAAATCCTAGAAACATTTGTTATTATCTACTAAAATTGCAAAAATAAATTTTAACGCGCCTTCTAAATAGGTATTTTCTTTCTTTTTTTTTTTTATTTATTACAAATCCTGTTGGAAGGAATTTATAAGTTGTTACTTTTGTCAAGGGTGCCAAAAATCTGTTCATTGTGATTTTACTCTCTAACTCAAATAGCCAACAAAGATTTTACCACCTAATGTTTTATCTGATTTTTACCATTTCATTATTCTCAATTAAAATTTGTGTAAGGGAAGCTTTAATTAAAATATTTAATTAATATGAAAATACAATTTTTTTTTCTTTGCATTTTTTAAATCACATAAATTTAATATCTCAAAAGTGGACTTATTAAATATTAAGATAATTTAAGTGATATTAACTGGTTTTAATAAAACATAGCTAATTTTAAGTATAACTCTGAGAAAACAACATGGTGTATACCTATTTTAACACAAAATTATGAACTTCATGAAATGGGAAGCATTTGTATTTCTACACCAGGGTATATTATCCCAATCCCATAAAATTGTATGATTCGCTCCTTAAATGTTTTATGTTCAGACTAATTAGGAAGATTCATACTAAAAAAAAAAGCTTACGTCTTTGCTTTTAATTTTTCGATTACAAATCATTACTCCAATTAAATGAACTTCCATGTATTTATTTTCAGTGCTATAAAACAAATGCTAAAAAAGTGATTAGAGTTCAAATGTTGACACACTTCAGACTTATTTTTTTCAGTTTGATTTGATGAAGGGGCGAGGTTAGCTCAGTGGTAGAGCACTGGACTAATAATATAAGCTCGAGGCCTGAGTTCAAATCCCGAGCTAGCACTAAAGATTTTTTCTTCTAGTGTCTTCGTTCACTGGTTGAATTCGGCCTCCCTGACCGTCCCTAGGCCAACCCAGCCTTTAATTAATTTAATAATGGGTACCTTGGTTGGTGCTAATGACTCTAGCAGTCGAAGCAGCCAAGGGGAAAATCAGGCGGCCTGGAGCATAGTACCGACCACACTATCTCACTAGTATGCAGTATGATCATGAATCAGATACCTCTATAGTATCTGCCCCTCAGGGCCCTTGTGGCCTGTTACGGGACTGACTTTTTTTCTTTTTTTTTTTTGATTTTATGAAAGGCATTTGACACTTTTCATCTTCCTGACCATCTTTCATTTTTAATGCTACGCAAAAGCACATATTGTGTGCATCAATTTACTCACTACAAAATTTTCCAGATTGAATTTCAGCAATTGAATACTAAGTTTATTGGAACAACACTAAAAAATGGATTATGATATATTGAGTTTCCCTGTAAGCATCTGTTTCACTTCGAGTACAATCTATAGACTCCAAATCCTCGAAAGATCCAAGCCGAGTCAAGATATATCTCAGCTACCAATCCCACATTTGTTGTTTATCCCCATGTGTTTCTCATGAACTGAAAAAATATCAGTTGCAATATTTTTTATATAAATTCTCTAAAACATTCCTAAAAATATACATTTATTAGCAATATATATATATATATATATATATATATAAAAAATTACTTGAACTTTAAAATTTAGTTAACACATAGATTCACCTTTTTGTTATTAGTAGTACAAGTTTTGTCAGGTAGTTTTTATAGCGTTATATTTTGCAATAATTCTATGCAGCTTGCTTAGTTCTCCTAAATCCTCATCTTCTTCTTACTCAAACTCCTCTCATGCAGTCCTGCTAAGCACTGGACACTGGATCCTCTTCATACACATCTTCTTTCATACAGTCCTCCTTTACTAAAAGCGCCTATTAATTTAACTGTTATTTGATTTAATTAAATCCAATTGACTATCTTCATTAAGAAAGGAAACGATATATTTAATTAGTATATTCTAAAATTGATCAAGATTGGTTTTGATATATAAGTAGTATAAAACTGAAACAATTAATTTATATTCAACTGAGAAAACATTTATTTTGTACATTGTATTTAGATGAATACATTGTATGTCCTCATTGTTTTGAAAACTCTAATTTTTTTTAAATTTATTTTAAGGGCTTTACAACTATGGTGAAGAGCCCTGAATACTCTAATTAAATAGTAAAAAAAAAAGCTTTTAGTTTTAAATGTTCACCAAATAAGGAAATGGAAATATTTTTCCAGCAAATCCAAAATATTTATATATTTCATTTTTAAGGCTAACATGTTTTTGTTTTAAAGCTCCTAGTCTGGTGAATTCTTAAATATAGTTAGTTGGGTGGGGGGGGGGGGGGGGGGAGAAACACTGTCATCTTAGAAGTGTCTTCTCTAATTTTTAGGTACATCATATTAACTCTTACCACAATAATTAATTCTTTGAGCATAAGAAATCAATGCCTAGATCAGAAAATCAAATAAATAAATGAAATATTTCTCTACATAGTAAGATTTTAACTATTTATATTTTTATTTTC
>OX328132.1:78111191-78430931 GCA_946811695.1 Gonocerus acuteangulatus
TT
The DNA here is from genome assembly GCA_946811695.1 of Gonocerus acuteangulatus. Taxonomy (NCBI): domain Eukaryota; kingdom Metazoa; phylum Arthropoda; class Insecta; order Hemiptera; family Coreidae; genus Gonocerus; species Gonocerus acuteangulatus. The sequence goes on from OX328132.1 coordinate 78,111,194, forward strand.
GTTATATTTAGGAGTTTTTTTTTTTATTACCGCAAGACTTTTGGGGAAGAATATAATCATAAAAAGTACTTCTAATCATCTAATTTTCCTTTAAATTCATGCCTTTTTAAAATTTTAATAAAATTGTAAGTCTATGCTACCACACTTATAAAATATAGCCTAACATTCCCTCAAATAAATATATTTATTTGTACATTTGAATATATATTATTAGACTTTTTATTTTCAATAAATCCCTGAATACCTATTTAAATATCCATTAAAGAAAAAAAAGGAAGGAATTTATATTCCTTCATTAAACTGAATTAATTATAAAGAAATTATGACAATAAATAAAAGAAATAATTAAAAATGAAATATATAGTTAACTAATTAATATTGTTTTGACTGCATAACAAGTATTACAATTTAATATTAAATTATAAGTTGTTTTAATGCATTCACTGCTCACAAAAGAGCATTGTACACCATTAATATGCTGTCTATACTATGATAGCCATTAAGGGTCCATAAGACACATATAAGCAAAAGAAAAAAAAAGGTGGTAATTCTATCATATCGTTGTGTTGAAAAGAAATTAGTAAATGTTATTGTATTGGCCCGCCCTATGTACTTTAAAATGAGAGTGTCCTTCAACAAAATGTTTTTGTATATTTTAAATATGGACTCACCGTAATAAATTTGCACACACACACAATTATGTTAATATAAACACACTCATTAAGTAATACCATGCATATAAAAGCCACTACAAAGTGGATGTACAATTACACAAAGTTGGTGCATCATTTTAAATATTTTTGCTAACATAGAACATACATTTAAGGGCACTCACATTAATTGATATAAAAATGGGACATGAATAATTTTGGTGTTCAATTATTATTGTATTTCTTTTCATCCCTTTCTCAATGATTTTTTTAAACTAATGAGTCTAAAACATATAATATAATGTTACTAACGATTTCTTATTATGTTGGCCTAATTCGCTTAGACTGGACAAATATGAAATTTAAATCCAAGAGAATTTTACAATTTTCTCAACAAAAAAAAAATCAAACCTCATTTGCTTTGACTTTTATGAGGCAAAAGTTCTTAATTTTGGTTTTGTTGTAATAATGAGTTATGCTGTTTGACTTTAAAATATGTCAAATTTTACAATTCTTAATCAATTATATTCTGGAATCGCTTTCATTGTATTGGTAAGTAAAGAACTTTTATTAGTTATTTTAATCCATGGTAAATCATAATATTCACAAAATTGACCGTTCTTTGTATTTGGCATTTATGATTTTAATTTATCAAAAATAAATAGATACACTATTTTTAAAAGAATTTGTATGTTTTTTTCTCTTATTTCAAATTGTAAAGATATTTCAAATTGATTACTTTTAACTTATCTTATTTATTAATTGATCTCAGTTTTTTTTAAATGTTTACAAGTAAAAAGAAAGATATAATTATGTGAGACGTACTTACTTAAAATCTTTTCTATTGTAGTTCATATAATTTATTATATTCTTACTTTAAGAAATGAACTGCTCACTGAGGGTTGTAAACATTTATAGGAGACATATATTTCATGTTATTAATAGAAATAAGTTGTGAATTTAATTAAACGTATTTAAAATGTATGATATTGTAGTGTGATGTTAATAGTCACCAGAACAATAATGAACGGGTAATATCCATCATTCATTTTGGGTATAAAGCAGCTTGAGTTGCTATTTTCATAACTTGCAATCATGCTGCTCACATTTGTTAAATAAATACAATCTAAACAGAGGATGCTCATATCATATTGTGTATTTGTAAAACAAATATTTATTAAAATATAACTATTGAATAATTTGGCTGTTCTACTGAATAAACCTTACACTATGAGAGATTTTATACTTTAAATAAGTTGTGTGGTACTTCCGTTTCCAGCATTAGCCTTTCATTCTTGTCTGGCATCTATATTAAAGGAAACGTCAAAAGATCTATAACTTAAAGATTCGTTTAAACTATTTCAGCAACAATGGCAGAAAATATACCCATATAATTCAGAATGGTCTTACCAACATTTAATTTATTGAGAAATAATTTCAAATTTTTTTTTGAGAAACTCTGTTAGTGAAGAAAAAATTGTATAGATGTACATGAAATAGGCTACAACTGTTCTAAACTTTGTATGGAGAAAGTGCTTGAATATAGATACACAGAAGCTTGCACTGATTTCTTGTGCCTGAGTATAATGCTGTTGGACCATACTTAAAATTGGATGATATATAATGCTAAAAGAAACTATCCAAGAAAATAAAGTAGGTAGTTGACTAGTCAGTTCTAAGGTGTGTCTAGCAAAATCAGAGTTTGAAGGTAATGATTACTCTGAGTAATGATTACTTTTCAAATTGCTTTCCTGTAGTCATGGGAATTCACCTTGGGCTGACACTAGCCAATGTCGAAAATCGGAATGCAGGCTTTTGTACTAAAAATTACATCGAAAGTAATTGCAATTACCATTCCAATTCCTGTAATGGTAATGGAAATTGCAATTACATTTTCCGATTACAATTAATGGGCACGGTTTTATTGATTACCATTACTTGCAATCGGAAAATGTAATTGCAATTTCCATTATCATTAAAGGGATTGGAATGGTAATTGCAATTACATTTTCCATTACCATTAAAGGGATTGGAATGGGAATTTGTAAAGGGATTCCATTTTTCACAACCCAGATCTCTGAAAAGGGGAGTATACAGTGCTGGGGGCACCAATCGGGCCCATTTTAGTGCGGTTCCTCCCTCCCTCTATAGGGAGGAACCCCGCTTATAAGGTTGACCTCATGACGCAATCCGGAAATGCCGAATAGAAAATTTTGCGTTTCAGAACCCCTAGAGAACGAAAATAACGGTGGTTCAAATTTGTGTAAATATATATAAATATATATATATATATATATATATATATATATATATTTGTCTGTTCGCAGTCCAGCACAGCGAATAATGGTCCGATTTTGATGAAATTAGTACAACAATTTTTCGTTTAATTTGAAAGGTCCAGTTCGTTAACCAGCAGAATCCACCCACCGGAACATGGTTTATGGAGAGACATTCTTGCAAGTACTCGTTTTATAGGTTTATTGGCCTAGAAAAACGAATGAAACCATTTATAAGACAATAGCTTTAACCGTTTTTGAGAAAAATGGATAAATAGTTGTCGAATAAAGTTTTTGGTTTGGGTACTTAGAATCATGGGATTCGGTTAAAATATTTTCTGCATGCATCTTTGAAATTCATATTAACAAATATGTTTAAATTTTGGTTACGTTTGGAGTTAAGGAAGGATTAGAATAAAATATTTTATTTTAAGACATGAAAAGTTTTGGGAACTTCGTATATTTTCCTTAATATCTCGAAAAGGGTTGGGAATCTTGGTAAGGGCAAGGTTACCATTCGAAAAGCTTACTAAATTTTCTACAAAAAAGATTTTGAAGTAATTTTCGATTAGTCGATGTCAGTCGGAGAAATAAGTGCTTAAATCTTTAAATGTGTTTGTTTTGTTCTTTTGAACGGGTTTTCTTAGTTGTTTAAATCACTTTTAAATTGATTAACTCCAAACGTAACCAATATTTAAACATCTGTGTATGTATGAATTTCAAACATGCAGAAAATATTTTAACCGAATACCATGATTCTAAGTAACCAAACCAAAAACTTGATTCAACAACTATTTTCCCGATTTTCTTGGAAACGGTTAAAGCTATCGCCTTAAAAATGGATCATTTCGTTTTACTAGCCCAAGAAGCCTATAAACTTACAAGCATAAGCCGAGTACTTACAAGCATATGATGTAAGCGCAAATATTTTTTTGCGCGAATTTCGCCCCAAAACCCATGTTCCGGTGGACGGATTCTGCTGGTTAACGAACTTGTCCTTTCAAATTAGACGAAAGATTTTTGTACCTAATTTCAACAAAATGGGACCATTTTTGAGGCCAGGAAAGCGCGAACAGACAAATATATATATTTATATATATAAATTTGAACCACCGTTATTTTCGTTATCTAGGGGTTCTGAAACGTAAAAATTTCTAGTTGGCACTTCCGGATTGTTTCATGAGGTCGACCTTATATGCGGGGTTATGCAGAAAATGTTTCAACTGAATCCCATGATTCTAAGTACCCAAACCAAAAAGGGTATTCAACAAATATTTTTCCAATTTTCTCGAAACCGGTTAAAGCTATCGCCTTGAAAATGGTTTCATTCGTTTTCCTAGGCCAAGAAGCCTATAAAACGAGTACTTTCAAGCATATGAAGTAAGCGGAACGATTTTTTTCGCGCGACATTCGCTTCGAAAACCATGTTCCGGTGGGCGGATTCTGGTGGTTAACGAACTTGACCTTTCAAATTAGACGAAAGATTTTTGTACCAAATTTCATCAAAATCTATATAAATATATATGTATACAAATTTGAACCACAGTTATTTTGGTTCTCTAGGGGCTCTGAAACGTAAAATTTTCTAAACGGCACTTCGGCTTGTTTCAAGAGGTCAACCTTATAAGCGGGGTTCCTCCCTATGAAGGGAGGGAGGAACCGCGCTAATACGAATTCGTACTTCACATATTTGTATTCATAAGAGAGAAGATAAATTTATTTGAGCAATCAGGGATTAGTTGGGATTCGACTAAGAAAACATAAATACGATTTTTGTAAAAAATCTATATTAAGGACGTTTCGGCTACTCTTTGCTAGCCTTCGTCAGCTAAAATGACAAAAAGTCCGACTCGCAGTAACTACGTCATCTTAGCGCGGTTCAGTTCCTATCTCTAGTGTCATTTGGGAAGATTGAAATAGAAACCGTTATTATTTTGGTTCAACCTTTCCCCCGAAAACAAAGGGCCCGTTACCAAGGGACAGCGTACCCTTATACCTGGAATCTCACCCACCACTGGTTGGCCAACCCCACTACTACAAATAGTTACTTCAAATATCAAAACAAATATCAAAATGTTTCTAATTTTCTTGATTTCTTCTACAGTAATACTAATTCTATAAATAAATACAATTAAAAAAAACAAAAACCCATTAAAATGTGATCTAAACAACTACGAAAACCCGGTCAAAAGAACAAAACAAACAAATTTGAAGATTTAATCACTTATTTCTCCGATTGACAATGCCTAATCAAAAATTTTTTAGATTTTTTTTTGTAGATAATTTAGTAAGCTTTCTAATGGTAACCTTCCGCTTACCAATATTCTCAACCGTTTTAGATATATTAAGGAAAATATACCAAAACTTTTCATGTCTTTTCATGTATTCAAGATTGAGTAGAATCCTCTGCCTGATAAATCCTAAATAGAATAATATGCTTAATAAAGCCTATCTAGTGGATACAAAAGGACCAAGAACAAGTATTCAAGATTGAGTAGAATCCCCTGCCTAATAAAGCCCCTATAGAATAATATGCCTAATAAAGCCTATCTAGTGGATACGGAAGGATCAAGTACAAGTACTCAAGATTAAGTAGAATACCCTACCTAATAAAGCCTATATAGAATAATATGCTTTATAAAGCCTATTTAGTGGATACAGAAGGATCAAAAACAAGTACTCAAGATTGAGTAGAATCCACTGCCTAAAAAGCCTATATATAATAATATGCTAATAAAGCCTATCTAGTGGATACAGAAGGATCAAGAACAAGTCTTGAGGAAATCTTGTTTTTTTTCTAATTAAATACTTTTTATCAATATTTAGTATATAACCTGTGTTTGTCGATTGCTAATTTATGAATCGGTTCATAACTAAACAGTCGTTATTAATTTTTAGTATATATTTAATTATAAAATTATAAAAAATATGTTATTGTATTGTATAATTTTCAAATAAAGATATATAAAAAAAGTATATATTTGGTAGTTAACACTATTGATTGCTAATTGATAAATCGGTTTACAACTAAATAGTCTTTACGAATATTTAATATATAACTTATACGGAATGACCGGCAACTTCTGATTGCAAATTTATGAATCGGTTAATAACTAAATAGTCGTTAATAGTGTATAGTACAAAACCTGTGTTAAAACTGTTGATTGCTAGTTTATGTATTTGTTCACAACTAATTAATCTTTATGAATATTTAGTATATAAACTATGTTACGTTATTTCTGAATCTATTTCAGTTTAAGACATTTTAGTGTAAAAATCATAAAGTTGCACTCCCTACCCCGGCTAGGCTTTGTATTTGTGTCAGCAGATACCTGGGGTATATTTACAATTCTTGAGGATTAACTCCTAGCAGGTAAATTTCTTGTGGACCTTCTGATTCTACGTGCACTGAACCGACTCTATTCGCTCATAGTACCTAACCGTTGTGAAGTTTATTTTGAGGATTTAGGACTTAATACACATATGTAGACTAAATCATAGCAAGAAGTCTACCTCCGCCGTCGGTGATTTATTTAAACTATGTAAACTTGCTAATGTTACCTAATCTTAGATATATCGTAATTAAAATTCACAGCGAAAACACGACATTTCATCAGAATCACTTGCCTAATAAAACCTATATAGAAGAATATGCCAAATAAAGCCTATCTAGTAGATACAGAAGAATCAAGAACAATTATACAAGATTGAATAGAATCCTCTGCCTAATAAAACCTATATAGAATAATATGCCTAATAAAGCCTATCTAGTGGATACATAAGGACCAAGAACAAGTATTCAAAATTGAGTACAATCCCCTGCCTAATAAAGCCTATATAAAATAATATGCCTAATAAAGTATATATAGTGGATACAGAATGTCCAAGAACAAGTATTCAAGATTGAGTAGAATCCCCTGACTAATGAATCCTATATAGAATAATATGCTTAATAAAGCCTATCTAGTGGATACTGACGGACCAAGAACAAGTATTTAAGATTGAGTTGAATCCTCTGCCTAATAAAACCTATATAGAATAATATGCCTAATTAAGCCTATCTAGTGGATACTCAAGGACCGAGAACAAGTATTTAAGATTGTGTAGAATCCTCTGCCTAATAAAACCTATATAGAATAGTATGCCTAATAAAGCCTATCTAGTGGATACATAAGGACCAAGAACAAGTATTCAAGATTGGATAATCCCCTGCCTAATAAAGCCATTATAGAATAATACGCCTAATGAAACCTATCTAGTGGATACATAGGGACCAAGAACAAGAATTCAAGATTGAGTAGAATCCCCTGCCTCATAAATCCTACATAGAATAATATGCTTAATAAAGCCTATCCAGTGGATACAGAAGGACCAAGAACAAGTATTTAAGATTGAGTAGAATCCTCTGCCTAATAAAACCTACAAAAAATAATATGCCTAATAAAGCATATATAGTGGATACAGAATGTCCAAGAACAAGTTTTCAAGATTGAGTAGAATCCCCAACCTTATAAATCCTACATAGAATAATATGCTTAATAAAGCCTATCCAGTGGATACAGAAGGACCAAGAACAAGTATTTAAGATTGAGTAGAATCCTCTGCCTAATAAAACCTATATAAAATAATATGCCTAATAAAGCATATATAGTGGATACAGAATGTCCAAGAACAAGTTTTCAAGATTGAGTAGAATCCCCTGCCTTATAAATCCTATATAGAATAATATGCCTAATAAAGCCTATCTAGTGAAAACATAAGGACCAAAAAAATGTATTCAAAATTGAGTAGAATCTCCTGCCTAATAAAGCCTATATAGAATAATATGCCTAATAAAGCCTATCTAGCGTGATACATAAGGACCAAGAACAAGTATTCAAAATTGAGTAGAATCCTCTGCCTAATAAATCCTATATAGAATAATATGCCTAATAAATCCTATCTAGTGAATACATAAGGACCAAAAACAAGTATTCAAAATTGAGTAGAATCTCCTGCCCAATAAAGCCAATATAAAATAACATGCCTAATATAGCATATATAGTGGATACAGAATGTCCAAGAACAAGTATTCAAGATTGAGTAGAATCCCCTGACTAATGAATCCTATATAGAATAATATGCTTAATAAAGCCTATCTAGTGGATACTGACGGACCAAGAACAAGTATTTAAGATTGAGTTGAATCCTCTGCCTAATAAAACCTATATAGAATAATATGCCTAATTAAGCCTATCTAGTGGATACTCAAGGACCGAGAACAAGTATTTAAGATTGAGTAGAATCCTCTGCCTAATAAAACCTATATAGAATAGTATGCCTAATAAAGCCTATCTAGTGGATACATAGGGACCAAGAACAAGAATTCAAGATTGAGTAGAATCCCCTGCCTCATAAATCCTATATAGAATAATATGCTTAATAAAGCCTATCCAGTGGATACAGAAGGACCAAGAACAAGTATTTAAGATTGAGTAGAATCCTCTGCCTAATAAAACCTATATAAAATAATATGCCTAATAAAGCCTATCCAGTGGATACAGAAGGAGCAAGAACAAGTATTTAAGATTGAGTAGAATCCTCTGCCTAATAAAACCTATATAGAATAATATGCCTAATAAAGCCTATCTAGTGAAAACATAAGGACCAAAAAAAATGTATTCAAAATTGAGTAGAATCCCCTGCCTAATAAAGTCTATATAGAATAATATGCCTAATAAAGCCTATCTAGTGTGATACATAAGGACCAAGAACAAGTATTCAAAATTGAGTAGAATCCTCTGCCTAATAAATCCTATATAGAATAATATGCCTAATAAATCCTATCTAGTGAATACATAAGGACCAAAAACAAGTATTCAAAATTGAGTAGAATCCCCTGCCCAAAAAGCCAATATAAAATAATATGCCTAATATAGCATATATAGCGGATACAGAATGTCCAAGAACAAATATTCAAGATTGAGTAGAATCCCCTGCCTAATAAAGCCTATAAAGAATAATATGCATAATAAAGCCTATCTAGTGTACAGAAGGACCAAGAACAAGTATTCAAGATTGAGTAGAATCCCCTGCCTAATAAATCCTATATAGAATAATATGCTTAATAAAGCCTATCTAGTGGATACTGACGGACCAACAACAAGTATTTAAGATTGAGTTGAATCCTCTGCCTAATAAAACCTATATAGAATAATATGCCTAATTAAGCCTATCTAGTGGATACTCAAGGACCGAGAACAAGTATTTAAGATTGAGTAGAATCCTCTGCCTAATAAAACCTATATAGAATAGTATGCCTAATAAAGCCTATCTAGTGGATACATAAGGACAAAGAACAAGTATTCAAGATTGGATAATCCCCTGCCTAATAAAGCCATTATAGAATAATTTGCTTAATAAAGCCTATCTAGTGGATACCGACGGACCAAGAACAAGTATTTAAGATTGAGTAGAAACCTCTGCCTAATAAAACCTATATAGAATAATATGCCTAATAAAGCCTATCTAGTGGATACTGAAGGACCAAAAACAAGTATTTAAGATTGAGTAGAATCCTCTGCCTAATAAAACCTATATAGAATAATATGCCTAATAAAGCCTATCTAGTGAATACATAAGGACCATAAACAAGTATTCAAAATTGAGTAGAATCCCCTGCCTAATAAAGCCTATATGGAATAATATGCCTAATATAGCCTATATAGTGGATACAGAATCTCCAAGAACAAGTATTTAAGATTGAGTAGAATCCCCTGCCTAATAAAACCTATATAAAATAATATGCCTAATAAAGCATATATAGTGGATACAGAATGTCCAAGAACAAGTTTTCAAGATTGAGTAGAATCCCCTGCCTTATAAATCCTACATAGAATAATATGCGTAATAAAGCCTATCCAGTGGATACAGAAGGACCAAGAACAAGTATTTAAGATTGAGTAGAATCCTCTGCCTAATAAAACCTATATAAAATAATATGCCTAATAAAGCCTATCTAGTGGATACCGACGGACCAAGAACAAGTATTTAACATTGAGTAGAATCCTCTGCCTAATAAAACCTATATAGAATAATATGCCTAATAAAGCCTATCTAGTGGATACTGAAAGACCAAGAACACGTTATCAAGATTGAGTAGATTCGCCTGCCTAATAAATCCGATATAGAATGATATGCTTAATAAAGCCTATCCAGTGGATACAGAAGGACCAAGAACAAGTATTCAAGATTGAGTAGAATCCCCTGCCTAATAAATCCTATATAGAATAATATGCTTAATAAAGCCTATCTAGTGGATACTGACGGACCAAGAACAAGTATTTAAGATTGAGTTGAATCCTCTGCCTAATAAAACCTATATAGAATAATATGCCTAATTAAGCCTATCTAGTGGATACTCAAGTACCGAGAACAAGTATTTAAGATTGAGTAGAATCCTCTGCCTAATAAAACCTATATAGAATAGTATGCCTAATAAAGCCTATCTAGTGGATACATAAGGACAAAGAACAAGTATTCAAGATTGGATAATCCCCTGCCTAATAAAGCCATTATAGAATAATTTGCTTAATAAAGCCTATCTAGTGGATACCGACGGACCAAGAACAAGTATTTAAGATTGAGTAGAAACCTCTGCCTAATAAAACCTATATAGAATAATATGCCTAATAAAGCCTATCTAGTGGATACTGAAGAACCAAAAACAAGTATTTAAGATTGAGTAGAATCCTCTGCCTAATAAAACCTATATAGAATAATATGCCTAATAAAGCCTATCTAGTGAATACATAAGGACCATAAACAAGTATTCAAAATTGAGTAGAATCCCCTGCCTAATAAAGCCTATATGGAATAATACGCCTAATATAGCCTATATAGTGGATACAGAATCTCCAAGAACAAGTATTTAAGATTGAGTAGAATCCCCTGCCTAATAAAACCTATATAAAATAATATGCCTAATAAAGCATATATAGTGGATACAGAATGTCCAAGAACAAGTTTTCAAGATTGAGTAGAATCCCCTGCCTTATAAATCCTACATAGAATAATATGCTTAATAAAGCCTATCCAGTGGATACAGAAGGACCAAGAACAAGTATTTAAGATTGAGTAGAATCCCCTGCCTAATAAATCCTATATAGAATAATATGCTTAATAAAGCCTATCTAGTGGATACAGAAGGACCAAGAACAAGTATTCAAGATTGAGTAGAATCCCCTGCCCAATAAATCCTATATAGAATAATTTGCTTAATAAAGCCTATCTAGTGGATACATAAAGACTAAGATCAAGTTTTCAAGATTGAGTAGATTCGTCTGCCTAATAAATCCTATATAAAATAATATGCTTAATAAAGCCTATCCTGTGGATACAGAAGGACGAAGAACAAGTATTCAAAATTGAGTAGAATCCTCTGCCTAATACAAATATATAGAATAGTATGCCTAATAAAGCCTATCCAGAGGATACTGACGGACCAAGAACAAGTATTTAGGATTGAGTTGAATCCTCTGCCTAATAAAACCTATATAGAATAATATGCCTAATTAAGCCTATCTAGTGGGTACTCAAGGACCGAGAACAAGTATTTAAGATTGAGTAGAATCCTCTGCCTAATAAAACCTATATAGAATAGTATGCCTAATAAAGCCTATCAAGTGGATACATAAGGACCAAGAACAAGTATTCAAGATTGGATAATCCCCTGCCTAATAAAACCTATATAGAATAATATGCCTAATAAAGCCTATCTAGTAGATACTGAAGGACCAAGAACAAGTATTTAAGATTGAGTAGAATCCTCTGCCTAATACATCTGTATAGAATAGTATGCCTATTAAAACCTATCTAGTGGATACATACGGACCAAGAACAAGAATTCAAGATTGAGTAGATTCGTCTGCCTAATAAATCCTATATAGAATAATATGCTTAATAAAGCCTATCTAGTGGATACCGACGGACCAAGAACAAGTATTTAAGATTGAGTAGAAACCTCTGCCTAATAAAACCTATATAGAATAATATGCCTAATAAAGCCTATCTAGTGGATACTGAAGGACCAAAAACAAGTATTTAAGATTGAGTAGAATCCTCTGCCTAATAAAACCTATATAGAATAATATGCCTAATAAAGCCTATCTAGTGAATACATAAGGACCATAAACAAGTATTCAAAATTGAGTAGAATCCCCTGCCTAATAAAGCCTATATGGAATAATATGCCTAATATAGCCTATATAGTGGATACAGAATCTCCAAGAACAAGTATTTAAGATTGAGTAGAATCCCCTGCCTAATAAATCCTATATAGAATAATATGCTTAATAAAGCCTATCTAGTGGATACAGAAGGACCAAGAACAAGAATTCAAGATTGCGTAGAATCCCCTGCCTAATAAATCCTATATAGAATAATATGCTTAATAAAGCCTATCTAGTGGATACTGACGGACCAAGAACAAGTATTCAAGATTGGATAATCCCCTGCCTAATAAAGCCATTATAGAATAATACGCCTAATAAAGCCTATCTAGTGGATACATAAGGACATAGAACAAGTATTCAAGATTGAGTAGAATCGTCTGCCTTATAAATCCTATATAGAATAATTTGCTTAATAAAGCCTATCTAGTGGATACCGACGGACAAAGAACAAGTATTTAACATTGAGTAGAATCCTCTGCCTAATAAAACCTATATAAAATAATATGCCTAATAAAGCCTATCTAGCGTGATACATAAGGACCAAGAACAAGTATTCAAAATTGAGTAGAATCCTCTGCCTAATAAATCCTATATAGAATAATATGCCTAATAAATCCTATCTAGTGAATACATAAGGACCAAAAACAAGTATTCAAAATTGAGTAGAATCTCCTGCCCAATAAAGCCAATATAAAATAACATGCCTAATATAGCATATATAGTGGATACAGAATGTCCAAGAACAAGTATTCAAGATTGAGTAGAATCCCCTGACTAATGAATCCTATATAGAATAATATGCTTAATAAAGCCTATCTAGTAGATACTGAAAGACCAAGAACAAGTATTTAAGATTGAGTTGAATCCTCTGCCTAATAAAACCTATATAGAATAATATGCCTAATTAAGCCTATCTAGTGGATACTCAAGGACCGAGAACAAGTATTTAAGATTGAGTAGAATCCTCTGCCTAATAAAACCTATATAGAATAGTATGCTTAATAAAGCCTATCTAGTGGATACATAGGGACCAAGAACAAGAATTCAAGATTGAGTAGAATCCCCTGCCTCATAAATCCTATATAGAATAATATGCTTAATAAAGCCTATCCAGTGGATACAGAAGGACCAAGAACAAGTATTTAAGATTGAGTAGAATCCTCTGCCTAATAAAACCTATATAAAATAATATGCCTAATAAAGCCTATCCAGTGGATACAGAAGGAGCAAGAACAAGTATTTAAGATTGAGTAGAATCCTCTGCCTAATAAAACCTATATAGAATAATATGCCTAATAAAGCCTATCTAGTGAAAACATAAGGACCAAAAAAATGTATTCAGAATTGAGTAGAATCCCCTGCCTAATAAAGTCTATATAGAATAATATGCCTAATAAAGCCTATCTAGTGTGATACATAAGGACCAAGAACAAGTATTCAAAATTGAGTAGAATCCTCTGCCTAATAAATCCTATATAGAATAATATGCCTAATAAATCCTATCTAGTGAATACATAAGGACCAAAAACAAGTATTCAAAATTGAGTAGAATCCCCTGCCTAATAAAGCCTATATGGAATAATATGCCTAATATAGCCTATATAGTGGATACAGAATCTCCAAGAACAAGTATTTAAGATTGAGTAGAATCCCCTGCCTAATAAATCCTATATAGAATAATATGCTTAATAAAGCCTATCTAGTGGATACAGAAGGACCAAGAACAAGAATTCAAGATTGCGTAGAATCCCCTGCCTAATAAATCCTATATAGAATAATATGCTTAATAAAGCCTATCTAGTGGATACTGACGGACCAAGAACAAGTATTCAAGATTGGATAATCCCCTGCCTAATAAAGCCATTATAGAATAATACGCCTAATGAAACCTATCTAGTGGATACATAGGGACCAAGAACAAGAATTCAAGATTGAGTAGAATCCCCTGCCTCATAAATCCTATATAGAATAATATGCTTAATAAAGCCTATCCAGTGGATACAGAAGGACCAAGAACAAGTATTTAAGATTGAGTATAATCCTCTGCCTAATAAAACCTATATAAAATAATATGCCTAATAAAGCATATATAGTGGATACAGAATGTCCAAGAACAAGTTTTCAAGATTGAGTAGAATCCCCTGCCTTATAAATCCTATATAGAATAATATGCTTAATAAAGCCTATCCAGTGGATACAGAAGGAGCAAGAACAAGTATTTAAGATTGAGTAGAATCCTCTGCCTAATAAAACCTATATAGAATAATATGCCTAATAAAGCCTATCTAATGAAAACATAAGGACCAAAAAAATGTATTCAAAGTTGAGTAGAATCCCCTGCCTAATAAAGCCTATATAGAATAATATGCCTAATAAAGCCTATCTAGCGTGATACATAAGGACCAAGAACAAGTATTCAAAATTGAGTAGAATCCTCTGCCTAATAAATCCTATATAGAATAATATGCCTAATAAATCCTATCTAGTGAATACATAAGGACCAAAAACAAGTATTCAAAATTGAGTAGAATCCCCTGCCCAATAAAGCCTATATGGAATAATATGCCTAATATAGCCTATATAGTGGATACAGAATCTCCAAGAACAAGTATTTAAGATTGAGTAGAATCCCCTGCCTAATAAATCCTATATAGAATAATATGCTTAATAAAGCCTATCTAGTGGATACAGAAGGACCAAGAACAAGAATTCAACATTGCGTAGAATCCCCTACCTAATAAATCCTATATAGAATAATATGCTTAATAAAGCCTATCTAGTGGATACTGACGGACCAAGTACAAGTATTTAGATTGAGTAGAATCCTCTGCCTAATAAAACCTATATAGAATAATATGCCTAATAAAGCCTATCTAGTGGATACATAAGGACCAAGAACAAGTATTCAAGATTGAGTAAAATCGTCTGCCTTATAAATCCTATATAGAATAATATGCTTAATAAAGCCTATCCAGTGGATACAGAAGGACCAAGAACAAGTATTTAAGATTGAGTAGAATCCTCTGCCTAATAAAACCTATATAGAATAATATGCCTAATGAAACCTATCTAGTGGATACATAGGGACCAAGAACAAGAATTCAAGATTGAGTAGAATCCCCTGCCTAATAAATCCTATATAGAATAATATGCTAAATAAAGCCTATCTAGTGGGTACAGAAGGACCAAGAACAAGTATTCAAGATTGAGTAGAATCCCCTGCCTAATAAATCCTATATAGAATAATTTGCTTAATAAAGCCTATCTAGTGGATACCGACGGAACAAGAACAAGTATTTAACATTGAGTAGAATCCTCTGCCTAATAAAACCTATATAGAATAATATGCCTAATAAAGCCTATCTAGTGGATACTGAAAGACCAAGAACAAGTTATCAAGATTGAGTAGATTCGTCTGCCTAATAAATCCGATATAGAATGATATGCTTAATAAAGCCTATCCAGTGGATACAGAAGGACCAAGAACAAGTATTTAAGATTGAGTAGAATCCTCTGCCTAATAAAACCTATATAGAATAGTATGCCTAATAAAGCCTATCTAGTGAATACATAGGGACCAAAAACAAGTATTCAAAATTGAGTAGAATCCCCTGCCTAATAAAGCCTATATGGAATAATATGCCTAATATAGCCTATATAGTGGATACAGAATCTCCAAGAACAAGTATTTAAGATTGAGTAGAATCCCCTGCCTAATAAATCCTATATAGAATAATATGCTTAATAAAGCCTATCTAGTGGATACAGAAGGACCAAGAACAAGTATTCAAGATTGAGTAGAATCCCCTGCCCAATAAATCCTATATAGAATAATTTGCTTAATAAAGCCTATCTAGTGGATACATAAAGACCAAGATCAAGTTTTCAAGATTGAGTAGATTCGTCTGCCTAATAAATCCTATATAGAATAATATGCTTAATAAAGCCTATCCTGTGGATACAGAAGGACGAAGAACAAGTATTCAAAATTGAGTAGAATCCTCTGCCTAATACAAATATATAGAATAGTATGCCTAATAAAGCCTATCCAGAGGAT
The DNA here is from genome assembly GCA_946811695.1 of Gonocerus acuteangulatus. Taxonomy (NCBI): domain Eukaryota; kingdom Metazoa; phylum Arthropoda; class Insecta; order Hemiptera; family Coreidae; genus Gonocerus; species Gonocerus acuteangulatus. Next base: position 78,127,389 of record OX328132.1, read on the forward strand.
ACTGACGGACCAAGAACAAGTATTTAGGATTGAGTTGAATCCTCTGCCTAATAAAACCTATATAGAATAATATGCCTAATTAAGCCTATCTAGTGGGTACTCAAGGACCGAGAACAAGTATTTAAGATTGAGTAGAATCCTCTGCCTAATAAAACCTATATAGAATAGTATGCCTAAAAAAGCCTATCAAGTGGATACATAAGGACCAAGAACAAGTATTCAAGATTGAGTAGAATCCCCTGCCTTATAAATCCTATATAGAATAATATGCTTAATAAAGCCTATCCAGTGGATACAGAAGGAGCAAGAACAAGTATTTAAGATTGAGTAGAATCCTCTGCCTAATAAAACCTATATAGAATAATATGCCTAATAAAGCCTATCTAGTGAAAACATAAGGACCAAAAAAATGTATTCAAAGTTGAATAGAATCCCCTGCCTAATAAAGCCTATATAGAATAATATGCCTAATAAAGCCTATCTAGCGTGATACATAAGGACCAAGAACAAGTATTCAAAATTGAGTAGAATCCTCTGCCTAATAAATCCTATATAGAATAATATGCCTAATAAATCCTATCTAGTGAATACATAAGGACCAAAAACAAGTATTCAAAATTGAGTAGAATCCCCTTCCCAATAAAGCCTATATGGAATAATATGCCTAATATAGCCTATATAGTGGATACAGAATCTCCAAGAACAAGTATTTAAGATTGAGTAGAATCCCCTGCCTAATAAATCCTATATAGAATAATATGCTTAATAAAGCCTATCTAGTGGATACAGAAGGACCAAGAACAAGAATTCAACATTGCGTAGAATCCCCTGCCTAATAAATCCTATATAGAATAATATGCTTAATAAAGCCTATCTAGTGGATACTGACGGACCAAGTACAAGTATTTAGATTGAGTAGAATCCTCTGCCTAATAAAACCTATATAGAATAATATGCCTAATAAAGCCTATCTAGTGGATACATAAGGACCAAGAACAAGTATTCAAGATTGAGTAGAATCGTCTGCCTTATAAATCCTATATAGAATAATATGCTTAATAAAGCCTATCCAGTGGATACAGAAGGACCAAGAACAAGTATTTAAGATTGAGTAGAATCCTCTGCCTAATAAAACCTATATAGAATAATATGCCTAATAAAGCCTATCTAGTGAATACGTAAGGACCAGGAACAAGTATTCAAGATTGGATAATCCCCTGCCTAATAAAGCCATTATAGAATAATATGCCTAATGAAACCTATCTAGTGGATACATAGGGACCAAGAACAAGAATTCAAGATTGGATAATCCCCTGCCTAATAAAGCCATTATAGAATAATATGCCTAATGAAACCTATCTAGTGGATACATAGGGACCAAGAACAAGAATTCAAGATTGAGTAGAATCCCCTGCCTAATAAATCCTATATAGAATAATATGCTAAATAAAGCCTATCTAGTGGATACAGAAGGACCAAGAACAAGTATTCAAGATTGAGTAGAATCCCCTGCCTAATAAATCCTATATAGAATAATTTGCTTAATAAAGCCTATCTAGTGGATACCGACGGACCAAGAACAAGTATTTAACATTGAGTAGAATCCTCTGCCTAATAAAACCTATATAGAATAATATGCCTATTAAAGCCTATCTAGTGGATACTGAAAGACCAAGAACAAGTTATCAAGATTGAGTAGATTCGTCTGCCTAATAAATCCGATATAGAATGATATGCTTAATAAAGCCTATCCAGTGGATACAGAATGACCAAGAACAAGTATTTAAGATTGAGTAGAATCCTCTGCCTAATAAAACCTATATAGAATAGTATGCCTAATAAAGCCTATCTAGTGAATACATAGGGACCAAAAACAAGTATTCAAAATTGAGTAGAATCCCCTGCCTAATAAATCCTATATAGAATAATATGCTTAATAAAGCCTATCTAGTGGATACAGAAGGACCAAGAACAAGAATTCAACATTGCGTAGAATCCCCTGCCTAATAAATCCTATATAGAATAATATGCTTAATAAAGCCTATCTAGTGGATACTGACGGACCAAGTACATGTATTTAGATTGAGTAGAATCCTCTGCCTAATAAAACCTATATAGAATAATATGCCTAATAAAGCCTATCTAGTGGATACATAAGGACCAAGAACAAGTATTCAAGATTGAGTAGAATCGTCTGCCTTATAAATCCTATATAGAATAATATGCTTAATAAAGCCTATCCAGTGGATACAGAAGGACCAAGAACAAGTATTTAAGATTGAGTAGAATCCTCTGCCTAATAAAACCTATATAGAATAATATGCCTAATAAAGCCTATCTAGTGAATACGTAAGGACCAGGAACAAGTATTCAAGATTGGATAATCCCCTGCCTAATAAAGCCATTATAGAATAATATGCCTAATGAAACCTATCTAGTGGATACATAGGGACCAAGAACAAGAATTCAAGATTGAGTAGAATCCCCTGCCTAATAAATCCTATATAGAATAATATGCTAAATAAAGCCTATCTAGTGGATACAGAAGGACCAAGAACAAGTATTCAAAATTGAGTAGAATCCTCTGCCTAATAAATCCTATATAGAATAATATGCCTAATAAATCCTATCTAGTGAATACATAAGGACCAAAAACAAGTATTCAAAATTGAGTAGAATCCCCTTCCCAATAAAGCCTATATGGAATAATATGCCTAATATAGCCTATATAGTGGATACAGAATCTCCAAGAACAAGTATTTAAGATTGAGTAGAATCCCCTGCCTAATAAATCCTATATAGAATAATATGCTTAATAAAGCCTATCTAGTGGATACAGAAGGACCAAGAACAAGAATTCAACATTGCGTAGAATCCCCTGCCTAATAAATCCTATATAGAATAATATGCTTAATAAAGCCTATCTAGTGGATACTGACGGACCAAGTACAAGTATTTAGATTGAGTAGAATCCTCTGCCTAATAAAACCTATATAGAATAATATGCCTAATAAAGCCTATCTAGTGGATACATAAGGACCAAGAACAAGTATTCAAGATTGAGTAGAATCGTCTGCCTTATAAATCCTATATAGAATAATATGCTTAATAAAGCCTATCCAGTGGATACAGAAGGACCAAGAACAAGTATTTAAGATTGAGTAGAATCCTCTGCCTAATAAAACCTATATAGAATAATATGCCTAATAAAGCCTATCTAGTGAATACGTAAGGACCAGGAACAAGTATTCAAGATTGGATAATCCCCTGCCTAATAAAGCCATTATAGAATAATATGCCTAATGAAACCTATCTAGTGGATACATAGGGACCAAGAACAAGAATTCAAGATTGAGTAGAATCCCCTGCCTAATAAATCCTATATAGAATAATATGCTAAATAAAGCCTATCTAGTGGATACATAAGGACCAAGAACAAGTATTCAAGATTGAGTAGAATCCCCTGCCTAATAAATCCTATATAGAATAATTTGCTTAATAAAGCCTATCTAGTGGATACCGACGGACCAAGAACAAGTATTTAACATTGAGTAGAATCCTCTGCCTAATAAAACCTATATAGAATAATATGCCTAATAAAGCCTATCTAGTGGATACTGAAAGACCAAGAACAAGTTATCAAGATTGAGTAGATTCGTCTGCCTAATAAATCCGATATAGAATGATATGCTTAATAAAGCCTATCCAGTGGATACAGAAGGACCAAGAACAAGTATTTAAGATTGAGTAGAATCCTCTGCCTAATAAAACCTATATAGAATAGTATGCCTAATAAAGCCTATCTAGTGAATACATAGGGACCAAAAACAAGTATTCAAAATTGAGTAGAATCCCCTGCCTAATAAAGCCTATATGGAATAATATGCTTAATAAAGCCTATCCAGTGGATACAGAAGGACCAAGAACAAGTATTTAAAGGGGGTTAAATGGGCGGGCTAAAGGGTTGCTGGAGCGGACGTGCGGATATGGGAGCCGTCCGACTTCTTTTGGGAGCTCTGCTAAGCTATAGTGCCCTATTCCACTGCTTAGCATCTCCTAGTATACCTGATTCCCGTCAACGCCTACTGCTTTTCCTCCCCGTGGTACCCCCTGGTAACGTTCTTGTAGAGTACATGAACGGCGAAAAGCAGAGGCGGGGGTCCGCCATGATGTAGGGCCACCTTCCCTACTGAGTGGATCCTCCTCTATTAGAGAGGGAATGAGCGCCGGTCTGCCGGCCAAGGTGGCAGCCCCACCAGCAGACTCGGTGGCGAGGAATAGGGGTCTAAGTCACCTAAATCAATTTCCCTACGTCTACAACCAAGGAAACAGCCGGACTTCTCATTACGGACAACCCAGAGGGTAAGCAGGACCCTCTGGGAGACCCCTGCATGGACTTGGACCAGCCCACCTCTAAAAAACCATTAACCCAAGCCACCCAAAAAGGAGGCAAAGGGAACACAGTAGATTTGGCACCTGGTACTGAACCAACCAGTGGTATGCAGAACCAAGTGTCAAATAATAATGATATTGAAACTCGTTCCACTACCTCTCGGTTCACTTTGGAGCCGTTTATAACGCCTACAAAGAGTCCCGAGAAGAAGAAACAAAAAAGAGGACGAAAACGACTACTGATGGAAATGCCAGCAAATAATGAAACAAAATTTAGTAAATTTATAATTATAAGCCGAACGGAGGGACACTCATTTACAAAAGTATCTCCGTTTCTCATAAGCAAATTAGTACATCAGAATTTCGGAAACGTTGCTGGTTTGAGCAAGATGGCAAATGGTGCCTTGCTGATTGAAGCAGCTACTAAACTGCAATTAGAAAAAATTATGAAATCAGATACACTGGGGGTATTCGGTGTTAAAGCAGAACTGCACAAAACATTGAATACCTCCAGAGGGGTAGTTACGTGCTTCGATTTGGAGCACTCATCGGAGGACGAAATAAAAGAAGGGCTAAGGGATCAAGGCGTCATTGCTGTTCGTAAATTCCTTCGAAAGAAGAGAATGGCGAACAGCAATGAAGAAGCCCTAGAATTCACAGGAAGTGTGATGCTCACATTCGATCGACCCGAGCTCCCTTCCTGTGTACAAGCAGCTTTCTACAAGCTAAGAGTACGCCCTTATGTACCCGCACCTATGCGTTGTTTTAAGTGCCAAAAGTTTGGGCATTCCGCGTTGAGATGCAGGTCGGAGAGAGAAATATGTGTATGTGGTCACACAGCACATGGCTCATCTGCTTGCCCGTCTCCACCGAAATGCCCAAACTGTGAAGGTCCCCACAATGCCCGATCTCGTGACTGCATGGAATTCAAAATTGAAAAAGAGATCCAAAAAATGAGATCAGAAATTAAAAATCTGACATTTAAAGAAGCACGAGTTCTAGTAAAGAGTACCTCGTACGCATACAGAGGTACGTACTCAAGCGCAGTCAAAAATGAGACCGAAACCAACGCAAAATCTGAAAAGAATAAAACTAGAAACATCCCCTCCCCCACTTCCCCTTTACCCAAACTCCCTGACTCCCCTAAATTCCCTCTACCTCTGGTTCCCCTCCCTTCTAAATCAATATCATTCACTTCGGTGAATGAAAATAAAGAAAAGGGAAATATAATTTCCCCTAATTTTGTCGAGAGTGCTGCAATTGAGCCACCTACTCCTCCGCCAGCCTGCAACGATGCCGTTGAGGGATTGTCGGATGACGGCGGTGGCCCATTTGCACTGGTGTCTAGTGGAAAGAAAGGTTGGCCCAAGGGTAAAAAACGTGGGCCTAAGAAATTGCCTACTGAGTCGAAATGAATTCTGAATATTTGATTTAAAATGTCCCAGCCCAACAAATTCTTACAGTGGAATATTCGCGGGTTTTCGGAGCATAGCGACGAACTTCGTTATTTGATCCGCACCTACAATCCTTTGGTCGTAGCTCTCCAGGAAACTAAATTTCCTGAGGGTAGCGCTAAAGAATTGTCGGGCTACAAGTGTGAGCACAGAGAGCCCGAGGTTCTGCCGGGTGGTCGAAGCCACGGTGGCGTGGCTATCTACACCATGGAGAACCTTGGAGCGGTCTCTATCGATTTAGACACTCCGCTACAAGCCGTCGCTGTGCGTCTGAAGAGCCCTATAGCTGCCACCCTCTGTTCTTTATATCTCCCAGATGGTAGAGGATATGACGTGAGAAAGGTTAAGAATGTAATTTCACAATTACCCCCTCCAGTCATAATATTCGGTGACTTCAATACACACAACGTTTCTTGGGGCTCAAGAAGAAGCTCCCCACAGGGTCGCTTATTATACAACACCATGGAAGAGTTAGACCTATTGGTCCTCAATGACGGGTCTCCTACCCACTTCTCTGAATCCTCAGGAACGTTGGATGCTATTGATCTCACAATTACCAGCAATACCATTACTTCGAACCTCCAATGGGAGGTTCTGGAAGATCTGCACCGATCTGACCACTTTCCTATAGTGATTAGCCACGCAAGCAGATATAGAGAACATAAAAAAACAAGTAAATGGGCATTCAAACGGGCTAATTGGGACCGATTTCGGGAAGCATTTATCCCTCCCGACACAGCAGAATCAACGGAGGAAACCCTAAAGAATATCATGAAGGCTATTGACAATGCATGTGAAATGTCTATCCCTCATACCTCATCTCACACTCGGATAAATCCGGTTCCCTGGTGGGATGAGGAATGCTGGGATGTCAATAAAAAGAAAAAAAGAGCGTTTAACCGTTTCAAAAGACACCCAACCCAAGAAAACCTTGTTGCATTCAAGAAAGCCAGGGCGGTAGAAAGAAGAATAAAACTCCAAAAGAAAAGAGACTCTTGGGCGAACTACGTTAGCACGATGACGAGTAATGCTTCCCCTTCTGAAGTATGGAGGAAAGTAAGGGCGATTGGAGGGAGATGCTCAAAACCCCAGATCCCTGTTCTTCATAATGCTGGAGTGTTCATTGATCATCCGTTGGATATTGCCAACACATTTGCAGACCACTTCGGTTCTACGTTTAGTCTTATAGACTATGATGACCATTTCCGAGCAATTAGAGCAGAAAAGGAGGCCATTCATCTGGATTTTGGACAAACCGAAGACCCAACGAATGATTACAATGCGCACTTCAGCCTGGAAGAACTAAATAGGGCACTACGGGGAGCATCTAGAAAATCATCGCCTGGATGCGATGGGGTGCCGTTCGAGGTGTTAAGAAATCTCCCAGACGTAGGAAAATCAATGATTCTTTGTTTTTATGATCAACTCTGGATCTATGCGAAATTCCCTTCTGCTTGGAAACAATCAATAATTGTCCCAATCATGAAACCCGGTAAGGATCCTCAGTCACCAGGAAGCTACAGACCCATTTCGCTTTTGTGTTGTCTGGGAAAGCTCCTGGAGGCTATGGTGAATTACCGGTTGGTTCATGAGCTGGAGAAGAACAATTTAATTAGTCAGTACCAAGCAGGATTTAGACAAAACCACTCCACCCAAGATCAATTGGCGCTATTAGAGCACTCCATACAGAGGGCATTTTGCTCTCAGCAACATCTCACAGCCGTTTTTTTCGACATGAAGCAGGCATATGACAGGGCATGGAGGTATGACATTCTCCACAGGCTCCACGAATGGGGGTTCAGAGGGCGCCTGCCTCTATTTCTCAAGAGCTTTCTCGAGGATAGAACGTTTCGAGTAAGAATCGGGGATGCCCTGTCATCGTTACGTGTACAGGAAAACGGACTGCCACAGGGATCCGTCCTCAGCGTAACCCTGTTTCTTGTCGCAATTAACGGCTTAGCTGATAATGTGCAGTTTGGAGTAGGTAGATCGCTCTTTGCGGACGACTTGGCATTATTCACAACCCATTCACCTGAAGATGAAGAAGCCCGGAGACTGCAGGGGGCAATGGACACAGTTTGTACAGAAGCTAAAAAAAGAGGTTTCATATTCTCTCCTGAAAAAACTGTGGGCATTCACTTCTGCAGGCTCCGGCGGCCACATAATCATCCTGCACTAGAGTTGGATGGTTTTGAGGTTACTTTTAGGGATAAATATAAATTCCTTGGGTTAGTAATGGATGCGCAATTGAGGTGGAGGCACCACATTAGCTACACCATCCAGAGATGTGAGGCATCCCTCAAAGTACTAAAAACACTGTCTAGATTCAAATGGGGTGCCGAGAAACAAATCCTTCTAAAAATATTTGACGCTCTGATAAGGTCCAGAGTTGATTATGGATGTGCAATCTATGGGTCATCTCGCAAGTCGTGGCTCCGCCAGCTAGACAGGCTCTACAATGCGGGGCTGCGGGTTGCGATTGGTGCATTCCGTACCAGCCCATTGGATTCCATCTACATGGAATCGGGACATCTTCCCCCAGAACACAGACGAGCCTTTATGACTCTATCATATATGAACTCTTTAAGAGCAAATAGGCGTCATCTTCTTAATGAAGTCATATTGGACAACGGAGAATTAGACATATTTTGCAACAGACGTACAATAACCAGACCGTTAGTCCTAAGGGCAAACGAATTAATTCGATCATATGGTGGATCCTGGGACAATCTCATGGAGATCCGACCCACAGTCATATCTCCATGGGTTCTCCCAGATCTGACCATCGACCTTACGCTAACAAGATTTAGTTTAAACGAAACGCCCCCCTCAATATACAAGACAATGTTTAACGAAAGGGTAGGCAAATTCTCAGAAAACCTAGTAATATTCACAGATGGCTCAAAAACAAACACTGGAACTGGATGCGGCGTGTTCATCGATAACGAGAGGAATCTCGCCGTTTCTTTGAGCCCACATACCAGCGTTTTCAGTGCCGAATTACAGGCTATACAAATAGCTCTTGAGCGCTACGGAGCTCTCGACATTAGAATAACATTGTGCACTGACTCACTAAGCTCACTTATTGCACTCCAAAACAAGTTTACAAAGGACTCACATGTGCACGAAGTCCTCAACGTAATAGCTATCCTGTACTCCAGGGGAACGACTGTGTCGTTTCTTTGGGTACCAGGACATAAGGGAATTGAAGGAAATGAGAAAGCAGATGAATTGGCGAGACAGGCAGCTGCAGAGGCGGTTGAGCCTGCCCCACCAATTCACATCAAGGACGCTAAAAGGCACATGAAAGAGTTAGTCAAAAACAAATGGCAAGAGGAGTTTGACAATAAGGATCTTTTTATTAAAAATGTCGAGAGCTCGGTAGTGGTCAATTGCCAAATCAGCAATATGATAAGACGAGATGATGTGGTGGTAACCCGTCTAAGAATAGGACACACACGTCTAACTCACGGGTACCATCTCGTTGGTCGACGCCGACCCAATTGTGAGCGGTGTGGTGCCCTCCTTGATGTAAAGCACATCCTGGAGGAATGCCCGGAGCTCCAGGAGGCTAGGCGGCGGCACCAAATACCAAACACGCTGAGTGTTCTGTTGAGTAGGACTGAGCCATCTGTGAAAAGACTGATCGAGTATTTAAAAGATATCGAGGTTTATCTCCATATATAGAGAAAAGAGATATCCTAAGTATTTTGTACATATATTAGTGAAAAGCAAGAGCTAGATTAGTGTAACTATTTATTCTGTGTGTTTGAGTATTTATTGTATGAATGATTATACTATAATAGAACTTAAAATTGTAAATATGTAAATATATCCTTCCTAGGTTTAAGTTTAGCTTTAGAGGTTGATCTGGTATATTTTAAAAAGGATACAACCAATTTAAATGGCATGTGTGTATGTGTGTGTGTGTGTGTTTGTGATAGCAGCATGTATGAATAATTACCCTAGAGTGAGTTCGTCTTGTATGAATGAGTAAATGTAAATATGTAAATAAAGTTGTTTAGGTTTAATTCACAGGGAAAGGCTTCTGAAAGGAAGCAGCAGTTTTGCACTGCATTTTATATTCAACATTAGGGAAACATCATATAACAGAAGGGTGCTAATGACCTTGGTAGTAGATGCACCTAAACAAAACAAAAAAAAAAAAAAAAAAAAAAAAAACAAGTATTTAAGATTGAGTAGAATCCCCTGCCTAATAAATCCTATATAGAATAATATGCTTAATAAAGCCTATCTAGTGGATACAGAAGGACCAAGAACAAGTATTCAAGATTGAGTAGAATCCCCTGCCCAATAAATCCTATATAGAATAATTTGCTTAATAAAGCCTATCTAGTGGATACATAAAGACCAAGATCAAGTTTTCAAGATTGAGTAGATTCGTCTGCCTAATAAATCCTATATAGAATAATATGCTTAATAAAGCCTATCCTGTGGATACAGAAGGACGAAGAACAAGTATTTAAGATTGAGTAGAATCCTCTGCCTAATAAAACCTATATAGAATAGTATGCCTAATAAAGCCTATCTAGTGAATACATAGGGACCAAGAACAAGTATTCAAGATTGAGTAGAATCCCCTGCCCAATAAATCCTATATAGAATAATTTGCTTAATAAAGCCTATCTAGTGGATACATAAAGACCAAGATCAAGTTTTCAAGATTGAGTAGATTCGTCTGCCTAATAAATCCTATATAGAATAATATGCTTAATAAAGCCTATCCTGTGGATACAGAAGGACGAAGAACAAGTATTCAAAATTGAGTAGAATCCTCTGCCTAATACAAATATATAGAATAGTATGCCTAATAAAGCCTATCCAGAGGATACTGACGGACCAAGAACAAGTATTTAGGATTGAGTTGAATCCTCTGCCTAATAAAACCTATATAGAATAATATGCCTAATTAAGCCTATCTAGTGGATACCGACGGACCAAGAACAAGTATTTAACATTGAGTAGAATCCTCTGCCTAATAAAACCTATATAGAATAATATGCCTATTAAAGCCTATCTAGTGGATACTGAAAGACCAAGAACAAGTTATCAAGATTGAGTAGATTCGTCTGCCTAATAAATCCGATATAGAATGATATGCTTAATAAAGCCTATCCAGTGGATACAGAATGACCAAGAACAAGTATTTAAGATTGAGTAGAATCCTCTGCCTAATAAAACCTATATAGAATAGTATGCCTAATAAAGCCTATCTAGTGAATACATAGGGACCAAAAACAAGTATTCAAAATTGAGTAGAATCCCCTGCCTAATAAATCCTATATAGAATAATATGCTTAATAAAGCCTATCTAGTGGATACAGAAGGACCAAGAACAAGAATTCAACATTGCGTAGAATCCCCTGCCTAATAAATCCTATATAGAATAATATGCTTAATAAAGCCTATCTAGTGGATACTGACGGACCAAGTACAAGTATTTAGATTGAGTAGAATCCTCTGCCTAATAAAACCTATATAGAATAATATGCCTAATAAAGCCTATCTAGTGGATACATAAGGACCAAGAACAAGTATTCAAGATTGAGTAGAATCGTCTGCCTTATAAATCCTATATAGAATAATATGCTTAATAAAGCCTATCCAGTGGATACAGAAGGACCAAGAACAAGTATTTAAGATTGAGTAGAATCCTCTGCCTAATAAAACCTATATAGAATAATATGCCTAATAAAGCCTATCTAGTGAATACGTAAGGACCAGGAACAAGTATTCAAGATTGGATAATCCCCTGCCTAATAAAGCCATTATAGAATAATATGCCTAATGAAACCTATCTAGTGGATACATAGGGACCAAGAACAAGAATTCAAGATTGAGTAGAATCCCCTGCCTAATAAATCCTATATAGAATAATATGCTAAATAAAGCCTATCTAGTGGATACAGAAGGACCAAGAACAAGTATTCAAGATTGAGTAGAATCCCCTGCCTAATAAATCCTATATAGAATAATTTGCTTAATAAAGCCTATCTAGTGGATACCGACGGACCAAGAACAAGTATTTAACATTGAGTAGAATCCTCTGCCTAATAAAACCTATATAGAATAATATGCCTAATAAAGCCTATCTAGTGGATACTGAAAGACCAAGAACAAGTTATCAAGATTGAGTAGATTCGTCTGCCTAATAAATCCGATATAGAATGATATGCTTAATAAAGCCTATCCAGTGGATACAGAAGGACCAAGAACAAGTATTTAAGATTGAGTAGAATCCTCTGCCTAATAAAACCTATATAGAATAGTATGCCTAATAAAGCCTATCTAGTGAATACATAGGGACCAAAAACAAGTATTCAAAATTGAGTAGAATCCCCTGCCTAATAAAGCCTATATGGAATAATATGCCTAATATAGCCTATATAGTGGATACAGAATCTCCAAGAACAAGTATTTAAGATTGAGTAGAATCCCCTGCCTAATAAATCCTATATAGAATAATATGCTTAATAAAGCCTATCTAGTGGATACAGAAGGACCAAGAACAAGTATTCAAGATTGAGTAGAATCCCCTGCCCAATAAATCCTATATAGAATAATTTGCTTAATAAAGCCTATCTAGTGGATACATAAAGACCAAGATCAAGTTTTCAAGATTGAGTAGATTCGTCTGCCTAATAAATCCTATATAGAATAATATGCTTAATAAAGCCTATCCTGTGGATACAGAAGGACGAAGAACAAGTATTCAAAATTGAGTAGAATCCTCTGCCTAATACAAATATATAGAATAGTATGCCTAATAAAGCCTATCCAGAGGATACTGACGGACCAAGAACAAGTATTTAGGATTGAGTTGAATCCTCTGCCTAATAAAACCTATATAGAATAATATGCCTAATTAAGCCTATCTAGTGGGTACTCAAGGACCGAGAACAAGTATTTAAGATTGAGTAGAATCCTCTGCCTAATGAAACCTATATAGAATAGTATGCCTAATAAAGCCTATCAAGTGGATACATAAGGACCAAGAACAAGTATTCAAGATTGGATAATCCCCTGCCTAATAAAACCTATATAGAATAATATGCCTAATAAAGCCTATCTAGTGGATACTGAAGGACCAAGAACAAGTATTTAAGATTGAGTAGAATCCTCTGCCTAATACATCTGTATAGAATAGTATGCCTATTAAAACCTATCTAGTGGATACATACGGACCAAGAACAAGTTTTCAAGATTGAGTAGATTCGGCTGCCTAATAAATCCTATATAGAATAATATGCTTAATAAAGCCTATCTAGTGGATACCGACGGACCAAGAACAAGTATTTAAGATTGAGTAGAAACCTCTGCCTAATAAAACCTATATAGAATAATATGCCTAATAAAGCCTATCTAGTGGATACTGAAGGACCAAAAACAAGTATTTAAGATTGAGTAGAATCCTCTGCCTAATAAAACCTATATAGAATAATATGCCTAATAAAGCCTATCTAGTGAATACATAAGGACCATAAACAAGTATTCAAAATTGAGTAGAATCCCCTGCCTAATAAAGCCTATATGGAATAATATGCCTAATATAGGCTATATAGTGGATACAGAATCTCCAAGAACAAGTATTTAAGATTGAGTAGAATCCCCTGCCTAATAAATCCTATATAGAATAATATGCTTAATAAAGCCTATCTAGTGGATACAGAAGGACCAAGAACAAGAAATCAAGATTGCGTAGAATCCCCTGCCTAATAAATCCTATATAGAATAATATGCTTAATAAAGCCTATCTAGTGGATACTGACGGACCAAGAACAAGTATTCAAGATTGGATAATCCCCTGCCTAATAAAGCCATTATAGAATAATACGCCTAATAAAGCCTATCTAGTGGATACATAAGGACCAAGAACAAGTATTCAAGATTGAGTAGAATCGTCTGCCTTATAAATCCTATATAGAATAATTTGCTTAATAAAGCCTATCTAGTGGATACCGACGGACCAAGAACAAGTATTTAACATTGAGTAGAATCCTCTGCCTAATAAAACCTATATAAAATAATATGCCTAATAAAGCATATATAGTGGATACAGAATGTCCAAGAACAAGTTTTCAAGATTGAGTAGAATCCCCTGCCTTATAAATCCTATATAGAATAATATGCTTAATAAAGCCTATCCAGTGGATACAGAAGGACCAAGAACAAGTATTCAAAATTGAGTAGAATCCCCTGCCTAATAAATCCTATATGGAATAATATGCCTAATAAAGCCTATCTAGTGGATACTGAAAGACCAAGAACAAGTTATCAAGATTGAGTATCTAGTGGATACATAAGGACCAAGAACAAGTATTCAAGATTGAGTAGAATCGTCTGCCTTATAAATCCTATATAGAATAATATGCTTAATAAAGCCTATCCAGTGGATACAGAAGGACCAAGAACAAGTATTTAAGATTGAGTAGAATCCTCTGCCTAATAAAATCTATATAGAATAATATGCCTAATAAAGCCTATCTAGTGAATACGTAAGGACCAGGAACAAGTATTCAAGATTGGATAATCCCCTGCCTAATAAAGCCATTATAGAATAATATGCCTAATGAAACCTATCTAGTGGATACATAGGGACCAAGAACAAGAATTCAAGATTGAGTAGAATCCCCTGCCTAATAAAGCCTATATGGAATAATATGCCTAATATAGCCTATATAGTGGATACAGAATCTCCAAGAACAAGTATTTAAGATTGAGTAGAATCCCCTGCCTAATAAATCCTATATAGAATAATATGCTTAATAAAGCCTATCTAGTGGATACAGAAGGACCAAGAACAAGTATTCAAGATTGAGTAGAATCCCCTGCCCAATAAATCCTATATAGAATAATTTGCTTAATAAAGCCTATCTAGTGGATACATAAAGACCAAGATCAAGTTTTCAAGATTGAGTAGATTCGTCTGCCTAATAAATCCTATATAGAATAATATGCTTAATAAAGCCTATCCTGTGGATACAGAAGGACGAAGAACAAGTATTCAAAATTGAGTAGAATCCTCTGCCTAATACAAATATATAGAATAGTATGCCTAATAAAGCCTATCCAGAGGATACTGACGGACCAAGAACAAGTATTTAGGATTGAGTTGAATCCTCTGCCTAATAAAACCTATATAGAATAATATGCCTAATTAAGCCTATCTAGTGGGTACTCAAGGACCGAGAACAAGTATTTAAGATTGAGTAGAATCCTCTGCCTAATAAAACCTATATAGAATAGTATGCCTAATAAAGCCTATCAAGTGGATACATAAGGACCAAGAACAAGTATTCAAGATTGGATAATCCCCTGCCTAATAAAACCTATATAGAATAATATGCCTAATAAAGCCTATCTAGTGGATACTGAAGGACCAAGAACAAGTATTTAAGATTGAGTAGAATCCTCTGCCTAATACATCTGTATAGAATAGTATGCCTATTAAAACCTATCTAGTGGATACATACGGACCAAGAACAAGTTTTCAAGATTGAGTAGATTCGGCTGCCTAATAAATCCTATATAGAATAATATGCTTAATAAAGCCTATCTAGTGGATACCGACGGACCAAGAACAAGTATTTAAGATTGAGTAGAAACCTCTGCCTAATAAAACCTATATAGAATAATATGCCTAATAAAGCCTATCTAGTGGATACTGAAGGACCAAAAACAAGTATTTAAGATTGAGTAGAATCCTCTGCCTAATAAAACCTATATAGAATAATATGCCTAATAAAGCCTATCTAGTGAATACATAAGGACCATAAACAAGTATTCAAAATTGAGTAGAATCCCCTGCCTAATAAAGCCTATATGGAATAATATGCCTAATATAGCCTATATAGTGGATACAGAATCTCCAAGAACAAGTATTTAAGATTGAGTAGAATCCCCTGCCTAATAAATCCTATATAGAATAATATGCTTAATAAAGCCTATCTAGTGGATACAGAAGGACCAAGAACAAGAATTCAAGATTGCGTAGAATCCCCTGCCTAATAAATCCTATATATAATAATATGCTTAATAAAGCCTATCTAGTGGATACTGACGGACCAAGAACAAGTATTCAAGATTGGATAATCCCCTGCCTAATAAAGCCATTATAGAATAATACGCCTAATAAAGCCTATCTAGTGGATACATAAGGACCAAGAACAAGTATTCAAGATTGAGTAGAATCGTCTGCCTTATAAATCCTATATAGAATAATTTGCTTAATAAAGCCTATCTAGTGGATACCGACGGACCAAGAACAAGTATTTAACATTGAGTAGAATCCTCTGCCTAATAAAACCTATATAAAATAATATGCCTAATAAAGCATATATAGTGGATACAGAATGTCCAAGAACAAGTTTTCAAGATTGAGTAGAATCCCCTGCCTTATAAATCCTATATAGAATAATATGCTTAATAAAGCCTATCCAGTGGATACAGAAGGAGCAAGAACAAGTATTTAAGATTGAGTAGAATCCTCTGCCTAATAAAACCTATATAGAATAATATGCCTAATAAAGCCTATCTAGTGAAAACATAAGGACCAAAAAAATGTATTCAAAGTTGAGTAGAATCCCCTGCCTAATAAAGCCTATATAGAATAATATGCCTAATAAAGCCTATCTAGCGTGATACATAAGGACCAAGAACAAGTATTCAAAATTGAGTAGAATCCTCTGCCTAATAAATCCTATATAGAATAATATGCCTAATAAATCCTATCTAGTGAATACATGAGGACCAAAAACAAGTATTCAAAATTGAGTAGAATCCCCTGCCCAATAAAGCCTATATGGAATAATATGCCTAATATAGCCTATATAGTGGATACAGAATCTCCAAGAACAAGTATTTAAGATTGAGTAGAATCCCCTGCCTAATAAATCCTATATAGAATAATATGCTTAATAAAGCCTATCTAGTGGATACAGAAGGACCAAGAACAAGAATTCAACATTGCGTAGAATCCCCTGCCTAATAAATCCTATATAGAATAATATGCTTTGTTTAGGGTTGCCACCCTAAAGCTGCTTTTTTTCTTTCAACTCTGCCAACAGTAGCGCCGTCTACCTCACCGGGTGGAACTACCCCCGGTCAAGTCGAGACAGACCAAGTCCACCCCGCTTACACAGCGTGTACAGAAAAGGTCCACTCGCTTTCGCACAGCGTTCAAAGTGATTTTTTTGTACCATTTCACCGGCTTTACTACCTACACTATGGCTGAGTAGTCACCGCAAACCACCGGGCCATGGAAGTGAGGAAGACACCAACTGACCATAAATGAAGAAACAGGGAGTGATGCACCCCTTCTATCCAACAAGGCAACATCTACAGGTACCTATTTAATGTAATTTCATGGATCTCCAGCAGCCCAACATCTTCATCACCACATCATCAGCTCATCATCATTTCAACTCATCTGTCCCACCACTTTCAAAATTTCATTAATACATTAACCTTTATTTGTTCTGATTTTGGCAATTTCCCCCCACTACTCTTTGTACTCAATAAATATAAATTATCAACTCAATATTCATACAGTCCACTTATTTATCCAGCCCCACAAAAATATTACTTCCACATCATACCATATAAAAAATGGTGGTGTAAAAAGGGATTGCCTTTTTACATGGTCCGACCGGGCCGGATTTTCATTATTCTCTAAAAGTGATAATTTATATTTATTTCAAAATGCTACATATGAGCCATTAGCAACAAGTAGCTGATATTTTGTCTCAGCATTTCACTTTTTCTATATGCACTTACCTTGCATATATATCATTGTTCATAAAGTTAAATGGCTCAAATAAAATTAATTGTTTAACCATTTCATCTGTGTTAATTATTTCTATGATAATGGTTTTCTAAATCTAAAGTGGGCATAAAATCAGTATTTATTAATTATTGTGAGGTGAGCTTCAAATACACTTTAACTTAAGCTATTAGTGTTAAATTCATATTGAAACAACATTAAATTAAATTGTTTATTTTCCATTAACTCAAGCAATTTCTAATTTTAGCGCTATTTCAAGGCTGATTTTTTAAATTAAATTTTGCAAAGGTAGATAACCTTCACTTGATACATACTGAGATGATTTTTTTCTCTTATTTCAAATCTTAGCTGTTAAATCTTAAATCTTTCACAGCATTTGTTAATTAATTATTCTTTCTGTGATAAGGTTTAATAAAATCATCTTGAACACTCAATTATTTTATTTATTAGGTGAATACATACTTTCATTAGGACTCATATTTTACATTATTATTTCTTAATGTCCCTTATTTCACATAATTCACAATATATGCTTCAATTATCACATTTCACTATTGATCAACCACTAGTTTTCAATTATTTCTTCACAAATTCTGCAGAACAACTTAATTTATTCCAGCTTCTTGATCCACATTGTTTACATGGCAGGTAACCTCCCTACTGGTCTCCCGCTTGCCGGCTTCCAGCGAGGTAGGCATTCCCGCGCTTTCTCAATCAAGAGCTGGTCTTTCTCACGCCTGTGACGTCACCGTGCCTTCTTCTTGTGTCGTCTCACAGCGCTTGCTTGTTCTTTTTCATTCAGATTTGTCTTTGTGTTGATAATGCTGCTTTAATTCAATTCTATATGTGTTTGAGCATTATTCAATTATTTCATGTGATTTATTTCTTCATTTTCTATTTTGTATTTTTCTTATTGTTGACACTTTGGGCTGCTGTTTATTTTCTCTTGTATCTCCTCTCCTTTTATCGGTCAGCTTTGTCTTCTCACCTCCCGCCCGGTAGGTTGCTTATTTTGTCACCCTTTCATCCATTTGATTTATTTAACAAAAACACCATGTCTGATAAATTGTCGTTATCATTGGAACGGCGGCTACGCAGTTTAGCCCGTAGCATCACCGGCATCATCAACACATTGAAGGCCACCGCGGATGATGATATCCACCTCCTTGAGGCGTCTCTTGACACAGCGCGCTCTTTCTGGAAGCTGTACCAGGAATCCTTCCTACAGCGCGAGGAACTATCCGGCGAACCCGAAGTGAGCCCCTTTCCCGCCGAGTCATGGAATGCACAGTTTCTTTTGTTTCAAACCGAGATGATCACCCATGAGGCCAAACTCCTTAGGCTCAAAGACGCAGCATGCAGAGCCGCTAGAGTTTGTGAAGCGGTACCACAGCCTGACGACCTTCCAAATGCTACCTGCAACGGAGGCCACACCCGTCTGCAGCTTCCCAGGATTCCTATTCCTTTCTTCTCAGGCGACATTATCAAATGGACACATTTTCGAGACACCTTCGCCTCTATGGTGCACGATGATCCTGGCTTGTCTAATGTAGAGAAGTTCCACTATTTATTAGGAGCATTGAAGGGAGAAGCCGCTGCTCTCATCTCCCGCTTTCCTGTTGAAGACAACTCCTACGTCCAGGCATGGGAAAAGGTGCTCAAAACCTATGACAATCCCCGAATTTTAGCCAGTCTTCTAATTCATCGTATAGTGGACTGTGAAATCAAGACGAACCGGAGTGAACTACAACGGTACGATGAGTTCCTCACTGATGTCGCAGACAGCATAGACTCATTCCGTTCCTTAAAACTAGAACACCCTGAGGAGTTTCTTCTATCTTCGCTTGCTTTACGAGCCTTAGACGCCGACACTCGAAAGGACTTCGAGATAGACATCAAATCGGCCAAAAGTTTCCCCACTGCTGATGATGTCATCAACTTCGTGCGGGAACGCAGGACAGCCTTAATGATGTCGTTCCGTGCATCGAACACGTCTTCAGCCAGTCGTAGTTCTACAAGGAAATCTTCTACCAGTCCTCGTTACCCCAACAGAAGAGCCACCATATACAATCCTGTCTCTCTTCACGCCAGTTACGCCGACACAAGATGCAAAGATGGCTGTCAAGATGTAACTTCAGGCGGTGAATCTAGTTCTCAGAATCTCAGTAAGCCTCCTGCTCTGAAACAAACCATTAGATGTCCCTCTTGCCAAGAAGCGCACTATTTAGGTCTTTGTCCAAGGTTTCAAGATCTTCCGCCCAGCAAGAGGGCAGAGCTTGCTAAGTCTCTTCATGTTTGTTTTAATTGCTTGAGAACAGGCCACGGGATAACTCGTTGCTCCTCCAAATTCAGGTGCAGACATTGCAAGGGTAAACACCATACCCTCATTCACTCCAAGACCAGGAATGTGGCAGAGGCCAAGGATGAGAACCGCAACCAGACAGAGCCTGAAATCTTCACAGGATTTGGATCGACTCGTCAATCTATCAACCCGAACAATGGTACGGTTATGCTTGGGACCGCCAAGGTCCTCGTGATGAGCGATAATGGAGATTTTCAAATGGCGAGGGCAGTTCTCGACTCAGGAAGCCAGCACACTTTCATAACCACATCTCTTGCAAACAAGCTCAAGTCGAAGATTATTCCATTCAAGGGCTCCATTACTAGCCTCGGTGAGTCTGCTCTCCCAAAATCACAGCTTAGAGGCTCCATCAATTGCGATATCCAATCTTCGCGAGGCAATCACGAATATCCGGTAAAACCCATCGTGATTGATCGAATAACGTCTGTTCTTCCAGGTCGCCGCATACCTCTGCGCATCGCCGAAAAGTTCCGTCACCTACCCCTGGCCGACCACGATTTCAGCTGTCCTGGACCAGTAGATCTTCTGATTGGAGGCGACATCCACCCTCGAGTCATCACGGGAGCTCCTTACCACTCAGAAGTTGAGGATTTGTACTTAACTCCCACAGTATTTGGTCACATCATATCGGGATCTCTGAACGAGACTCCGTCCAACTCCAGCTTCTCCTTCTTTACGGAATCCCAGCTCAATGTAGAAAACCAGTTAAAACGGTTCTGGGAAATCGAAGAGCCTCTATCTACAAATAGGAGCAACCCTCAAGCCAAATTCTGTAAGGATCATTCTCCTCGCACCCACTCAAGCTCCTCTGACGGCAGACACACCGTTAGACTTCCCTTTGAGAAGGACATCTCCGAGATGGGGCAAAACAGAGACATGGTTTTCCGACGATTCTACGCCCTCAAGCAAACACTTTCAGAAAAATACTCGGAATTTATCACAGAGTATCAGAAGTTATGGCACATGTTACCTACAATCAAAGATTCCCCTTCTCATACCCCACCACGGTATGTAGCACGACGGCGCAAAAGGCCGAAAGCCGTGAGTGGTTTTTGACGGCTCATCTCAGTTTTCCATTCAAAGGCAGCCTGATCGCACACCACCCACTTACCTTGAAGCCATTTCAACCGAGGAGTTTCGTGACGCCGAACTTAGAGTCATCAGGTTCACACAAAATTTGTACCTTCCCAAAGAACTGTTCAACGAACCTGATACGACACCCAAGGCCTACGCTCCACTCTCGCCATTCCTTGACGAACGACGAGTTCTCAGGGTGGGCGGAAGGCTACACAACGCTCCAATTGAGTCATCAAGCAAGCATCCTATTTTGCTTCCTTATAATTCCTGGCTAGCACGACTCGTCATTGCGCATATACACAATAACCATTTTCACGCTGGGCCAACGCTCACCTTGTCTCTTCTTAGGGCAAAGTATTGGATTCCCAGAGCTCCCAAACTCATAAGTAGTTGTATCAAGCGCTGCTCGCATTGCCGCATACTAAGGGCGAAACCCATCACACCGCACATGGCATCCCTGCCTAAAGACAGATTCAAACAGTTCAGGGCATTCACTGAAGTTGGAGTGGACTACGCAGGACCCTTCCTGATCAAGGAATCGCGGCTGCGGACTTCGGCTACCGGCAAAGCATACCTGTCTGTATTCGCATGCCTAGCGACCAAAGCGCTACACTTGGAGCTGGTCCCTTCACTAACTACCAGCTCGTTTCTCTCAGCCCTTGAGCGATTCATGGCGCGTCGGGGTACTCCTGCCGTGATCTGGTCCGATCACGGCACCAATTTCGTCGGAGCTTCAAGATTTCTCAAGGATGTATACAAGTTTCAAATTGAGGTTTCCGACACCATCACCAACTCACTCGCCCCCAAAGGCGTCCGATGGAAGTTCATTCCACCGCGTGCTCCACACTTCGGCGGTCTCTGGGAAGCTGCAGTGAAGTCGACGAAAACTCTCTTAGCTGGATACCTAGGGAAGCAGCCATACCATTACGACGAGCTGGTCACGGCCTTCACAAAAATAGAAGGTCTTTTAAATTCCCGTCCCTTATGCCCTCTCAATGAAGACGTGGAAGACTATGACTTTCTTACTCCCGGCCATTTTTTGATAGGCTCCGCCTTATGTACTCTCCCCGAACCTGCTTCATCGAACCAAGGTTTAAGTTCCCACCCTTCGAAATGGCAAACCATGCAATTACAAATAGCTCGAATCTGGAATCGTTGGCGCAGAGAGTACTTGCACACGCTTCAACAAAGGGTGAAATGGACTCGTAAGGTCCCTAATATGAAGGTAGGTGATCTCGTGATACTAATCGAGAAACGGTCCTTGCTCAGACAGTGGCCAGTCGCTAGGATTGTAGAGACTCATCCTGGACGTGATGGCACAATCCGCACTGTTATCGTGCGTACACCATCCGGCGGCATCCTCACCAGAGCTGTAACTTCCCTAGCTCCATTGTTCTCCTCCGAGATGGGTGATCCCTCAGAGAGTTAGCAACTCTATTTTATTGTATATTTGTTGCATATTTCCTTTCCTATTTTCGTTTTTCTCCAGATGGAATTACATGTATTTTTTCCCCCTTTTTTTCATCCCTTTATCTATGCCTAGTTGACCTTTATTCATTCTTCTCTTGAAGGCATTGCATGTATTTTGTTCCTTATTTTTCTCGTCAAGTTGACTAACTTATTTATTTACATTATCATACTTTTTTTTTTCTCTTCTTTAAATTATTACATTGGGTGAAGCTCACCAAATTACAAGTGTATTTTTTTTTTCTTTAAATTATTATGAATAATTTAGGTGGGCGGTATGTTTAGGGTTGCCACCCTAAAGCTGCTTTTTTTCTTTCAACTCTGCCAACAGTAGCGCCGTCTACCTCACCGGGTGGAACTACCCCCGGTCAAGTCGAGACAGACCAAGTCCACCCCGCTTACACAGCGTGTACAGAAAAGGTCCACTCGCTTTCGCACAGCGTTCAAAGTGATTTTTTTGTACCATTTCACCGGCTTTACTACCTACACTATGGCTGAGTAGTCACCGCAAACCACCGGGCCATGGAAGTGAGGAAGACACCAACTGACCATAAATGAAGAAACAGGGAGAGATGCACCCCTTCTATCCAACAAGGCAACATCTACAGGTACCTATTTAATGTAATTTCATGGATCTCCAGCAGCCCAACATCTTCATCACCACATCATCAGCTCATCATCATTTCAACTCATCTGTCCCACCACTTTCAAAATTTCATTAATACATTAACCTATATTTGTTCTGATTTTGGCAATTTCCCCCCACTACTCTTTGTACTCAATAAATATAAATTATCAACTCAATATTCATACAGTCCACTTATTTATCCAGCCCCACAAAAATATTACTTCCACATCATACCATATAAAAAATGGTGGTGTGGCAATCCTTTTTACATGCTTAATAAAGCCTATCTTGTGGATACTGACGGACCAAGTACAAGTATTTAGATTGAGTAGAATCCTCTGCCTAATAAAACCTATATAGAATAATATGCCTAATAAAGCCTATCTAGTGGATACATAAGGACCAAGAACAAGTATTCAAGATTGAGTAGAATCGTCTGCCTTATAAATCCTATATAGAATAATATGCTTAATAAAGCCTATCCAGTGGATACAGAAGGACCAAGAACAAGTATTTAAGATTGAGTAGAATCCTCTGCCTAATAAAACCTATATAGAATAATATGCCTAATAAAGCCTATCTAGTGAATACGTAAGGACCAGGAGCAAGTATTCAAGATTGGATAATCCCCTGCCTAATAAAGCCATTATAGAATAATATGCCTAATGAAACCTATCTAGTGGATACATAGGGACCAAGAACAAGAATTCAAGATTGAGTAGAATCCCCTGCCTAATAAATCCTATATAGAATAATATGCTAAATAAAGCCTATCTAGTGGATACAGAAGGACCAAGAACAAGTATTCAAGATTGAGTAGAATCCCCTGCCTAATAAATCCTATATAGAATAATTTGCTTAATAAAGCCTATCTAGTGGATACCGACGGACCAAGAACAAGTATTTAACATTGAGTAGAATCCTCTGCCTAATAAAACCTATATAGAATAATATGCCTAATAAAGCCTATCTAGTGGATACTGAAAGACCAAGAACAAGTTATCAAGATTGAGTAGATTCGTCTGCCTAATAAATCCGATATAGAATGATATGCTTAATAAAGCCTATCCAGTGGATACAGAATGACCAAGAACAAGTATTTAAGATTGAGTAGAATCCTCTGCCTAATAAAACCTATATAGAATAGTATGCCTAATAAAGCCTATCTAGTGAATACATAGGGACCAAAAACAAGTATTCAAAATTGAGTAGAATCCCCTGCCTAATAAAGCCTATATGGAATAATATGCCTAATATAGCCTATATAGTGGATACAGAATCTCCAAGAACAAGTTTTTAAGATTGAGTAGAATCCCCTGCCTAATAAATCCTATATAGAATAATATGCTTAATAAAGCCTATCTAGTGGATACAGAAGGACCAAGAACAAGTATTCAAGATTGAGTAGAATCCCCTGCCCAATAAATCCTATATAGAATAATTTGCTTAATAAAGCCTATCTAGTGGATACATAAAGACCAAGATCAAGTTTTCAAGATTGAGTAGATTCGTCTGCCTAATAAATCCTATATAGAATAATATGCTTAATAAAGCCTATCCTGTGGATACAGAAGGACGAAGAACAAGTATTCAAAATTTAGTAGAATCCTCTGCCTAATACAAATATATAGAATAGTATGCCTAATAAAGCCTATCCAGAGGATACTGACGGACCAAGAACAAGTATTTAGGATTGAGTTGAATCCTCTGCCTAATAAAACCTATATAGAATAATATGCCTAATTAAGCCTATCTAGTGGGTACTCAAGGACCGAGAACTAGTATTTAAGATTGAGTAGAATCCTCTGCCTAATAAAACCTATATAGAATAGTATGCCTAATAAAGCCTATCAAGTGGATACATAAGGACCAAGAACAAGTATTTAAGATTGAGTAGAATCCTCTGCCTAATACATCTATATAGAATAGTATGCCTATTAAAACCTATCTAGTGGATACATACGGACCAAGAACAAGTTTTCAAGATTGAGTAGATTCGTCTGCCTAATAAATCCTATATAGAATAATATGCTTAATAAAGCCTATCCAGTGGATACAGAAGGACCAAAAACAAGTATTTAAGATTGAGTAGAATCCTCTGCCTAATAAAACCTATATAGAATAATATGCTTAATTAAGCCTATCTAGTGGATACTCAAGGACCGAGAACAAGAATTCAAGATCGAGTAGAATCCCCGGCCTAATAAATCCTATATAGAATAATTTGCTTAATAAAGGCTATCTAGTGGATACCGACGGACCAAGAACAAGTATTTAACATTGAGTAGAATCCTCTGCCTAATAAAACCTATATAGAATAATATGCCTAATAAAGCCGATCTAGTGAATACATAAGGACCATAAACAAGTATTCAAAATTGAGTAGAATCCCCTGCCTAATAAAGCCTATATGGAATAATATGCCTAATATAGCCTATATAGTGGATACAGAATCTCCAAGAACAAGTATTCAAGATTTAGTAGAATCCCCTGCCTAATAATTCCTATATAGAATAATTTGCTTAATAAAGCCTATCTAGTGGATACTCAAGGACCGAGAACAAGTATTTAAGATTGAGTAGAATCCACTGCCTAATAAAACCTATATAGAATAGTATGCCTAATAAAGCCTATCTAGTGGATACACAATCTCCAAGAACAAGTATTTAAGATTGAGTAGAATCCCCTGCCTAATAAAGCCATTATAGAATAATATGCCTAATGAAACCTATCTAGTGGATACATAGGGACCAAGAACAAGTATTCAAAATTGAGTAGAATCCCCTGCCTAATAAAGCCTATATAGAATAATATGCTTGATAAAGCCTATCTAGTGGATACAGAAGGACCAAGAACAAGAATTCAAGATTGCGTAGAATCCCCTGCCTAATAAATCCTATATAGAATAATATGCTTAATAAAGCCTATCTAGTGGATACTGACGGACCAAGAACAAGTATTTAAGATTGAGTAGAATCCTCTGCCTAATAAAACCTATATAGAATAATATGCTTAATAAAGCCTATCTAGTGGATACATAAGGACCAAGAACAAGTATTCAAAATTGAGTAGAATCCTCTGCCTAATACGAATATATAGAATAGTATGCCTAATAAAGCCTATCTAGTGGATACATAAGGACAGATAGATCTTGCAACGCACGGTAGACTTTAAAAAAACTTTATTTTCAAAATTTACATTTACATCAAGAACTTTAAGAACATGAATCAACTGATATAATGAGGCTACCACAATACTGGCATAAAGACGGAAGGATAATGCATTGGATGGGAAAGGAGGGGATCTTATATACTAGATCTGGGAGGAGCTGCTGAGGATGTGCTGACTTGGCGTCTAGGTACAGGTGTCAGGATGTAAGTCCTCCCTTCCGAAGATCCGAAGTCCCCTGAGGATGAAGAGGTCGAGTGAAGACGTGGTACTGCTCTGATAACTCTAGACCCTTAGAAGTAGGAGTAGGTGCTCTGGAAATGGTAAATGGTCTTCGAGGCGTACCTTTTTGAGTGTACATGGCTTGACATTTATAAAATACAGAATATACATTAAATAATACTAAATACCCTAAAATAGAAAAACTCATAATATTATACATATCTAGAGAGGAGGTTAAGGACAATTGTTCTAACTCTATTTGAGATATATTTACTAAATCTAAGGTTGCAAATGATATATTAAAATCCTTAATAACTAGAGGTTTATAATACAGTGGGATAATGTTAATATCTAAAGCTACAGTACTTGGAGTCGAACACTCTGGTATGGATTCAGTAGAGTTCAAAGAAATTATTGATGATTCAGGCAAAAATACAACCTTATTATTTACATGAATCCTGCTAATATTAAATGATACATAAACATTGGCTACATCATTATATACAATGAATGGTTTAGATGATATAGTAGTTGTAGTACAATTTACTGTTGTTCCTAAAAATAAACTAGTGATACAAGGGTCAATAATACGTTTCACATTAGTACAATAATAATTACGTGAGATTAGTGTACAATTACCAGAATGATATGTTGAGTTAGGAGAAACTAAAACCGTCATGTAAGGAGTGAGTGTTGTGAAGACTTGTGTAGTCCGTACGGGGTAAGAGATCAATGCATAATAGTTAAATGGAGAAGAGTACAGTGGTACCTGTAGAAACACGTGTAGAAGGCCTTTGTGTAACCCACAGTGGACTTTAGAAGTCAGCCATAATATTTCAGGTTCTGAAGATATTAATTGAACATCACTATGTGAGGAAAAGTTCATGTATGTGAGTAAAGTAGAGTGAAGTTTGCCGTTACTACATTCTTCAATTGTTGCTTCTAGAGATATGATTTTATTATACAAATATAGAAGTGTACTGTGTAATTCGAGTAAGAGTAATTGATGTTCTTCATGTGTGAGTATAGAGTTCATTGCTTCAAGCTTGTTTATATTTGAGTTTAGTATCGATATGTCTTTTTGGAAAGTCCTGATGAGAGCTTTGTCGGACTTAGCTTGAAATTCAATATTATGTTCAAGCTGAAAATTATTCCTTTCGAGTGTCCTTATAACGTTATCATAATGGTCTTTATCGTCGGCATCCATATTGCCTGTGAGCCAATTAATTGCTTTACCTAATCCATTAATTACACCACATTTATGTCTACTGTTAAATAATGAAGGTGTGTCAAGAAGGGAAAATTGTGATTTAATTAGTTGTAAAAGGTTATATGTAGTCTTATACATTTCTAATCCTGAAAATCTGTACAAATTGTCTTCAAGCCTGAGAAGTTCAGTATAGTAGCTGTGATAGTCAATGTAGAAGGTAATGGAGTAGTATTTAGTGATAGTATGAGCAGGAGGTAACTGGATATGGGTTATCCCTGGTGTTTTGCTGAGATCAGTCACCTTGAGTCCGTGAGCTGTCTGAGTCATGAGAATGAGGGTCAGGAATGTCTGGGTTTACATCTGAAACAGATATGGGATCACTAGGTGTTGGATGATATTCTTTCCTTTTACGCTGAATGTTGTCTGTGTGAACCCGATATGTCCTGTTTTTATCTTTACACAGCACTGAGACTTTATAGGGATTCTGATTCTTCGTCCGCGTGTTTGCTTTTGTATAGAGGGGAGTTTCGTGTTCTTCGGGAGGGTCTTCCCTATTTTTGTTGAGTTTGGCAGTCCGTTGTTCTTTTTCGTTTGTAATTTGGTCACGTAAATGTTTGTGTATCAGTTTTAATCGATTATGGTATTGTTCTACTAGTCTTTCAGTAATTTGGGTGTTAGCTTCGAGAGTGTCTGTAGTACCAAAAGTTATCTCATTTGGAGAAAGTTTTAGATTGTTGTTTAGAGTATTGTTAAAAGTTATAGTTGCCAGTCTGACTAGTCTGTCCAGACTTAGTGTACTGTCGTCTTCTTTAATTGCTCTAAGAATCTCGATTAGGGTCGAGTGTGTACGATTAGCCAAGGCAAGCGAATTAGGGTGCATTGGTGTTGTAAAATGGCTTTCTATATTCAAAGATTCTAGGAAATTGATAATTAGATTGTTATCGTATTCTTTGCCATTATCCATTCGGATAAGCTTGGGCTTAGGGAACTGTTCCAGATAGTGTTCTAGAGTGTGTAGTACATTTACAGCATTACATTGAGGTACGAGTCGGGTAAATAATCTTTTAGAAAAGGTGTCGTGTATTGTTATTATATACTTCGATTGGTAGTGGAGTGTGTCCATCATAAGTTCCTCGAAAGGTGAGTCAGGTGTGTAAGTAACGCAATATTTGGTTTTAATTGGTTTTCGTTCATACTTGGTCTTACGACAGGTGGCACATTTATTTACATAGTCCATAATTTTATCTTTCATACGAGGGAAATAATAGCTACGTTTAAGTCTGTTATACGTTTCCATTCCTCCTCTATGGTGGGATTTACTAATGTGATAGTCAGAGATAAGGTCGTGTTGTTCTTCGTCAGAAAGTATGTCAATGCATTTTGTCTTATATCGCTTAATTTTCACGGAGGGGTACTTTTCTTGAACTAAAGCCGAGATTTTATTAAATATTCCATCAAATTCAGCTCTAACTGTTTCCACCCTGGGTTCGCAATATATTCCGTAAGTGGTATTAGGTTTTAAAATTTCCAATAAAATGTCGTCTAAGTCCGATTTAAAAGGATAAGCTGTCTCAATACAGTATCGATTTTTATTAAAAGGCTTCATCAATTCGACTTTCTTTCCACCACGTTCGATTAGAATTTGGTGTTTTTCTACATTTATGGGTTTATGGGGGTCATCAATTATCCAGACCTGTTGGTTTGAAGATTCCTGGGAATGTATGGTCTCTAAGTCACTGTCGTTTTGTCGATTTTCACGAACGTCCTCTAATTGGTCAAGTAATGCCTCGTAATCCGGGTCAATATTGACCTGTGACGTGGAAGGTTCGTTAAGTATGTCCTCTATGTCGGTGTCGATTGCCATGCATGTGTGTCCATGCTTCCGTGATAATGCGTCAGCTACTACGTTACTTTTACCCTCGATATGTTTAATATCAAATTCAAATTCGGACAATTGAAAGATCCATTTCATAAGACGATTATTTGCATTTTTCATTGTAAAAATCCACGTAAGGGGCTTATGGTCCGTTTGAAGAGTAAAATGCTTTCCAAATAAATAGGGTTTAAAATGAGAGCAGGCCCAAACAACCGCTAACAGCTCTTTTTCAATTGTGGAATATTTTTGTTCGGTTGGGGACAACGTGCGTGAAGCAAACGCAATGGGATGTTCCCTCCCTCCCGATATTTGGGATAAAACGGAGCCAAGAGCGAAGTTGCTTGCATCAGTTGTCAATATAAATGGTAAATTAAAGTCGGGATATCCTAAGATTGGTGCGTTGGTTATAAGGTCTTTTATTGTTTGAACACTGGTTTGAAGTAAATGAGGATGAACAGGTTCGGAAGCTTTTAAAGCCTGAGTGAGCGGTTTAGAAATATCCGCGTAACCTTTGATAAATTTCCTATAATAACCCGAAAGTCCCAAGAATTGTCTTATCTCTTTTTCGGTTTTCGGAACGGGAAAGTCTACAATTGCTTGGATTTTATCGGGATTAGGTCTGAGTCCTTCCTGAGAGACTATATGTCCTAAAAATGCCAAATTAGTTTGAAAAAATTCAGTCTTGTCGAGCTGTATCGTTAAATTGTATTGAGAGAGTCGTTGCAACACGTTTTCTATGTGTGTAAAATGTTCGTCTTCTGTTTTTGAAAATATTATAATGTCATCAATGTAAACCGCACAATTTGGCAAATTAGCTATAGCTGCATTAGCTACTTTCTGGAAAGTCGGGGGGCCATTACAGATGCCGAAGGGCATACGAACAAATTCTAGGTGTAGTTTGTCTGTGCTGAAGGCAGTTTTTGGTATCGAGTCTTCGTCTAGAGGTATTTGGTGAAATCCGCTAGCAAGATCAATAGTTGAAAAAAATTTAGAGCCATTAAGTTTGTTTAAAACATCGTCAATATATGGAAGGGGATATTTATCCGGAATTGTTTCAGCATTTAGTTTCCGATAATCGATAACAAGCCGAATTTTTCTCTTCCCACTGGCATCCAATTTCTTCGGGACAACCCAAAGAGGAGCATTGTACGGTGAATTACTTTCCCTTATAATGCCGGTTTTTAAAAGTTTTTCTATCTCTTTGTCCACATCATCTTTAAAATGCGCCGGGAATCTATAATTCCGCGCATAAATTGGTTTTTCTGTTTTAGTAAGAATTTTATGTTTCATCAAGGTAGTCGGTGGTAACGGTTCGGTATCCTTTTTTAAAATTGTAGGGTATTTGGAAATTAAGGTAATTAATCTTTGTTTTGTTTCTTCGGCTAGGTGATTTGTCCGTAGGGCTTCTGTTACTTCGTTTTTATCCATATGGTTAATATCATGAATGTTACATATTTCATTATTGTTAATTATTACATGACCGTCAAATAGCTTAATAATGCCGTTATGTAAATCTAAAACGCTTTTAGTGTCAATGAGTGTATTATAACCCAATAAAAAATCATACTTAGAACTAAAAGGAAATATTAGAAATTTCACACAAAGATTATTGTCGAGACCCAGAAATGGCGCAAGGTTAATAATAGCACTTTGGCTGCCCTTTTCGCTGCCTACTGGTGTGTTGACAATAAAATCTTCTGATTGTATTTGAGTGCCATCAGGTAAAGCACTTGGATGTATATAATTTTGGCTGGAGCCGGTGTCAATAAGCCAAGTTCTGTCTTTGTAGTCTGTGAAGGAGGGTAAACTCTCAGTCAGGGCTAGTGTATGTTCGGGGGTGGTTTGGCGTTGGGCCGCCCTAAGTCTAAAAAATGATCCAGTTTGTCCATGATTGAAGTTAAATTGCTTTCCAACCGTGAAATTCGGTCATCTGTACTTATGTGGTTTAGCGGTTGCGTGTTGGATCTAACGGTACGCATGGACACGGTATTCTGTGACTCATGACGTGGTGGTGAGGGAGCTTTTTTAAAAAAAATGTTCCTGTTTTTCGGCGTCCCAGTCTCTAGTATGTGGGGCTGTATGTGTATTCGAGTAATGAGGTCTGTCCCATTGGGGTGGTTTCCATTGAAATGACCTCTGTTCTGGGGGGTGTGCGGGATGTCGTGTGTCATATGTATGAGTGGGGGTCTATAAAAGTCTTCCCGTCGTGGGGGGTATCGCTGTGATTTGTGTGGAGTGCTTTGGCGAAAGGTTGTCCTGTGTGAGCGATAGAGTCGTTCGATTATGTGCGAGGCTTCATTGTGTAAAGTGTTCCGAACATCGTCAAGGGTGTTTAGTTTAATGTGCTTCAAGAAGTCACAGATGTTAGGGTGTAAGTTCGTAGTGACGTGATGAATGATTTCCGCGTCTTTATATGCAAGGTAAGCGGGCACATCAACCTTCTCTTCCATTTGCAGTCGAGAGTATATGAGTGCTCGTTTACTTGCGACTCTGTCAACGTATTGTATGGGGTGTTCGTTGTAGTAGGGTCGGATGTTAAATAGTTCTGTAGACAGCTGTTCGACAGTTCTCGAGTCGCGAAAGCTGGTTTTTAGGTATGTAAGTAAGTCAGTTATATTGAGAAAAGTGTTCGTGAGTAGGCAGTGTCTTGCATTGCCAGTGAGTCGTGCTTTAACTTTTTCTAATAGTCGTGCATGGTTATGTTCAGCTAAGGTGTTGTTCTTTTGACATGTGTTGGTATAGACTGCATTAACAGATTCCGTAAAATAGAGTAAGTCCTCGGGGTTACCATTGTATGTGGGTATGTGGTCATAGTCCTCTTTGGTGAGGGCGTAAGTAATCATTGTTGTAGGCATGTCAATTTGTCTATGTTGGTCAAGTCGGTCTCTAAGAGTGGACATATAATGAAATGAAAAATAATACAATAAAACAATACCTTTGCCAAATATATAACTAAAAATTGTGTATAAGTAAAAAAAATTAAAAAAAAATATTTTAAATTTGTCAAGCCAGGTAACTCTTACGTTTTTGAAGTTCCCTGATGCTGATGTTGTCCTTAGGTCTTCCGTCCCCCGTGCGCTGCGAAGATAATCAGTTTTGGTGGTTCTGGAACGGTAGGCTGAGTATTGAGATACTCCTGCGAAAAAATGGTGGTGTTCCGGCTTCTCCTGACTGGATCTTGAAGATACAGATGTCTTCCTGTGTCCTTGGTGGAGGCTTTGAAGAACGTAAAAAAAATTTTTTTCGCAGCACCGGTCCCTGTTGTTCGGGCGCCAGATAGATCTTGCAACGCACGGTAGACTTTAAAAAAACTTTATTTTCAAAATTTACATTTACATAAAGAACTTTAAGAACATGAATCAACTGATATAATGAGGCTACAACAATACTGGCATAAAGACGGAAGGATAATGCATTGGATGGGAAAGGAGGGGATCTTATATACTAGATCTGGGAGGAGCTGCTGAGGATGTGCTGACTTGGCGTCTAGGTACAGGTGTCAGGATGTAAGTGACCAAGAACAAGTTTTCAAGATTGAGTAGAATCGCCTGCCTAATAAATCCTATATAGAATAATATGCTTAATAAAGCCTATCCAGTGGATACAGAAGGACCAAGAACAAGTATTTAAGATTAAGTAGAATCCTCTGCCTAAAAAAACCTATATAGAATAATATGCCTAATAAAGCCTATCTAGTGAATACATAAGGACCAAGAACAAGTATTCAAGATTGGATAATCCCCTGCCTAATAAAGCCATTATAGAATAATATGCCTAATGAAACCTATCTAGTGGATACAGAAGGACTAAGAACAAGTATTCAAGATTGAGTAGAATCCCCTGCCTAATAAATCCTATATAGAATAATTTGCTTAATAAAGCCTATCTAGTAGATACCGACGGACCAAGAACAAGTATTTAATATTGAGTAGAACCCTCTGCCTAATAAAACCTATATAGAATAATATGCCTAATAAAGCCTATCTAGTGGATACTGAAAGACCAAGAACAAGTATTTAAGATTGAGTAGAATCCTCTGTCTAATACATCTATATAGAATAGTATGCCTAATAAAGCCTATCTAGTGGATACATAAGGACGAAGAACAAGTTTTCAAGATTGAGTAGATTCGTCTGCCTAATAAATCCGATATAGAATAATATGCTTAATAAAGCCTATCCAGTGGATACAGAAGGACCAAGAACAAGTATTTAAGATTGAGTAGAATCCTCTGCCTAATAAAACCTATATAAAATAATATGCCTAATAAAGCCTATCTAGTGAAAACATAAGGACCAAAAAAATGTATTCAAAGTTGAGTAGAATCCCCTGCCTAATAAAGCCTATATAGAATAATATGCCTAATAAAGCCTATCTAGCGTGATACATAAGGACCAAGAACAAGTATTCAAAATTAAGTAGAATCCTCTGCCTAATAAATCCTATATAGAATAATATGCCTAATAAAGCCTATCTAGTGAATACATAAGGACCAAAAACAAGTATTCAAAATTGAGTAGAATCCCCTGCCCAATAAAGCCAATATAAAATAATATGCCTAATATAGCATATATAGTGGCTACAGAATGTCCAAGAACAAGTATTCAAGATTGAGTAGAATCCCCTGACTAATGAATCCTATATGGAATAATATGCTTAATAAAGCCTATCTAGTGGATACTGACGGACCAAGAACAAGTATTTAAGATTGAGTTGAATCCTCTGCCTAATAAAACCTATATAGAATAATATGCCTAATTAAGCCTATCTAGTGGATACTCAAGGACCGAGAACAAGTATTTAAGATTGAGTAGAATCCTCTGCCTAATAAAACCTATATAGAATAGTATGCCTAATAAAGCCTATCTAGTGGATACATAAGGACCAAGAACAAGTATTCAAGATTGGATAATCCCCTGCCTAATAAAGCCATTATAGAATAATACGCCTAATGAAACCTATCTAGTGGATACATAGGGACTAAGAACAAGAATTCAAGATTGAGTAGAATCCCCTGCCTCATAAATCCTATATAGAATAATATGCTTAATAAAGCCTATCCAGTGGATACAGAAGGACCAAGAACAAGTATTTAGGATTGAGTTGAATCCTCTGCCTTATAAATCCTATATAGAATAATATGCTTAATAAAGCCTATCCAGTGGATACAGAAGGAGCAAGAACAAGTATTTAAGATTGAGTAGAATCCTCTGCCTAATAAAACCTATATAGAATAATATGCCTAATAAAGCCTATCTAGTGAAAACATAAGGACCAAAAAAATGTATTCAAAATTGAGTAGAATCCCCTGCCTAATAAAGTCTATATAGAATAATATGCCTAATATAGCTTATCTAGTGTGATACATAAGGACCAAGAACAAGTATTCAAAATTGAGTAGAATCCTCTGCCTAATAAATCCTATATAGAATAATATGCCTAATAAATCCTATCTAGTGAATACATAAGGACCAAAAACAAGTATTCAAAATTGAGTAGAATCCCCTGCCCAATAAAGCCAATATAAAATAATATGCCTAATATAGCATATATAGTGGATACAGAATGTCCAAGAACAAATATTCAAGATTGAGTAGATTCGTCTGCCTAATAAATCCTATATAGAATAATATGCTTAATAAAGCCTATCCTGTGGATACAGAAGGACGAAGAACAAGTATTCAAAATTGAGTAGAATCCTCTGCCTAATACAAATATATAGAATAGTATGCCTAATAAAGCCTATCTAGAGGATACTGACGGACCAAGAACAAGTATTTAGGATTGAGTTGAATCCTCTGCCTAATAAAACCTATATAGAATAATATGCCTAATTAAGCCTATCTAGTGGGTACTCAAGGACCGAGAACAAGTATTTAAGATTGAGTAGAATCCTCTGCCTAATAAAACCTATATAGAATAGTATGCCTAATAAAGCCTATCTAGTGGATACTCAAGGACCGAGAACAAGAATTCAAGATCGAGTAGAATCCCCGGCCTAATAAATCCTATATAGAATAATTTGCTTAATAAAGGCTATCTAGTGGATACCGACGGACCAAGAACAAGTATTTAACATTGAGTAGAATCCTCTGCCTAATAAAACCTATATAGAATAATATGCCTAATAAAGCCGATCTAGTGAATACATAAGGACCATAAACAAGTATTCAAAATTGAGTAGAATCCCCTGCCTAATAAAGCCTATATGGAATAATATGCCTAATATAGCCTATATAGTGGATACAGAATCTCCAAGAACAAGTATGAAAGATTGAGTAGAATCCCCTGCCTAATAATTCCTATATAGAATAATTTGCTTAATAAAGCCTATCTAGTGGATACTCAAGGACCGAGAACAAGTATTTAAGATTGAGTAGAATCCACTGCCTAATAAAACCTATATAGAATAGTATGCCTAATAAAGCCTATCTAGTGGATACACAATCTCAAAGAACAAGTATTTAAGATTGAGTAGAATCCCCTGCCTAATAAAGCCATTATAGAATAATATGCCTAATGAAACCTATCTAGTGGATACATAGGGACCAAGAACAAGTATTCAAAATTGAGTAGAATCCCCTGCCTAATAAAGCCTCTATAGAATAATATGCTTGATAAAGCCTATCTAGTGGATACAGAAGGACCAAGAACAAGAATTCAAGATTGCGTAGAATCCCCTGCCTAATAAATCCTATATAGAATAATATGCTTAATAAAGCCTATCTAGTGGATACTGACGGACCAAGAACAAGTATTTAAGATTGAGTAGAATCCTCTGCCTAATAAAACCTATATAGAATAATATGCTTAATAAAGCCTATCTAGTGGATACATAAGGACCAAGAACAAGTATTCAAAATTGAGTAGAATCCTCTGCCTAATACGAATATATAGAATAGTATGCCTAATAAAGCCTATCTAGTGGATACATAAGGACCAAGAACAAGTTTTCAAGATTGAGTAGAATCGCCTGCCTAATAAATCCTATATAGAATAATATGCTTAATAAAGCCTATCCAGTGGATACAGAAGGACCAAGAACAAGTATTTAAGATTGAGTAGAATCCTCTGCCTAAAAAAACCTATATAGAATAATATGCCTAATAAAGCCTATCTAGTGAATACATAAGGACCAAGAACAAGTATTCAAGATTGGATAATCCCCTGCCTAATAAAGCCATTATAGAATAATATGCCTAATGAAACCTATCTAGTGGATACAGAAGGACGAAGAACAAGTTTTCAAGATTGAGTAGATTCGTCTGCCTAATAAATCCGATATAGAATAATATGCTTAATAAAGCCTATCCAGTGGATACAGAAGGACCAAGAACAAGTATTTAAGATTGAGTAGAATCCTCTGCCTAATAAAACCTATATAAAATAATATGCCTAATAAAGCATATATAGTGGATACAGAATGTCCAAGAACAAGTTTTCAAGATTGAGTAGAATCCCCTGCCTTATAAATCCTATATAGAATAATATGCTTAATAAAGCCTATCAGGGGTCTCCCGTGGTCTAGTGGCTATCGCGCTGGATTCATAAGCGGGAGATGGTGGGTTCGATTCCCACCTCCGGCAGGAATTTTCTCATCTCAGGGCTCGCTGGGAAAATTCCTCGCCGCACCCTGGTTGCCGGCGCTAATGACCTAGATGTAGATGCGCCGTAAAAAAAAAAAAAAAAAAAAAAAAAAAAAAAAAAAAAAAAAAAAAAAATAAAGCCTATCCAGTGGATACAGAAGGAGCAAGAACAAGTATTTAAGATTGAGTAGAATCCTCTGCCTAATAAAACCTATATAGAATAATATGCCTAATAAAGCCTATCTAGTGAAAACATAAGGACCAAAAAAATGTATTCAAAGTTGAGTAGAATCCCCTGCCTAATAAAGCCTATATAGAATAATATGCCTAATAAGGCCTATCTAGCGTGATAC
Organism: Gonocerus acuteangulatus; assembly: GCA_946811695.1. Lineage (NCBI taxonomy): Eukaryota > Metazoa > Arthropoda > Insecta > Hemiptera > Coreidae > Gonocerus > Gonocerus acuteangulatus. The sequence continues at coordinate 78,164,987 of OX328132.1, forward strand.
ATAAGGACCAAGAACAAGTATTCAAAATTGAGAAGAATCCTCGGCCTAATAAATCCTATATAGAATAATATGCCTAATAAATCCTATCTAGTGAATACATAAGGACCAAAAACAAGTATTCAAAATTGAGTAGAATCCCCTGCCCAATAAAGCCAATATAAAATAATATGCCTAATATAGCATATATAGTGGATACAGAATGTCCAAGAACAAGTATTCAAGATTGAGTAGAATCCCCTGACTAATGAATCCTATATAGAATAATATGCTTAATAAAGCCTATCTAGTGGATACTGACGGACCAAGAACAAGTATTTAAGATTGAGTTGAATCCTCTGCCTAATAAAACCTATATAGAATAATATGCCTAATTAAGCCTATCTAGTGGATACTCAAGGACCGAGAACAAGTATTTAAGATTGAGTAGAATCCTCTGCCTAATAAAACCTATATAGAATAGTATGCCTAATAAAGCCTATCTAGTGGATACATAAGGACCAAGAACAAGTATTCAAGATTGGATAATCCCCTGCCTAATAAAGCCATTATAGAATAATACGCCTAATGAAACCTATCTAGTGGATACATAGGGACTAAGAACAAGAATTCAAGATTGAGTAGAATCCCCTGCCTCATAAATCCTATATAGAATAATATGCTTAATAAAGCCTATCCAGTGGATACAGAAGGACCAAGAACAAGTATTTAAGATTGAGTTGAATCCTCTGCCTTATAAATCCTATATAGAATAATATGCTTAATTAAGCCTATCCAGTGGATACAGAAGGAGCAAGAACAAGTATTTAAGATTGAGTAGAATCCTCTGCCTAATAAAACCTATATAGAATAATATGCCTAATAAAGCCTATCTAGTGAAAACATAAGGACCAAAAAAATGTATTCAAAATTGAGTAGAATCCCCTGCCTAATAAAGTCTATATAGAATAATATAGCTTATCTAGTGTGATACATAAGGACCAAGAACAAGTATTCAAAATTGAGTAGAATCCTCTGCCTAATAAATCCTATATAGAATAATATGCCTAATAAATCCTATCTAGTGAATACATAAGGACCAAAAACAAGTATTCAAAATTGAGTAGAATCCCCTGCCCAATAAAGCCAATATAAAATAATATGCCTAATATAGCATATATAGTGGATACAGAATGTCCAAGAACAAGTATTCAAGATTGAGTAGAATCCCCTGACTAATGAATCCTATATAGAATAATATGCTTAATAAAGCCTATCTAGTGGATACTGACGGACCAAGAACAAGTATTTAAGATTGAGTTGAATCCTCTGCCTAATAAAACCTATATAGAATAATATGCCTAATTAAGCCTATCTTGTGGATACTCAAGGACCGAGAACAAGTATTTAAGATTGAGTAGAATCCTCTGCCTAATAAAACCTATATAGAATAGTATGCCTAATAAAGCCTATCTAGTGGATACATAAAGACCAAGAACAAGTATTCAAGATTGGATAATCCCCTGCCTAATAAAGCCATTATAGAATAATATGCCTAATGAAACCTATCTAGTGGATACATAGGGACCAAGAACAAGAATTCAAGATTGAGTAGATTCCCCTGCCTAATAAATCCTATATAGAATAATATGCTAAATAAAGCCTATCTAGTGGATACCGACGGACCAAGAACAAGTATTTAAGATTGAGTAGAAACCTCTGCCTAATAAAACCTATATAGAATAATATGCCTAATAAAGCCTATCTAGTGGATACTGAAGGACCAAAAACAAGTATTTAAGATTGAGTAGAATCCCCTGCCTAATAAAGCCTATATGGAATAATATGGCTAATATAGCCTATATAGTGGATACAGAATCTCCAAGAACAAGTATTTAACATTGAGTAGAATCCTCTGCCTAATAAAACCTATATAGAATAATATGCCTAATAAAGCCGATCTAGTGAATACATAAGGACCATAAACAAGTATTCAAAATTGAGTAGAATCCCCTGCCTAATAAAGCCTATATGGAATAATATGCCTAATATAGCCTATATAGTGGATACAGAATCTCGAAGAACAAGTATTCAAGATTGAGTAGAATCCCCTGCCTAATAATTCCTATATAGAATAATTTGCTTAATTAAGCCTATCTAGTGGATACTCAAGGACCGAGAACAAGAATTCAAGATCGAGTAGAATCCCCGGCCTAATAAATCCTATATAGAATAATTTGCTTAATAAAGGCTATCTAGTGGATACCGACGGACCAAGAACAAGTATTTAACATTGAGTAGAATCCTCTGCCTAATAAAACCTATATAGAATAATATGCCTAATTAAGCCTATCTAGTGGATACTCAAGGACCGAGAACAAGTATTTAAGATTGAGTAGAATCCTCTGCCTAATAAAACCTATATAGAATAGTATGCCTAATAAAGCCTATCTAGTGGATACATAAAGACCAAGAACAAGTATTCAAGATTGGATAATCCCCTGCCTAATAAAGCCATTATAGAATAATATGCCTAATGAAACCTATCTAGTGGATACATAGGGACCAAGAACAAGAATTCAAGATTGAGTAGAATCCCCTGCCTAATAAATCCTATATAGAATAATATGCTAAATAAAGCCTATCTAGTGGATACAGAAGGACCCAGAACAAGTATTCAAGATTGAGTAGAATCCCCTGCCTAATACATCCTATATAGAATAAGTTGCTTAATAAAGCCTATCTAGTGGATACCGACGGACCAAGAACAAGTATTTAAGATTAAGTAGAAACCTCTGCCTTATAAAACCTATATAGAATAATATGCCTAATAAAGCCTATCTAGTGGATACTGAAGGACCAAAAACAAGTATTTAAGATTGAGTAGAATCCTCTGCCTAATAAAACCTATATAGAATAATATGCCTAATAAAGCCTATCTAGTGAATACATAAGGACCATAAACAAGTATTCAAAGTTGAGTAGAATCCCCTGCCTAATAAAGCCTATATAGAATAATATGCCTAATAAAGCCTATCTAGCGTGATACATAAGGACCAAGAACAAAAATTCAAAATTGAGTAGAATCCTCTGCCTAATAAATCCTATATAGAATAATATGCCTAATAAATTCTATCTAGTGAATACAAAAGGACCAAAAACAACTATTCAAAATTGAGTAGAATCCCCTGCCCAATAAAGCCAATATAAAATAATATGCCTAATATAGCATATATAGTGGATACAGAATGTCCAAGAACAAGTATTCAAGATTGAGTAGAATCCCCTGACTAATGAATCCTATATAGAATAATATGCTTAATAAAGCCTATCTAGTGGATACTGACGGACCAAGAACAAGTATTTAAGATTGAGTTGAATCCTCTGCCTAATAAAACCTATATAGAATAATATGCCTAATTAAGCCTATCTTGTGGATACTCAAGGACCGAGAACAAGTATTTAAGATTGAGTAGAATCCTCTGCCTAATAAAACCTATATAGAATAGTATGCCTAATAAAGCCTATCTAGTGGATACATAAAGACCAAGAACAAGTATTCAAGATTGGATAATGCCCTGCCTAATAAAGCCATTATAGAATAATATGCCTAATGAAACTTATCTAGTGGATACATAGGGACCAAGAACAAGAATTCAAGATTGAGTAGAATCCCCTGCCTAATAAATCCTATATAGAATAATATGCTAAATAAAGCCTATCTAGTGGATTATGACGGACCAAGAACAAGTATTTAAGATTGAGTAGAAACCTCTGCCTAATAAAACCTATATAGAATAATATGCCTAATAAAGCCTATCTAGTGGATACTGAAGGACCAAAAACAAGTATTTAAGATTGAGTAGAATCCCCTGCCTAATAAAGCCTGTACGCGCTGGGGATTGAAAATTAATCCTCGGCACGTGGTTTGAGGGATGGGTTCAGAGTATGAGAAAAAAGACATTTAAACTTACCATTACGTTGCCAGCTGCTGAAGAAACAGGGCCCTGTTCGCAGCTCCTGGAAAGTAAAGAGAGAAGAGAGGCCGGAACGTAATGGGAATTGAGGGGGCAGTCCCGAGCTAAAAGAATGAGATGTGATCTACTCTAGATCTGGAAACGAACTGCGCTGTTATATTAGGGAGGTGGGGGTACGACGTACTTTGTACCCTAAGTCTTAAAGCCCGCGCCCCAACATACCGCCCACCAAGAAACGATAGTTTCTTAAAAAGAGAAATAAGAAATCTTGAGAAAGAAGAAAATAAATTATAATAATAAATATGTGGTTATCTTCCAAAGGTTCATCACGAAAAGGTATGAGAGAGAGAAGTAGGAATAAAGGAAACGCAACTTCTTCACTTCCAAGGGGGCTGTCATGGAAGACTTCTTCGCGGGAAGCCCACGGAGAGGATGAGGACTAAGGAGGGATGAATCCTTTGGCAAATTATAATAAAGCCTCGCTTGGCGATAAGAAAGAGTGACAACAAAACACTTGTGAAATAATAGAAAAATAAATGAATGCATCTTGCGAGATAAAGAGGAAAAAAAAAACAAACAACTAATGTGGCAGCAACAGTAGTTTTGTTACTGGCCTGACATAAGTGCCATGGGTTGTGCGGATTGACACCACACGCACCACGCCGTCACATCCTGGATGTACGGCTTCAACCCGGCCAATAGGCCATGCGAGGGGTGGTAAAGAATTTTCCTTGAGGAAAACGACGTCGCCTACGGCAAGGTTTTCGGAGCACTTCGTCCACTTCTGTTTTTGCATGAGTGTGTTTAAATACTCAGAAGTCCAGCGTCTCCAGTAGGACGCATATAACGACTTGACCCTTGCCCAACGTGATGCATATGAGGTACCTTCTTCTAGAGGTTCTGGAACGGCTAGCAGAGGGCCGCCCACCAAGAAATGACCAGGGGTTAGAAGATCAGGATCATCAAGAGGATGAGGGCAAGAGAGATAGAGTGGACGACTATTTAAGACGGCTTCAATGCGCGCAACTAGAGTAGTGAGTTCCTCGTAACTTAGAGCAGGATTCCGGCCAAGCATTCGTACCAAAAGGAGTTTGGCAGATTTTATGCCAGCTTCATGAAGGCCACCAAAATGAGGTGCATAAGGAGGATTAAAATGCCATCTTATGCTGCGGGATGCGAGAAATGCGCTAATTTCAGGAGAGGAAGCCTTCATCTGATCATAAACTTCTTTTAGGTGTCGAGAAAAACCAACAAAATTACGTCCACAGTCTGAATAAATGTCGTGGGGGAGACCTCGTCTCGCAACAAATCTGTCTAGAGTAGCGATAAATGCTTGGGTTGACAGAGAGGAAACAACTTCCAGATGGACAGCCTTAGTACTGAAGCAAACGAAAAGACATAAGTAGCATTTTTTAGCAGCAGCATTTTTCCTGCTGCTTTCCTTAATGAGAAATGGGCCAGCGAAATCCACCCCGGTGCTTGTGAAAGGCTTTGAGACATTGACTCTTGGATAAGGCAGATTAGACATAACTGGCTGCGTAACTGAGGCTCTTAACTTGTGGCATGTAAGGCACTTGTGGATGCGCTTGCGCACTAGATCGCGAAGAGAAATTATCCAATAATATCGCTGGATCAAACTTTGAGTAGTCCTAGGTCCTGAGTGCAAGGAAACTAAATGATAATAGTCGCAGAGGAGTTCAGATATTCTTGATTTTTTAGGCAAAAGAATAGGATGCTTAGCGGACTCACTTAAGTTTGAGTACCTCAAGCGGCCACCAACTCTTATAAGTCCCTTTTTATCGAGATATGGGGACAGGGATGCTATATTGGAAGGAACAGTTGAATTAGAAACAAATAAAAATGGGAAACTATCTTTCTGCACCAACGATATTATCAGGTCTTCTGCTAACGTTAACTCTTGTACAGAAAGAGCGCCCTTATGACGCGTGTTACTTGATCTAATGTTGTGAACAAATCTCAAAACATATGCTAGAACATATTTCAAACGGAGCCAAGAAGAAAACTTATTTATGAACTCGATTAGGTAAGGTGATGGAACAGAGGCGGATGATAATACTTTAAGCGGTTTCAGCTCTGGTATTTCTTCCTCAGGACTGACGACCCGCTTGGACGGCCATTTGCTCGGATTTTTTCTCAAAAAAGAGGGACCTCTCCACCACAAAGAGTTTTCTGAAAAATGCTCCGGAGAGCAGTCTCGAGTGGCTATATTGGCGGGGTTCTGGTCAGTCGAAACGTGCGACCAATTTGCTGGTGGGAAACTCGCTATTTTTGTAGAAGAACTAAATTCGTTAAGCACACAATGATGAGGTAATATGTAACTAGAAGAGGAATTGGCTATTTCCATGTGACCCAATTCTAAATATTCGTTTAGAAATTTATTATAGTCAAACATAATCTCAGAAGTTCGAGAAAGGCGCCTTTCTAAATTTAAAAAATATTTTAGCGCTTGGTTGCGATTATCGCTCAAAATTGGAGCATTAGGTTTGAAAGGCAATGACACTACATAGCGACCAGAAGTGTCTCTGGAATGAGTGGTCACAAAATGATTTTCAACGAATTCATCTTCAGGGTTTATAGGAATGGATGCACTCACTTCTTCAGTTTCCCAGAATTTGGAAACTAAAGAATCCAAAGAAGGAGTTATAGCCATCAAGGAACATATAGCAGAATCTTTATTTGGGTTTTTATTTTCTGGATTAATAACATTACCACCGATAACCCAGCCAAAAACAGTGTTTATTGCTGAAGGGTTACCCTTAATTATTGTAATAGGCTCGTTTTCTAGAATGAATGGATATAAATCATTTCCAATTATGATTTCTACTGGAGAACTTTCAAAAAATGTATCATCGGCTAATTTTAAATTTTTAAATCTGTTTATTACCCGTACAGGTAGACTTTGTTGCGGTAGGTCGTTAGAAATGGTTGATAAGATAACAGATTGTATTTTAAATTCTCTTTTAGAGTTGTCACGGGGAGACAAGATACAATCTACAGCTCCATATGTGGGTGTAGCAACATTGGAGATCCCAGAAAGCGAGATAGAATTTTTGAATTTTTTGAATCCTAGACGCTTGACAGCTCCGAGAGATATAGCTGAAATTTGAGATCCAGAATCTAATATTCCTCGAATCGGTTGTTGACGGCCACTTGAATCTCTTATAAACATTTTCACAGTTCCAAGAAGTACCTTTATGGAATTAGCAGAATGACAAGATAAAGTAACGGAATTATTTCTAGGCTCTTCATTAGTGATAAAAGTGGGAGTTATCGCATCGTTGGAATTAGGATCACAAGAATTTAAATTATCATTTGGATTATTATTACAAGTTGGATAAGAATTAGAAGGGTGTAATAAGGTGTGATGGGATCTACTACACGATCTACAAACATTTTTCGATTTGCATTGATTTTTCATATGTGCACCAAGACAGTTAAAACATCGTTTTAAGCGTTTTAAAATTTCATATTTTTTATTGAGTTGACAATTAATTAACTGAGGACACGATGTTATCTTATGAGAATGTTTACAAATGGGACAGCTGGGATCTTCTCGTTCTATTTTATTCGAATTAGTTAGGAAAGTATTAACTTGTTTACTCTGAGTAATTCTACCTTTTATTCCGAGATCTTGCATTATCTCAGATGATCTAGCACGTTCTATTACAAAATCAAGTAAATTTTTAAAAGTTGGAACATTTACTGATTTGAAATGATTTTCGAATGCAATCTGAGTGGAACGATCTAAGTTCCTATAGGCCAAATGAAAAAGAAGAACATCTTCTAAATTTGCTATATCAAGCACTTTCAGTGCATTTACGGAATTGGAATGTACGCTAATGAATTTCTGCAGATAATTATGGTTAGATGTCGTAATGGGAGAAAAGAACAAAATTTGATTTATATAATATGCGGCCAGACGTCTGTTTGACTGGTATCGATCTTTCAGCACCTGCAATGCTAAAGCGTAATTTTCGGTTGTAAGTTGGAAATTTGATATAAGAGATAGAGGCTCTCCGTCGAGTACCGACCTCAAATACTGAAATTTTTGAACTTGCGTTAGGCATTCGTCGGTATCGACTATACTGTTAAAGAGTGATATGAAGGTAGTCCAATCTTCGATTTTCCCCGAAAAACGTGGAATTTCTATCCTAGGGAGAAAGGATTTGGTTTGAAGAATAGGCTTCTCCTGCAGGCACGCGCCTGTCGGAGCTTCGGGATACAGCCTGTCCAGCCTAAGATATGTACTGCGTATGGAATGTATGACGTCATCGAAGGCTACGCAAACATTCTGAACTTCCAATTTCTCAGTTTCTATAGAAACTTCCGCGTTAATTTCCATAATCGTATCCTGTATTCTATAGAAATTATTTTCCATTTGATCCAATTTGATATACGTAGGGGCGAAATCGCGAAAATTTTCCTTTTCTAAATTTGTAGCCCTTTTTAAGTAATTGGATGCCATTGCGAACATGGCCTCGCGCTTTTCCTTTAAAATAGCTAGTTGTTTAATGGGGTCTCGCTTCGACATCTTGAAGTTGGACGAATAAAAATTCTAATTCTATAAAATGGGGAACTAATATGTATTCCGCGATTCGGATTAGTCGTGGTTAAATCTCCACGGATTACTTACGCAATCCGCGGCCCGGAGGACCAAAAAATGTACGCGCTGGGGATTGAAAATTAATCCTCGGCACGTGGTTTGAGGGATGGGTTCAGAGTATGAGAAAAAAGACATTTAAACTTACCATTACGTTGCCAGCTGCTGAAGAAACAGGGCCCTGTTCGCAGCTCCTGGAAAGTAAAGAGAGAAGAGAGGCCGGAACGTAATGGGAATTGAGGGGGCAGTCCCGAGCTAAAAGAATGAGATGTGATCTACTCTAGATCTGGAAACGAACTGCGCTGTTATATTAGGGAGGTGGGGGTACGACGTACTTTGTACCCTAAGTCTTAAAGCCCGCGCCCCAACAAGCCTATATGGAATAATATGGCTAATATAGCCTATATAGTGGATACAGAATCTCCAAGAACAAGTATTTAACATTGAGTAGAATCCTCTGCCTAATAAAACCTATATAGAATAATATGCCTAATAAAGCCGATCTAGTGAATACATAAGGACCATAAACAAGTATTCAAAATTGAGTAGAATCCCCTGCCTAATAAAGCCTATATGGAATAATATGCCTAATATAGCCTATATAGTGGATACAGAATCTCGAAGAACAAGTATTCAAGATTGAGTAGAATCCCCTGCCTAATAATTCCTATATAGAATAATTTGCTTAATAAAGCCTATCTAGTGGATACTCAAGGACCGAGAACAAGTATTTAAGATTGAGTAGAATCCACTGCCTAATAAAACCTATATAGAATAGTATGCCTAATAAAGCCTATCTAGTGGATACACAATCTCCAAGAACAAGTATTTAAGATTGAGTAGAATCCCCTGCCTAATAAAGCCATTATAGAATAATACGCCTAATGAAACCTATCTAGTGGATACATAGGGACCAAGAACAAGTATTTAAAATTGAGTAGAATCCCCTGCCTAATAAAGCCTATATAGAATAATATGCTTGATAAAGCCTATCTAGTGGATACAGAAGGACCAAGAACAAGAATTCAAGATTGCGTAGAATCCCCTGCCTAATAAATCCTATATAGAATAATATGCTTAATAAAACCTATCTAGTGGATACTGACGGACCAAGAACAAGTATTTAAGATTGAGTAGAATCCTCTGCCTAATAAAACCTATATAGAATAATATGCTTAATAAAGCCTATCTAGTGGATACATAAGGACCAAGAACAAGTATTCAAGATTGGATAATCCCCTGCCTAATAAAACATATATAGAATAATATGCCTAATAAAGCCTATCTAGTGGATACTGAAGGACCAAGAACAAGTATTTAAGATTGAGTAGAATCCTCTGCCAAATACATCTATATAGAATAGTATGCCTAATAAAACCTATCTAGTGGATACATACGGACCAAGAACAAGTTTTCAAGATTGAGTAGATTCGTCTGCCTAATAAATCCTATATAGAATAATATGCTTAATAAAGCCTATCCAGTGGATACAGAAGGACCAAAAACAAGTATTTAAGATTGAGTAGAATCCTCTGCCTAATAAAACCTATATAGAATAATATGCTTAATTAAGCCTATCTAGTGGATACTCAAGGACCGAGAACAAGAATTCAAGATTGAGTAGAATCCCCTGCCTAATAAATCCTATATAGAATAATTTGCTTAATAAAGGCTATCTAGTGGATACCGACGGACCAAGAACAAGTATTTAACATTGAGTAGAATCCCCTGCCTAATAATTCCTATATAGAATAATTTGCTTAATAAAGCCTATCTAGTGGATACTCAAGGACCGAGAACAAGTATTTAAGATTGAGTAGAATCCACTGCCTAATAAAACCTATATAGAATAGTATGCCTAATAAAGCCTATCTAGTGGATACACAATCTCCAAGAACAAGAATTCAAAATTGAGTAGAATCCTATGCCTAATACGAATATATAGAATGGTATGCCTAATAAAGCCTATCTAGTGGATACATAAGGACCAAGAACAAGTTTTCAAGATTGAGTAGAATCGCCTGCCTAATAAATCCTATATAGAATAATATACTTAATAAAGCCTATCCAGTGGATACAGAAGGACCAAGAACAAGTATTTAAGATTGAGTAGAATCCTCTGCCTAAAAAAACCTATATAGAATAATATGCCTAATAAAGCCTATCTAGTGAATACATAAGGACCAAGAACAAGTATTCAAGATTGGATAATCCCCTGCCTAATAAAGCCATTATAGAATTATATGCCTAATGAAACCTATCTAGTGGATACAGAAGGACTAAGAACAAGTATTCAAGATTGAGTAGAATCCCCTGCCTAATAAATCCTATATAGAATAATTTGCTTAATAAAGCCTATCTAGTAGATACCGACGGACCAAGAACAAGTATTTAAGATTGAGTAGAATCCTCTGCCTAATAAAACCTATATAGAATAATATGCCTAATAAAGCCTATCTAGTGGATACTGAAAGACCAAGAACAAGTATTTAAGATTGAGTAGAATCCTCTGCCTAATACATCTATATAGAATAGTATGCCTAATAAAGCCTATCTAGTGGATACATAAGGACGACGAACAAGTTTTCAAGATTGAGTAGATTCGTCTGCCTAATAAATCCGATATAGAATAATATGCTTAATAAAGCCTATCCAGTGGATACAGAAGGACCAAAAACATGTATTCAAAATTGAGTAGAATCCCCTGCCTAATAAAGCCTATATGGAATAATATGCCTAATATAGCCTATATAGTGGATACAGAATCTCCAAGAACAAGTATTTAAGATTGAGTAGAATCCCCTGCCTAATAAATCCTATATAGAATAATATGCTTAATAAAGCCTATCTAGTGGATACATAAGGACCAAGAACAAGTATTCAAGATTGAGTAGAATCCCCTGCCTAATAAAGCCTATATGGAATAATATGCCTAATATAGCCTATATAGTGGATACAGAATCTCCAAGAACAAGTATTTAAGATTGAGTAGAATCCTCTGCCTTATAAAACCTATATAGAATAATATGCCTAATAAAGCCTATCTAGTGGATACAGAAGGACCAAGAACAAGTATTCAAGATTGAGTAGAATCCCCTGCCTAATAAAACCTATATCGAATAATATGCTTAATAAAGCCTATCAAGTGGATACAGAAGGACCAAGAACAACAATTCAAGATAGCGTAGAATCCCCTGCCTAATAAATCCTATATAGAATAATATGCTTAATAAAGCCTATCTAGTGGATACTGACGGACCAAGAACAAGTATTTAAGATTGAGTAGAATCCTCTGCCTAATAAAACCTATATAGAATAATATGCCTAATAAAGCCTATCTAGTGGATACATAAGGACCAAGAACAAGTATTCAAAATTGAGTAGTATCCTCTGCCTAATACAAATATATAGAATAGTATGCCTAATAAAGCCTATCTAGTAAATACATAAGGACCAAGAACAAGTTTTCAAGATTGAGTAGAATCGTCTGCCTAATAAATCCTATATAGAATAATATGCTTAATACAGCCTATCCAGTGGATACAGAAGGACCAAGAACAAGTATTCAAGATTGAGTAGAATCCTCTGCCTTATAAAACCTATATAGAATAATATGCCTAATAAAGCCTATCTAGTGAATACATAAGGACCAAGAACAAGTATTTAAGATTGAGTAGAATCCTCTGCCTAATAAAACCTATATAGAATAATATTCCTAATAAAGCCAATCTAGTGGATACATAAGGACCAAGAACAAGTATTCAAAATTGAGTAGAATCCTCTGCCTAATACAAATATATAGAATAGTATGCCTAATAAAGCCTATCTAGTGGATACATAGGGACCAAGAACAAGAATTCAAGATTGAGTAGAATCCCCTTCCTAATAAATCCTATATAGAATAATATGCTTAATAAAGCCTATCTAGTGGACACAGGAGGACCAAGAACAAGTATTCAAGATTGAGTAGAATCCCCTGCCAAATAAATCCTATCTAGAATAATTTGCTTAATAAAGCCTATCTAGTGGATACCGACGGACCAAGAACATGTATTTAAGATTGAGGAGAATCCTCTGCCTAATAAAGCCTATCTAGTGGATACAGAAGGACCAAGAACAAGTATTTAAGATTGAGTAGAATCCTCTGCCTTATAAAACCTATATAGAATAATATGCCTAATAAAGCCTATCTAGTGAATACATAAGGACCAAGAACAAGTATTCAAGATTGGATAATCCCCTGCCTAATAAAACCATTATAGAATAATATGCCTAATGAAACCTATCTAGTGGATACATAGGGACCAAGAACAAGAATTCAAGATTGAGTAGAATCCCCTGCCTAATAAATCCTATATAGAATAATATGCTTAATAAAGCCTATCTAGTGGATACAGATGGACCAAGAACAAGTATTCAAGATTGAGTAGAATCCCCTGCCAAATAAATCCTATCTAGAATAATTTGCTTAATAAAGCCTATCTAGTGGATACCGACGGACCAAGAACATGTATTTAAGATTGAGGAGAATCCTTTGCCTAATAAAACTTATATAGAATAATATGCCTAATAAAGCCTATCTAGTGGATACTGAAGGACCAAGAACAAGTATTTAAGATTGAGTAGAATCCTCTGCCTAATACATCTTTATAGAATAGTATGCCTAATAAAACCTATCTAGTGGATACAAAAGGACCAAGAACAAGTTTTCAAGATTGAGTAGATTCGTCTGCCTAATAAATCCTATATAGAATAATATGCTTAATAAAGCCTATCTAGTGGATACTGACGGACCAAGAACAAGTATTTAAGATTGAGTAGAATCCTCTGCCTAATAAAACCTATATAGAATAATATGCCTAATAAAGCCTATCTAGTGGATACATAAGGACCAAGAACAAGTATTCAAAATTGAGTAGAATCCTCTGCCTAATACAAATATATAGAATAGTATGCCTAATAAAGCCTATCTAGTAAATACATAAGGACCAAGAACAAGTTTTCAAGATTGAGTAGAATCGTCTGCCTAATAAATCCTATATAGAATAATATGCTTAATACAGCCTATCCAGTGGATACAGAAGGACCAAGAACAAGTATTTAAGATTGAGTAGAATCCTCTGCCTTATAAAACCTATATAGAATAATATGCCTAATAAAGCCTATCTAGTGAATACATAAGGACCAAGAACAAGTATTTAAGATTGAGTAGAATCCTCTGCCTAATAAAACCTATATAGAATAATATTCCTAATAAAGCCTATCTAGTGGATACATAAGGACCAAGAACAAGTATTCAAAATTGAGTAGAATCCTCTGCCTAATACAAATATTGTACCGAAATAAATTTAATTTGAAAAACACACTTACCAACACCTGGGGTGGTACAATTTATCCGGATAGACAACGGATAGCCAGGTTCAATGTGGTATGAAACCCAGGTGATCCAAATAAAAAAAAAGAAACAACAAGATACTCCAGAGCTGGTAACTATATTGAAATAAGTACAAAATGTTCCCAGTAAGACAACAAATACATGTACACATATATATACCTTAAATATAATAAATATCTATGAATACCAAAAAAAATAAATAAATGCCCAATAAAAGGGTAAGCATGAATATATATATACTCTAAATATCACAAGAAGAATTAATATCATTCCAATACTGAACAATATAGCAAAAGGTATCGATAGATAAACACATATGCATATACACCAGATACTATCAGTAATCTGGGAAGAACAAAATTAGACTCTTAATAAAAGCATAAATATATATATATAGAGAAATATCACAAGACGAATCAATACTATTCAAGTATTGAATAATATAGCAAAAGGTATCGATAGATAAACATATATGCATATACACCAGATACTATCAGTAATCTGGAAAGAACAAAATTAGACTCTCAATAAAAGCATAAATACATATACACATATATAAAAATATCACAAGAAGAATCAATATTATTCAAGTATTGAACAATATAGCAAAAGGTATCGATAGATAAAAATATATGCATATACACCAGATACTATCATTAATCTGGGAAGAACAAAATTAGACTCATAATAAAAGCATAAATATATATACATATATATATAGAAATATCACAAGAAGGAATATCACTCAAATATTGAATAATATAGTAAAAGATATCGATAGATAAACATATATGCATATACACCAGATACTATCAGTAATCTGGGAAGAAGCCAACAATTGGACTCTCGATAAAAACATAAATATACATATATATACATACACCAGGTATAATCATTATTGTGGGAAGAAGCAAAAATATAGACTTTGAATAAAATCTTAATAATAACTGAAGTCCATAACTATCCAATAAATTGGCATAGTACACACATCGGGAAGAACTATTGAATTGCAACTACATGTACAATTCCAAAACCTGGCATAGACACCAATATCCGATTACAACACAAAATTTTGGTGATGTGGCATTGCCTATAACTTATTTAGCGATAGTAAACTTAACTTTTCCCAAATTTTTAAGTTATTCACAATATAGTTACTTGCACTCATGGCAGTACTTGAACGGCAAAAAAAGTTTAAATGAGGCCTGGAGATAAATGAAACGTGGAGACTGGTGTCCAGCAGAAGATAAAATGTATGGGTTACTCACTCATATGTCCCACAATATGCTCTAAAAGCCTACCACATGGAGTTCCAATCACATGTTCGGCCAAAACGATAAACCGAGAAGACAAATGCCGCCTCTTCGTGCTACTGGATCTTCATTTTCATTGTTAACAAAAAGGACGCCTCAGTCCCTCCTTAAAAAGCTGGAAACCTCATACTTGCAACAAAAAAAAAAACTTTTCTTCCCTGGCACTAGCGTCTACCTACGCCATTTTTCACAGACTCCCCCTAGAACCGACGCCACTCCTCCAAGGCCTACCGACCACGGGAAAAAAAAAACAGAAGAATAAAAATCTTAAATTATATACGAAACTATTACATCCAAAATGGAGAAGAAAATTGACTATCTTTTGTGGATAGTAAACATTTCACAAGAGGTGCGAATTCCAAATAAAATATAAAACGTGAAATGTTATCAGTCCAAAGAGGTAGAGAAAGCAGGTTCTCACTCCCCGCAGGGCGCCACGTCACAATATATAGAATAGCATGCCTAATAAAGCCTATCTAGTGGATAGATAAGGACCAAGAACAAGTTTTCAAGATTGAGTAGAATCGTCTGCCTAATAAATCCTATATAGAATAATATGCTTAATAAAGCCTATCCAGTGGATACAGAAGGACCAAGAACAAGTATTTAAGATTGAGTAGAATCCTCTGCCTTATAAAACCTATATAGAATAATATGCCTAATAAAGCCTATCTAGTAAATACATAAGGACCAAGAACAAGTATTCAAGATTGGATAATCCCCTGACTAATAAAACCATTATAGAATAATATGCCTAATGAAACCTATCTAGTGGATACATAGGGACCAAGAACAAGAATTCAAGATTGAGTAGAATCCCCTGCCTAATAAATCCTATATAGAATAATATGCTTAATAAAGCCTATCTAGTGGATACAGAAGGACCAAGAACAAGTATTCAAGATTGAGTAGAATCCCCTGCCAAATAAATCCTATCTAGAATAATTTGCTTAATAAAGCCTATCTAGTGGATACCGACGGACCAAGAACATGTATTTAAGATTGAGGAGAATCCTCTGCCTAATAAATCCTATATAGAATAATATGCTTAATAAAGCCTATCCAGTGGATACAGAAGGACCAAGAACAAGTATTTAAGATTGAGTAGAATCCTCTGCCTAATAAAACCTATATAGAATAATATGCCTAATAAAGCCGATCTAATGAATACATAAGGGCCATAAACAAGTATTTAAGATTGAGTAGAATCCTCTGCCTAATACATCTTTATAGAATAGTATGCCTAATAAAGCCTATCTAGTGGATACAGAATCTCCAAGAACAAGTATTTAAGATTGAGTAGAATCCCCAGCCTAATAAAGCCATTATAGAATAATATGCCTAATAAAGCCTATCTACTGGATACCGACGGACCAAGAACAAGTATTTAACATTGAGTAGAATCCTCTGCCTAATAAAACCTATATAGAATAATATGCCTAATAAAGCCGATCTAGTGAATACATAAGGGCCATAAACAAGTATCCAAAATTGAGTAGAATCCCCTGCCTAATAAAGCCTATATGGAATAATATGCCTAATATAGCCTATACAGTGGATACAGAATCTCCAAGAACAAGTATTCAAGATTGAGTAGAATCCCCTGCCTAATAAATCCTATATAGAATAATTTGCTTAATAAAGCCTATCTAGTGGATACTCAAGGACCGAGAACAAGTATTTAAGATTGAGTAGAATCCTGTGCCTAATAAAACCTATATAGAATAGTATGCCTAATAAGGCCTATCAAATGGATACAGAATCTCCAAGAACAAGTATTTAAGATTGAGTAGAATCCCCTGCCTAATAAAGCCATTATAGAATAATATGCCTAATGAAACCTATCTAGTGGATACATAGGGACCAAGAACAAGGATTCAAGATTGAGTAGAATCCCCTGCCTAATAAATCCTATATAGAATAATATGCTTAATAAAGCCTATCTAGTAGATACAGAAGGATCAAGAACAAGTATTCAATATTGAGTAGAATCCCCTGCCTAATAAATCCTATATAGGATAATTTGCTTAATAAAGCCTATCTAGTGGATACCGACGGACCAAGAACAAGTATTTAACATTGATTAGAATCCTCTGCCTAATAAAACCTATATAGAATAATAAGCCTAATAAAGCCTATCTAGTGGATACTGAAGGACCAAGAACAAGAATTTAAGATGTAGTGGAATCCTCTGCCGAATACATCTATATAGAATAGTATGCCTAATAATACCTATCTGGTGCATACATAAGGACCAAGAACAAGTTTTCAAGATTGAGTAGATTCGTCTGCCTAATTAATCCTATATAGAATAATATGCTTAATAAAGCCTATCCAGTGGATACAGAAGGACCAAGAACAAGTATTCAAGATTGAGTAGAATCCTCTGCCTAATAAAACCTATATAGAATAATATGCCTAATAAAGCCGATCTAGTGAATACATAAGGGCCATAAACAAGTATTTAAGATTGAGTAGAATCCTCTGCCTAATACATCTTTATAGAATAATATGCTTAATAAAGCCTATCCAGTGGATACAGAAGGACCAAAAACAAGTATTCAAAATTGAGTAGAATCCCCTGCATAATAAAGCCTATATGGAATAATATGCCTAATATAGCCTATATAGTGGATACAACATCTCCAAGAACAAGTATTTAAGATTGAGTAGAATCCCCTGCCTAATAAAACCTATATCGAATAATATGCCTAATAAAGCCTATCAAGTGGATACAGAAGGACCAAGAACAAGAATTCAAGATAGCGTAGAATCCCCTGCCTAATAAATCCTATATAGAATAATATGCTTAATAAAGCCTATCTAGTGGATACTGACGGACCAAGAACAAGTATTTAAGATTGAGTAGAATCCTCTGCCTAATAAAACCTATATAGAATAATATGCCTAATAAAGCCTATCTAGTGGATACATAAGGACCAAGAACAAGTATTCAAAATTGAGTAGAATCCTCTGCCTAATACAAATATATAGAATAGTATGCCTAATAAAGCCTATCTAGTAAATACATAAGGACCAAGAACAAGTTTTCAAGATTGAGTAGAATTGTCTGCCTAATAAATCCTATATAGAATAATATGCTTAATACAGCCTATCCAGTGGATACAGAAGGACCAAGAACAAGTATTTAAGATTGAGTAGAATCCTCTGCCTTATAAAACCTATATAGAATAATATGCCTAATAAAGCCTATCTAGTGAATACATAAGGACCAAGAACAAGTATTTAAGATTGAGTAGAATCCTCTGCCTAATAAAACCTATATAGAATAATATTCCTAATAAAGCCTATCTAGTGGATACATAAGGACCAAGAACAAGTATTCAAAATTGAGTAGAATCCTCTGCCTAATACAAATATATAGAATAGTATGCCTAATAAAGCCTATCTAGTGGATAGATAAGGACCAAGAACAAGTTTTCAAGATTGAGTAGAATCGTCTGCCTAATAAATCCTATATAGAATAATATGCTTAATAAAGCCTATCCAGTGGATACATAAGGACCAAGAACAAGTATTCAAGATTGGATAATCCCCTGACTAATAAAACCATTATAGAATAATATGCCTAATGAAACCTATCTAGTGGATACATAGGGACCAAGAACAAGAATTCAAGATTGAGTAGAATCCCCTGCCTATTAAATCCTATATAGAATAATATGCTTAATAAAGCCTATCTAGTGGATACAGAAGGACCAAGAACAAGTATTCAAGATTGAGTAGAATCCCCTGCCAAATAAATCCTATCTAGAATAATTTGCTTAATAAAGCCTATCTAGTGGATACCGACGGACCAAGAACATGTATTTAAGATTGAGGAGAATCCTCTGCCTAATAAATCCTATATAGAATAATATGCTTAATAAAGCCTATCCAGTGGATACAGAAGGACCAAGAACAAGTATTCAAGATTGAGTAGAATCCTCTGCCTAATAAAACCTATATAGAATAATATGCCTAATAAAGCCGATCTAGTGAATACATAAGGGCCATAAACAAGTATTTAAGATTGAGTAGAATCCTCTGCCTAATACATCTTTATAGAATAGTATGCCTAATAAAGCCTATCTAGTGGATACAGAATCTCCAAGAACAAGTATTTAAGATTGAGTAGAATCCCCAGCCTAATAAAGCCATTATAGAATAATACGCCTAATAAAGCCTATCTACTGGATACCGACGGACCAAGAACAAATATTTAACATTGAGTAGAATCCTCTGCCTAATAAAACCTATATAGAATAATATGCCTAATAAAGCCGATCTAGTGAATACATAAGGGCCATAAACAAGTATCCAAAATTGAGTAGAATCCCCTGCCTAATAAAGCCTATATGGAATAATATGCCTAATTTAGCCTATACAGTGGATACAGAATCTCCAAGAACAAGTATTCAAGATTGAGTAGAATCCCCTGCCTAATAAATCCTATATAGAATAATTTGCTTAATAAAGCCTATCTAGTGGATACTCAAGGACCGGGAACAAGTATTTAAGATTGAGTAGAATCCTCTGCCTAATAAAACCTATATAGAATAGTATGCCTAATAAAGCTTATCTAGTGGATACAGAATCTCCAAGAACAAGTATTCAAGATTGAGTAGAATCCCCTGCCTAATAAAGCCTATATAGAATAATATGCTTTATAAAGCCTATCTAGTGGATACAGAAGGATCAAAAACAAGTACTCATGATTGAGGAGAATCCTCTGCCTAATAAAACCTATATAGAATAATATGCCTAATAAATCCTATCTAGTGGATACATAAGGACCGAGAACAAGTATTCAAAATTGAGGAGAATCCTCTGCCTAATACAAATGTATAGAATAGTATGCCTAATA
Organism: Gonocerus acuteangulatus; assembly: GCA_946811695.1. NCBI lineage: Eukaryota > Metazoa > Arthropoda > Insecta > Hemiptera > Coreidae > Gonocerus > Gonocerus acuteangulatus. Next base: position 78,185,136 of record OX328132.1, read on the forward strand.
AAGCCTATCTAGTGGAAAGATAAGGACCAAGAACAAGTTTTCAAGATTGAGTAGAATCGTCTGCCTAATAAATCCTATATAGAATAATATGCTTAATAAAGCCTATCCAGTGGATACAGAAGGACCAAGAACAAGTATTTAAGATTGAGTTGAATCCTCTGCCTTATAAAACCTATATAGAATAATATGCCTAATAAAGCCTATCTAGTAAATACATAAGGACCAAGAACAAGTATTCAAGATTGGATAATCCCCTGACTAATAAAACCATTATAGAATAATATGCCTAATGAAACCTATCTAGTGGATACATAGGGACCAAGAACAAGAATTCAAGATTGAGTAGAATCCCCTGCCTAATAAATCCTATATAGAATAATATGCTTAATAAAGCCTATCTAGTGGATACAGAAGGACCAAGAACAAGTATTCAAGATTGTGTAGAATCCCCTGCCAAATAAATCCTATCTAGAATAATTTGCTTAATAAAGCCTATCTAGTGGATACCGACGGACCAAGAACATGTATTTAAGATTGAGGAGAATCCTCTGCCTAATAAATCCTATATAGAATAATATGCTTAATAAAGCCTATCCAGTGGATACAGAAGGACCAAGAACAAGTATTTAAGATTGAGTAGAATCCTCTGCCTAATAAAACCTATATAGAATAATATGCCTAATAAAGCCGATCTAGTGAATACATAAGGGCCATAAACAAGTATTTAAGATTGAGTAGAATCCTCTGCCTAATACATCTTTATAGAATAGTATGCCTAATAAAGCCTATCTAGTGGATACAGAATCTCCAAGAACAAGTATTTAAGATTGAGTAGAATCCCCAGCCTAATAAAGCCATTATAGAATAATATGCCTAATAAAGCCTATCTACTGGATACCGACGGACCAAGAACAAGTATTTAACATTGAGTAGAATCCTCTGCCTAATAAAACCTATATAGAATAATATGCCTAATAAAGCCGATCTAGTGAATACATAAGGGCCATAAACAAGTATCCAAAATTGAGTAGAATCCCCTGCCTAATAAAGCCTATATGGAATAATATGCCTAATATAGCCTATACAGTGGATACAGAATCTCCAAGAACAAGTATTCAAGATTGAGTAGAATCCCCTGCCTAATAAATCCTATATAGAATAATTTGCTTAATAAAGCCTATCTAGTGGATACTCAAGGACCGAGAACAAGTATTTAAGATTGAGTAGAATCCTCTGCCTAATAAAACCTATATAGAATAGTATGCCTAATAAGGCCTATCTAATGGATACAGAATCTCCAAGAACAAGTATTTAAGATTGAGTAGAATCCCCTGCCTAATAAAGCCATTATAGAATAATATGCCTAATGAAACCTATCTAGTGGATACATAGGGACCAAGAACAAGGATTCAAGATTGAGTAGAATCCCCTGCCTAATAAATCCTATATAGAATAATATGCTTAATAAAGCCTATCTAGTAGATACAGAAGGATCAAGAACAAGTATTCAATATTGAGTAGAATCCCCTGCCTAATAAATCCTATATAGGATAATTTGCTTAATAAAGCCTATCTAGTGGATACCGACGGACCAAGAACAAGTATTTAACATTGATTAGAATCCTCTGCCTAATAAAACCTATATAGAATAATAAGCCTAATAAAGCCTATCTAGTGGATACTGAAGGACCAAGAACAAGAATTTAAGATGTAGTGGAATCCTCTGCCGAATACATCTATATAGAATAGTATGCCTAATAATACCTATCTGGTGCATACATAAGGACCAAGAACAAGTTTTCAAGATTGAGTAGATTCGTCTGCCTAATTAATCCTATATAGAATAATATGCTTAATAAAGCCTATCCAGTGGATACAGAAGGACCAAGAACAAGTATTCAAGATTGAGTAGAATCCTCTGCCTAATAAAACCTATATAGAATAATATGCCTAATAAAGCCGATCTAGTGAATACATAAGGGCCATAAACAAGTATTTAAGATTGAGTAGAATCCTCTGCCTAATACATCTTTATAGAATAATATGCTTAATAAAGCCTATCCAGTGGATACAGAAGGACCAAAAACAAGTATTCAAAATTGAGTAGAATCCCCTGCATAATAAAGCCTATATGGAATAATATGCCTAATATAGCCTATCTAGTGGATACTGACGGACCAAGAACAAGTATTTAAGATTGAGTAGAATCCTCTGCCTAATAAAACCTATATAGAATAATATGCCTAATAAAGCCTATCTAGTGGATACATAAGGACCAAGAACAAGTATTCAAAATTGAGTAGAATCCTCTGCCTAATACAAATATATAGAATAGTATGCCTAATAAAGCCTATCTAGTAAATACATAAGGACCAAGAACAAGTTTTCAAGATTGAGTAGAATCGTCTGCCTAATAAATCCTAATATAGAATAATATGCTTAATACAGCCTATCCAGTGGATACAGAAGGACCAAGAACAAGTATTTAAGATTGAGTAGAATCCTCTGCCTTATAAAACCTATATAGAATAATATGCCTAATAAAGCCTATCTAGTGAATACATAAGGACCAAGAACAAGTATTTAAGATTGAGTAGAATCCTCTGCCTAATAAAACCTATATAGAATAATATTCCTAATAAAGCCTATCTAGTGGATACATAAGGACCAAGAACAAGTATTCAAAATTGAGTAGAATCCTCTGCCTAATACAAATATATAGAATAGTATGCCTAATAAAGCCTATCTAGTGGATAGATAAGGACCAAGAACAAGTATTTAAGATTGAGTAGAATCCTCTGCCTTATAAAACCTATATAGAATAATATGCCTAATAAAGCCTATCCAGTGGATACAGAAGGACCAAGAACAAGTATTCAAGATTGAGTAGAATCCTCTGCCTAATAAAACCTATATAGAATAATATGCCTAATAAAGCCGATCTAGTGAATACATAAGGGCCATAAACAAGTATTTAAGATTGAGTAGAATCCTCTGCCTAATACATCTTTATAGAATAGTATGCCTAATAAAGCCTATCTAGTGGATACAGAATCTCCAAGAACAAGTATTTAAGATTGAGTAGAATCCCCAGCCTAATAAAGCCATTATAGAATAATACGCCTAATAAAGCCTATCTACTGGATACCGACGGACCAAGAACAAATATTTAACATTGAGTAGAATCCTCTGCCTAATAAAACCTATATAGAATAATATGCCTAATAAAGCCGATCTAGTGAATACATAAGGGCCATAAACAAGTATCCAAAATTGAGTAGAATCCCCTGCCTAATAAAGCCTATATGGAATAATATGCCTAATTTAGCCTATACAGTGGATACAGAATCTCCAAGAACAAGTATTCAAGATTGAGTAGAATCCCCTGCCTAATAAATCCTATATAGAATAATTTGCTTAATAAAGCCTATCTAGTGGATACTCAAGGACCGGGAACAAGTATTTAAGATTGAGTAGAATCCTCTGCCTAATAAAACCTATATAGAATAGTATGCCTAATAAAGCTTATCTAGTGGATACAGAATCTCCAAGAACAAGTATTCAAGATTGAGTAGAATCCCCTGCCTAATAAAGCCTATATAGAATAATATGCTTTATAAAGCCTATCTAGTGGATACAGAAGGATCAAAAACAAGTACTCATGATTGAGGAGAATCCTCTGCCTAATAAAACCTATATAGAATAATATGCCTAATAAATCCTATCTAGTGGATACATAAGGACCGAGAACATGTATTCAAAATTGAGTAGAATCCTCTGCCTAATACAAATGTATAGAATAGTATGCCTAATAAAGCCTATCTAGTGGATAGATAAGGACCAAGAACAAGTTTTCAAGATTGAGTAGAATCGTCTGCCTAATAAATCCTATATAGAATAATATGCTTAATAAAGCCTATCCAGTGGATATAGAAGGACCAAGAACAAGTATTTAAGATTGAGTAGAATCCTCTGCCTTATAAAACCTATATAGAATAATATGCCTAATAAAGCCTATCTAGTGAATACATAAGGACCAAGAACAAGTATTTAACATTGAGTAGAATCCTCTGCCTAATAAAACCAATATAAAATAATATGCCTAATATAGCATATATAGTGGATACAGAATGTCCAAGAACAAGTATTCAAGATTGAGTAGAACCCCTGAATAATAAAGCCTATAAAGAATAATATGCTTAATAAAGCCTATCCAGTGGATACAGAAGGACCAAGAACAAGTATTCAAGATTGAGTAGAATCCCCTGCCTAATAAAACCTATATAGAATAATATGCCTAATAAAGCCGATCTAGTGAATACATAAGGGCCATAAACAATTATTTAAGATTGAGTAGAATCCTCTGCCTAATACATCTTTATAGAATAGTATGCCTAATAAAGCCTATCTAGTGGATACAGAATCTCCAAGAACAAGTATTTAAGATTGAGTAGAATCCTCTGCCTAATAAAACCTATATAGAATAGTATGCCTAATAAAGCCTATCTAGTGGATACATAAGGGCCAAGAACAAGTATTCAAGATTGGATAATCCCCTGCCTAATAAAGCCATTATAGAATAATACGCCTAATGAAACCTATCTAGTGGATACATAGGGACCAAGAACAAGAATTCAAGATTGAGTAGAATCCCCTGCCTCATAAATCCTATATAGAATAATATGCTTAATAAAGCCTATCTAGTGGATACATAGGGACCAAGAACAAGAATTCAAGATTGAGTAGAATCCTCTACCTAATACATCTATGTAGAATAGTATGCCTAATAAAGCCTATCTAGTGGATACATAAGGACCAAGAACATGTTTTCAAGATTGAGTAGATTCGTCTGCCTAATAAATCCTATATAGAATAATATGCTTAATAAAGCCTATCTAGTGTGATACAGAATCTCCAAGAACAAGTATTTAAGATTGAGTAGAATCCCCTGCCTAATAAAGCCATTATAGAATAATATGCCTAATAAAGCCTATCTAGTGGATACCGACGGACCAAGAACAAGTATTTAACATTGAGTAGAATCCTCTGCCTAATAAAACCTATATAGAATAATATGCCTAATAAAGCCGATCTAGTGAATACATAAGGGCCATAAACAAGTATCCAAAATTGAGTAGAATCCCCTGCCTAATAAAGCCTATATGGAATAATATGCCTATTATAGCCTATACAGTGGATACAGAATCTCCAAGAACAAGTATTCAAGATTGAGTAGAATCCCCTGCCTAATAAATCCTATATAGAATAATTTGCTTAATAAAGCCTATCCAGTGGATACTCATGGACCGAGAACAAGTATTTGAGATTGAGTAGAATCCTCTGCCTAATAAAGCCATTATAGAATAATATGCCTAATGAAACCTATCTAGTGGATACATAGGGACCAAGAACAAGGATTCAAGATTGAGTAGAATCCCCTGCCTAATAAATCCTATATAGAATAATATGCTTAATAATGCCTATCTAGTGGATACAGAAGGAGCAAGAACAAATATTCAAGATTGCGTAGAATCCCCTGCCTAATAAATCCTATATAGAATAATTTGCTTAATAAAGCCTATCTAGTGGATACCGACGGACCAAGAACAAGTATTTAACATTGAGTAGAATCCTCTGCCTAATAAAACCTATATAGAATAATAAGCCTAATAAAGCCTATCTAGTGGATACTGAAGGACCAAGAACAAGTATTTAAGATTGAGTAGAATCCTCTGCCTAATACATCTATATAGAATAGTATGCCTAATAGAGCCTATCTAGTGGATACATAAGGGCCAAGAATAAGTATTCAAGATTGGATAATCCCCTGCCTAATAAAGCCATTATAGAATAATACGCCTAATGAAACCTATCTAGTGGATACATAAGGACCAAGAACAAGTTTTCAAGATTGAGTAGATTCGTCTGCCTAATAAATCCTATATAGAATAATATGCTTAATAAAGCCTATCCAGTGAATACAGAAGGACCAAGAACAAGTATTCAAGATTGAGTAGAATCCCTTGCCTAATAAATCCTATATAGAATAATATGCTTAATAAAGCCTATCTAGTGGATACTGACGGACCAAGATCAAGTATTTAAGATTGAGTTGAATCCTCTGCCTAATAAAACCAATATAGAATAATATGCCTAATTAAGCCTATCTAGTGGATACTCAAGGACCGAGAACAAGTATTTAAGATTGAGTAGAATCCTATGCCTAATAAAACCTATATAGAATAGTATGCCTAATAAAGCCTATCTAGTGGATACATAAGGGCCAAGAATAAGTATTCAAGATTGGATAATCCCCTGCCTAATAAAGCAATTATAGAATAATACGCCTAATGAAACCTATCTAGTGGATACATAGGGACCAAGAACAAGAATTCAAGATTGAGTAGAATCCCCTGCCTCATAAATCCTATATAGAATAATATGCTTAATAAAGCCTATCTAGCGGATACAGAAGGACCAAGAACAAGTATTTAAGATTGAGTAGAATCCTCTGCCTAATACATCTATGTAGAATAGTATGCCTAATAAAGCCTATCTAGTGGATACATAAGGACCAAGAACAAGTTTTCAAGATTGAGTAGATTCGTCTGCCTAATAAATCCTATATAGAATAATATGCTTAATAAAGCCTATCTAGTGAATACATGAGGACCAAAAACAAGTATTCAAAATTGAGTAGAATCCCCTGCCCAATAAAGCCAATATAAAATAATATGCCTAATATAGCATATATAGTGGATACAGAATGTCCAAGAACAAGTATTCAAGATTGCGTAGAATCCCCTGCCTAATAAAGCCTATAAAGAATAATATGCATAATAAAGCCTATCTAGTGGATACAGAAGGACCAAGAACAAGTATTCAAGATTGAGTAGAATCCCTTGCCTAATAAATCCTATATAGAATAATATGCTTAATAAAGCCTATCTAGTGGATACTGACGGACCAAGATCAAGTATTTCAGATTGAGTTGAATCCTCTGCCTAATATAACCAATATAGAATAATATGCCTAATTAAGCCTATCTAGTGGATACTCAAGGACCGAGAACAAGTATTTAAGATTGAGTAGAATCCTCTACCTAATAAAACCTATATAGAATAGTATGCCTAATAAAGCCTATCTAGTGGATACATAAGGACCAAGAACAAGTATTCAAGATTGGATAATCCCCTGCCTAATAAAGCCATTATAGAATAATACGCCTAATGAAACCTATCTAGTGGATACAGAAGGACCAAGAACAAGTATTTAAGATTGAGTAGAATCCTCTGCCTAATACATCTATGTAGAATAGTATGCCTAATAAAGCCTATCTAGTGGATACATAAGGACCAAGAACATGTTTTCAAGATTGAGTAGATTCGTCTGCCTAATAAATCCTATATAGAATAATATGCTTAATAAAGCCTATCTAGTGTGATACATAAGGACCAAGAACAAGTATTCAAAATTGAGTAGAATCCTCTGCCTAATAAGACCTATATAGAATAATATGCCTAATAAATCCTATCTAGTGAATACATAAGGACCAAAAACAAGTATTCAAAATTGAGTAGAATCCCCTGCCCAATAAAGCCAATATAAAATAATATGCCTAATATAGCATATATAGTGGATACAGAATGTCCAAGAACAAGTATTCAAGATTGAGTAGAACCCCTGAATAATAAAGCCTATAAAGAATAATATGCTTAATAAAGCCTATCCAGTGGATACAGAAGGACCAAGAACAAGTATTCAAGATTGAGTAGAATCCCCTGCCTAATAAAACCTATATAGAATAATATGCCTAATAAAGCCGATCTAGTGAATACATAAGGGCCATAAACAATTATTTAAGATTGAGTAGAATCCTCTGCCTAATACATCTTTATAGAATAGTATGCCTAATAAAGCCTATCTAGTGGATACAGAATCTCCAAGAACAAGTATTTAACATTGAGTAGAATCCTTTGCCTAATAAAACCTATATAGAATAATATGCCTAATAAAGCCGATCTAGTGGATACATAGGGACCAAGAACAAGGATTCAAGATTGAGTAGAATCCCCTGCCTAATAAATCCTATATAGAATAATATGCTTAATAATGCCTATCTAGTGGATACAGAAGGACCAAGAACAAGTATTCAAGATTGCGTAGAATCCCCTGCCTAATAAATCCTATATAGAATAATTTGCTTAATAAAGCCTATCTAGTGGATACCGACGGACCAAGAACAAGTATTTAACATTGAGTAGAATCCCCTGCCTAATACATCCTATATAGAATAATATGCTTAATAAAGCCTATCTAGTGGATACTGACGGACCAAGATCAAGTATTTAAGATTGAGTTGAATCCTCTGCCTAATAAAACCTATATAGAATAATATGCCTAATTAAGCCTATCTAGTGGATACTCAAGGACCGAGAACAAGTATTTAAGATTGAGTAGAATCCTCTGCCTAATAAAACCTATCTAGTGGATACATAAGGACCAAGAACAAGTATTCAAGATTGGATAATCACCTGCCTAATAAATCCTATATAGAATAATATGCTTAATAAAGCCTATTTTAGTGGATACTGACGGACCAAGAACAAGTATTCAAGTTTGAGTTGAATCCTCTGCCTAATAAAACCTATATAGAATAATATGCCTAATTAAGCCTATCTAATGGATACTCAAGGACCGAGAACAAGTATTTAAGATTGAGTAAATTCCCCTGCCTAATAAAGCCTATATAAAATAATATGCCTAATAAAGCCAATCTAGTGGATACATAAGGACCAAGAACAAGTATTTAAGATTGAGTAGAATCCTCTGCCTAATAAAACCTATATAGAATAATATGCCTAATAAAGCCTATCTAGTGGATACATAAGGACCAAGAACAAGTATTCAAAATTGAGTAAATTCCCCTGCCTAATAAAGCCTATATAAAATAATATGCCTAATAAAGCCAATCTAGTGGATACATAAGGACCAAGAACAAGTATTCAAATTTGAGTAGAATCCTCTGCCTAATACAAATATATAGAATAGTATGCCTAATAAAGCCTATCTAGTGGATACATAAGGACCAAGAACAAGTTTTCAAGATTGAGTAGAATCGTCTGCCTAATAAATCCTATATAGAATAATATGCTTAATAAAGCCTATCCAGTGGATACAGAAGGACCAAGAACAAGTATTTAAGATTGAGTAGATTCCTCTGCCTAAAAAAACCTATATAGAATAATATGCCTAATAAAGCCTATCTAGTGAATACATAAGGACCAAGAAAAGGTATTCAAGATTGGATAATCCCCTGCCTAATAAAGCCATTATAGAATAATATGCCTAATGAAACCTATCTAGTGGATACAGAAGGACCAAGAACAAGTATTCAAGATTGAGTAGAATCCCCTGCCTAATAAATCCTATATAGAATAATTTGCTTAATAAAGCCTATCTAGTGGATACTGACGGACCAAGGACAAGTATTTAAGATTGAGTAGAATCCTCTGCCTAATAAAACCTATATAGAATAATATGCCTAATAAAGCCAATCGAGTGGATACTGAAAGACCAAGAACAAGTATTTAAGATTGAGTAGAATCCCCTGCCTAATACATCTATATAGAATAGTATGCCTAATAAAGCCTATCTAGTGGATAAATAAGGACCAAGAACAAGTTTTCAAGATTGAGTAGATTCGTCTGCCTAATAAATCCGATATAGAATAATATGCCTAATAAAGCCTATCTAGTGAATACATAAGGACCAAAAACAAGTATTCAAAATTGAGTAGAATCCCCTGCCTAATAAAGCCTATATGGAATAATATGCCTAATATAGCCTATATAGTGGATACAGAATCTCCAAGATCAAGTATTTAAGATTGAGTAGAATCCTCTGCCTAATACATCTATATAAAACCTATATAGAATAATATGCCTAATAAAGCCTATCTAGTGAATACATAAGGACCAAAAACAAGTATTCAAAATTGAGTAGAATCCCCTGCCTAATAAAGCCTATATGGAATAATATGCCTAATATAGCCTATATAGTGGATACAGAATCTCCAAGAACAAGTATTTAAGATTGAGTAGAATCCCCTGCCTAATAAATCCTATATAGAATAATATGCCTAATAAAGCCTATCTAGTGGATACATAAGGACCAAGAACAAGTATTCAAAATTGAATAGAATGCTCTGCCTAATACAAATATATAGAATAGTATGCCTAATAAAGCCTATCTAGTTGATACAGAAGGACCAAGAACAAGTATTTTAGATTGAGTAGAATCCTCTGCCTTATAAAACCTATATAGAATAGTATGCCTAATAAAGCCTATCTAGTGGATACATAAAGACCAAGAACAAGTATTCAAGATTGAGTAGAATCCCCTGCCTAATAAATCCTATATAGAATAATTTGCTTAATAAAGCCTATCTAGTGGATACCGACGGACCAAGAACAAGTATTTAAGATTGAGTAGAATCCTCTGCCTAATAAAACCTATATAGAATAATATGCCTAATAAAGCCTATCTAGTGGATACATAAGGACCAAGAACAAGATTTCAAGATTGAGTAGAATCGTCTGCCTAACAAATCCTATATAGATTAATATGATTAATAAAGCCTATCCAGTGGATACAGAAGGACCAAGAACAAGTATTTAAGATTGAGTAGAATCCTCTGCCTAATAAAACCTATGTAGAATAATATGCCTAATAAAGCCTATCTAGTGGATACTGAAGGACCAAGAACAAGTATTTAAGATTGAGTAGAATCCCCTGCCTAATAAATCCTATATAGAATAATATGCTTAATAAAGCCTATCTAGTGGATACTGACGGACCAAGAACAAGTATTTAAGATTGAGTAGAATCCTCTGCCTAATGAAACCTATATAGAATAGTATGCCTAATGAAGCCTATCCAGTGGATACAGAATCTCCAAGAACAAGTATTTAAGATTGAGTAGAATCCCCTGCCTAATACAGCCATTATAGAATAATATGCCTAATAAAGCCTATCTAGTGGATACCGACGGACCAAGAACATGTATTCAAAATTGAGTAGAATCCCCTGCCTAATAAAGCCTATATGGAATAGTATGCCTAATAAAGCCTATCTAGTGAATACATAAGGACCAAGAACAAGTATTCAAGATTGGATAATCCCCTGCCTAATAAAGCCATTATAGAATAATATGCCTAATGAAACCTATCTAGTGGATACATAGGGACCAAGAACAAGAATTCAAGATTGAGTAGAATCCCCTGCCTAATAAATCCTATATAGAATAATATGCTTAATAAAGCCTATCTAGTGGATACTGACGGACCGAGAACAAGTATTTAAGATTGAGTAGAATCCTCTGCCTAATAAAACCTATATAGAATAGTATGCCTAATAAAGCCTATCTAGTGGATACAGAATCTCGAAGAACAAGTATTTAAGATTGAGTAGAATCCCCTGCCTAATACAGCCATTATAGAATAATATGCCTAATAAAGCCTATCTAGTGGATACCGACGGACCAAGAACATGTATTTAACATTGAGTAGAATTCTTTGCGTAATAAAACCTTTATAGAATAATATGCCTAATAAAGCCGATCTAGTGAATACATAAGGACTATAAACAAGTATTCAAAATTGAGTAGAATCCCCTGCCTAATAAAGCCTATATGGAATAATATGCCTAATATAGCCTATATAGTGGATACAGAATCTCCAAGAATTAGTATTCAAGATTGAGTAGAATCCCCTGCCTAATAAATCCTATATAGAATAATATGCTTAATAAAGCCTATCTAGTGGACACAGAAGGACCAAGAACAAGTATTCAAGATTGAGTAGAATCCTCTGCCTAACAAATCCTATATACAATAATTTGCTTAGTATAGCCTATCTAGTGGATACCGACGGACCAAGAACAAGTATTTAACATTGAGTAGAATCCTCTGCCTAATAAAACCTATATAATAATATGCCTAATAAAGCCTATCTAGTGGATACTGAAGGACCAAGAACAAGTATTCAACATTGAGTAGATTCGTCTGCCTAATAAATCCTATATAGAATAATATGCTTAATAAAGCCTATCTGGTGGATACAGAAGGACCAAGAACAAGTATTTAAGATTGAGTAGAATCCCGTGCCTAATAAAGCCATTATAGAATAATATGCCTTATGAAACCTATCTAGTGGATACATAGGGACCAAGAACAAGAATTCAAGATTGAGTAGAATCCTCTGCCTAATGAAACCTATATAGAATAGTATGCCTAATAAAGCCTATCCAGTGGATACAGAATCTCCAAGAACAAGTATTTAAGATTGAGTAGAATCCCCTGCCTAATACAGCCATTATAGAATAATATGCCTAATAAAGCCTATCTAGTGGATACCGACGGACCAAGAACATGTATTCAAAATTGAGTAGAATCCCCTGCCTAATAAAGCCTATATGGAATAATATGCCTAATATAGCCTATATAGTGGATACAGAAGGTCCAAGAATAAGTATTCAAAATTGAGTAGAATCGTCTGCCTAACAAATCCTATATAGAATAATATGATTAATAAAGCCTATCTAGTGGATACCGACGGACCAAGAACATGTATTCAAAATTGAGTAGAATCCCCTGCCTAATAAAGCCTATATGGAATAATATGCCTAATATAGCCTATATAGTGGATACAGAAGCTCCAAGAATAAGTATTCAAGATTGAGTAGAATCGTCTGCCTAACAAATCCTATATAGAATAATATGATTAATAAAGCCTATCCAGTGGATACAGAAGGACCAAGAACAAGTATTTAAGATTGAGTAGAATCCTCTGGCTTATAAAACCTATATAGAATAATATGCCTAATGAAACCTATCTAGTGGATACATAGGGACCAAGAACAAGTATTCAAGATTGAGTAGAATCCCCTGCCAAATAAATCCTATCTAGAATAATTTGCTTAATAAAGCCTATCTAGTGGATACCGACGGACCAAGAACATGTATTTAAGATTGAGGAGAATCCTCTGCCTAATAAAACCTATGTAGAATAATATGCCTAATAAAGCCTATCTAGTGGATACTGAAGGACCAAGAACAAGTATTTAAGATTGAGTAGAATCCCCTGCCTAATAAATCCTATATAGAATAATATGCTTAATAAATCCTATCTAGTGGATACAGAAGGACCAAGAACAAGAATTCAAGATTGCGTAGAATCCCCTGCCTAATAAATCCTATATAGAATAATATGCTTAATAAAGCCAATCTAGTGGATACTGACGGACCAAGAACAAGTATTTAAGATTGAGTAGAATCCTCTGCCTAATGAAACCTATATAGAATAGTATGCCTAATAAAGCCGATCTAGTGGATACAGAATCTCCAAGAACAAGTATTTATGATTGAGTAGAATCCCCTGCCAAATACAGCCATTATAGAATAATATGCCTAATAAAGCCTATCTAGTGGATAACGACGGACCAAGAACATGTATTCAAAATTGAGTAGAATCCCCTGCCTAATAAAGCCTATATGGAATAATATGCCTAATATAGCCTATATAGTGGATACAGAATCTCCAAGAATAAGTATTCAAGATTGAGTAGAATCCCCTGCCTAATAAATCCTATATAGAATAATATGCTTAATAAAGCCTATCTAGTGGACACAGAAGGACCAAGAACAAGTATTCAAGATTGAGTAGAATCCCCTGCCTAACAAATCCTATATAGAATAATTTGCTTAGTAAAGCCTATCTAGTGGATACCGACGGACCAAGAACAAGTATTTAACATTGAGTAGAATCCTCTGCCTAATAAAACCTATATAGAATAATATGCCTAATAAAGCCTATCTGGTGGATACAGAAGGACCAAGAACAAGTATTCAAGATTGAGTAGAATCCCCTGCCTAATAAATCCTATGTAAAATAATTTGCTTAATAAAGCCTATCTAGTGGATACTGACGGACCAAGAACAAGTATTTAAGATTGAGTAGAATCCTCTGCCTAATAAATCCTATAAAGAATAATATGCCTAATAAAGCCTATCTAGTGGATACTCAAGGACCGAGAACAAGTATTTAAGATTGAGTAGAAGCCTCTGCCTAATAAAACCTATATAGAATAGTATGCCTAATAAAGCCTATCTAGTGGATACAGAATCTCCAAGAACAAGTATTTCAGATTGAGTAGAATCCCCTGCCTAATAAATCCTATATAGAATAATATGCTTAATAAGGCCTATCCAGTGGATACGGAAGGACCGAGAACAAGTATTTAAGATTGAGTAGAATCCTCTGCCTAATAAAACCTATAAAGAATAATATACCTAATAAAGCCTATCTAGTGGATACTCAAGGACCGAGAACAAGTATTTAAGATTGAGTAGAATCCTCTGCCTAATAAAACCTATATAGAATAGTATGCCTAATAAAGCCTATCTAGTGGATACAGAATCTCCAAGAACAAGTATTTAAGATTGAGTAGAATCCCCTGCCTAAAAAATCCTATATAGAATAATATGCTTAATAAAGCCTATCTAGTGGATACAGAAGGACCAAAAACAAGTATTCAAGATTGAGTAGAATCCCCTGCCAAATAAATCCTATATAGAATAATTTGCTTAATAAAGCCTATCTAGTGGATACAGAAAGACCGAGAAAGAGTATTCAAGATTGAGTAGAATCCCCTGCCTAATAAATCCTATATAGAATAATTTGCTTAATAAAGCCTATCAAGAGGATACCGACGGACCAAGAACAAGAATTTAAGATTGCGTAGAATCCCCTGCCTAATAAAACCTATATAGAATAGTATGCCTAATAAAGCCTATCTAGTGGATACAGAATCTCCAAGAACAAGTATTTAAGATTGAGTAGAATCCCCTGCCTAATAAATCCTATATAGAATAATTTGCTTAATAAAGCCTATCTAGTGGATACCGACGGACCAAGAACAAGTATTTAACATTGAGTAGAATCCTCTGCCTAATACAACCTATATACAATAATATGCCTAATAAAGCCTATCTAGTGGATACTGAAGGACCAAGAACAAGTATTTAAGATTGAGTAGAATCCTCTGCCTAATACATCTATATAGAATAGTATGCCTAATAAAACCTATCTAGTGGATACTCAAGGACCGAGAACAAGTATTTAAGATTGAGTAGAATCCTCTGCCTAATAAAACCTATGTAGAATAATATGCCTAATAAAGCCTATCTAGTGGATACTGAAGGACCAAGAACAAGTATTTAAGATTGAGTAGAATCCCCTGCCTAATAAATCCTATATAGAATAATATGCTTAATAAAGCCTATCTAGTGGATACTGACGGACCAAGAACAAGTATTTAAGATTGAGTAGAATCCTCTGCCTAATGAAACCTATATAGAATAGTATGCCTAATAAAGCCTATCCAGTGGATACAGAATCTCCAAGAACAAGTATTTAAGATTGAGTAGAATCCCCTGCCTAATACAGCCATTATAGAATAATATGCCTAATAAAGCCTATCTAGTGGATACCGACGGACCAAGAACATGTATTCAAAATTGAGTAGAATCCCCTGCCTAATAAAGCCTATATGGAATAATATGCCTAATATAGCCTATATAGTGGATACAGAAGGTCCAAGAATAAGTATTCAAAATTGAGTAGAATCGTCTGCCTAACAAATCCTATAAAGAATAATATGATTAATAAAGCCTATCTAGTGGATACCGACGGACCAAGAACATGTATTCAAAATTGAGTAGAATCCCCTGCCTAATAAAGCCTATATGGAATGATATGCCTAATATAGCCTATATAGTGGATACAGAAGCTCCAAGAATAAGTATTCAAGATTGAGTAGAATCGTCTGCCTAACAAATCCTATATAGAATAATATGATTAATAAAGCCTATCCAGTGGATACAGAAGGACCAAGAACAAGTATTTAAGATTGAGTAGAATCCTCTGGCTTATAAAACCTATATAGAATAATATGCCTAATGAAACCTATCTAGTGGATACATAGGGACCAAGAACAAGTATTCAAGATTGAGTAGAATCCCCTGCCAAATAAATCCTATCTAGAATAATTTGCTTAATAAAGCCTATCTAGTGGATACCGACGGACCAAGAACATGTATTTAAGATTGAGGAGAATCCTCTGCCTAATAAAACCTATGTAGAATAATATGCCTAATAAAGCCTATCTAGTGGATACTGAAGGACCAAGAACAAGTATTTAAGATTGAGTAGAATCCCCTGCCTAATAAATCCTATATAGAATAATATGCTTAATAAATCCTATCTAGTGGATACAGAAGGACCAAGAACAAGAATTCAAGATTGCGTAGAATCCCCTGCCTAATAAATCCTATATAGAATAATATGCTTAATAAAGCCAATCTAGTGGATACTGACGGACCAAGAACAAGTATTTAAGATTGAGTAGAATCCTCTGCCTAATGAAACCTATATAGAATAGTATGCCTAATAAAGCCGATCTAGTGGATACAGAATCTCCAAGAACAAGTATTTATGATTGAGTAGAATCCCCTGCCAAATACAGCCATTATAGAATAATATGCCTAATAAAGCCTATCTAGTGGATAACGACGGACCAAGAACATGTATTCAAAATTGAGTAGAATCCCCTGCCTAATAAAGCCTATATGGAATAATATGCCTAATATAGCCTATATAGTGGATACAGAATCTCCAAGAATAAGTATTCAAGATTGAGTAGAATCCCCTGCCTAATAAATCCTATATAGAATAATATGCTTAATAAAGCCTATCTAGTGGACACAGAAGGACCAAGAACAAGTATTCAAGATTGAGTAGAATCCCCTGCCTAACAAATCCTATATAGAATAATTTGCTTAGTAAAGCCTATCTAGTGGATACCGACGGACCAAGAACAAGTATTTAACATTGAGTAGAATCCTCTGCCTAATAAAACCTATATAGAATAATATGCCTAATAAAGCCTATCTGGTGGATACAGAAGGACCAAGAACAAGTATTCAAGATTGAGTAGAATCCCCTGCCTAATAAATCCTATGTAAAATAATTTGCTTAATAAAGCCTATCTAGTGGATACTGACGGACCAAGAACAAGTATTTAAGATTGAGTAGAATCCTCTGCCTAATAAATCCTATAAAGAATAATATGCCTAATAAAGCCTATCTAGTGGATACTCAAGGACCGAGAACAAGTATTTAAGATTGAGTAGAAGCCTCTGCCTAATAAAACCTATATAGAATAGTATGCCTAATAAAGCCTATCTAGTGGATACAGAATCTCCAAGAACAAGTATTTCAGATTGAGTAGAATCCCCTGCCTAATAAATCCTATATAGAATAATATGCTTAATAAGGCCTATCCAGTGGATACGGAAGGACCGAGAACAAGTATTTAAGATTGAGTAGAATCCTCTGCCTTATAAAACCTATATAGAATAATATGCCTAATAAAGCCTATCTAGTGAATACATAAGGACCAAGAACAAGTATTCAAGATTGGATAATCCCCTGCCTAATAAAGCCATTATAGAATAATATGCCTAATGAAACCTATCTAGTGGATACATAGGGACCAAGAACAAGAATTCAAGATTGAGTAGAATCCCCTGCCTAATAAATCCTATATAGAATAATATGCTTAATAAAGCCTATCTAGTGGATACTGACGGACCGAGAACAAGTATTTAAGATTGAGTAGAATCCTCTGCCTAATAAAACCTATATAGAATAGTATGCCAAATAAAGCCTATCTAGTGGATACAGAATCTCGAAGAACAAGTATTTAACATTGAGTAGAATTCTTTGCGTAATAAAACCTTTATAGAATAATATGCCTAATAAAGCCGATCTAGTGAATACATAAGGACTATAAACAAGTATTCAAAATTGAGTAGAATCCCCTGCCTAATAAAGCCTATATGGAATAATATGCCTAATATAGTGGATACAGAATCTTCAAGAATTAGTATTCAAGATTGAGTAGAATCCCCTGCCTAATAAATCCTATATAGAATAATATGCTTAATAAAGCCTATCTAGTGGACACAGAAGGACCAAGAACAAGTATTCAAGATTGAGTAGAATCCCCTGCCTAACAAATCCTATATACAATAATTTGCTTAGTATAGCCTATCTAGTGGATACCGACGGACCAAGAACAAGTATTTAACATTGAGTAGAATCCTCTGCCTAATAAAACCTATATAATAATATGCCTAATAAAGCCTATCTAGTGGATACTGAAGGACCAAGAACAAGTATTTAAGATTGAGTAGATTCCTCTGCCTAATAAAACCTATATAGAATAATATGCCTAATAAAGCCTATCTAGTGGATACAGAAGGACCAAGAACAAGTATTCAAGATTGAGTAGATTCGTCTGCCTAATAAATCCTATATAGAATAATATGCTTAATAAAACCTATCCAGTGGATACAGAAGGACGAAGAACAAGTATTTAAGATTGAGTAGAATCCACTGCCTAAAAAGCCTATATAGAATAGTATGCCTAATAAAGCCTATCTAGTGGATACATAAGGACCAACAACAAGTATTCAAGATTGGATAATCCCCTGCCTAATAAAGCCATTATAGAATAATATGCCTAATGAAACCTATCTAGTGGATACATAGGGGCCAAGAACAAGAATTCAACATTGAGTAGAATCCCCTTCCTAATAAATCCTATATAGAATAATATGCTTAATAAAGCCTATCTGGTGGATACAGAAGGACCAAGAACAAGTATTTAAGATTGAGTAGAATCCCGTGCCTAATAAAGCCATTATAGAATAATATGCCTTATGAAACCTATCTAGTGGATACATAGGGACCAAGAACAAGAATTCAAGATAGAGTAGAATCCCCTGCCTAATAAATCCTATATAGAATAATATGCTTAATAAAGCGTATCTAGTGGATACAGAAGGACCAAGAACAAGTATTTAAGATTGAGTAGAATCCTCTGCCTAATAAAACCTATAAAGAATAATATGCCTAATAAAGCCTATCTAGTGGATAACCAAGGACCGAGAACAAGTATTTAATATTGAGTAAAATCCTCTGCCTAATAAAACCTATATAGAATAATTTGCTTAATAAAGACTATCTAGTGGATACCGACGGACCAAGAACAAGTATTTAACATTGAGTAGAATCCTCTGCCTAAGAAAACCTATTTAGAATAATATGCCTAATAAAGCCTATCTTATGAATACATAAGGACCATAAACAAGTATTCAAAATTGAGTAGAATCCTCTGCCTAATAAAACCTATATAGAATAGTATGCCTAATAAAGCCTTTCTAGTGGATACAGAATCTCCAAGAACAAGTATTTAAGATTGAGTAGAATCCCCTGCCTAATAAAGCCATTATAGAATGATATGCCTAAAAAAGCCTATCTAGTGGATACCGACGGACCAAGAACAAGTATTTAACATTGAGTAGAATCCTCTGCCTAATAAAACCTATTGTTAGAGACCAAGTAGTATAAGTTATAAATTATTTATTACATTTTATTCAATTGTTGTATCGCAAATATCTTAGCGTCTAGGTATAGGGGAATAGCTTGGCAGCTGAGATACAAGCCCGGAGACGGTTATCAGACGATCTTAATCCTCTTCGGGATTGCCCCTATCTCTTTGCGATAGGACGGCTGGTTTACCCTCGAGCCTAGAGAGTTCGCCACCTCCCGGCGCAATATTCTAATGAGGGCAGCACTATACGGGCCCAGGACAGAAAAGGCGCGGATTTGCGAGCTGCCCGCCCTAAGACAGTACAGCCTCGACTCCCTTAGGAGAAGTTCAGCCTTACGTCCCTGAGGAACAGCGCGTGCTTGAGGCCATTGTGAGCACCTTACCGCATGCTGCATCCATTCTCTGGAGGTACAACTTCTTCGAAGCCCCGCCAAGCTCCACTTTTCAACCTGGCGTCAGCGGCTACAGGGGAGACGCAGCATCAACCAGATAAGCGAGACTATAATCCTTTTTCAATCTCAGCGGCCACTATTCGCCCGATCATCAGCTGTACATGCTTGTATTTTTTATTATTTTCATTCGCACAGAAGTTAATATTTTTTTTTTTCTCTTATTTTTTCAAATCTAACATACTAACCAGTGCCTGCTCCATAAGGAGATATTTTTTTTCTTATACTTTCAAATAAATAATTCAATTTTTTTTCTATCATTCTATATAGTTTTTCATTTTGCCTCAATAATAGGCACCTATATGTTCAGCTCCATTTTCTCATCAACCTCTTCTATATATATACATTTCATTAGCAATTTGGTGCTGAGCGTTAACATATGGTCCTCCGGCCAAGATAATTTGTAACCAGCATACCGCCTATTTTTTAAACAAATTACTATTATCATATATAAACATATATTTCTAATTTTAGTATTTTTCTTCTATATATTATTTCTATTTTTCTTACATTTCTTTTCGGGCGTTTTCCTACCAATTTCTTTTCTATTTATTTTCTTAATCCTCATATTTTTTTTCCTCTTTTAATCCTCATATCATTTCCTTTTATTTTCAATTATTTTATAAATATCTATTTCAAATATGGCTCCACCAGTTCTTCCCCCACCAAAAAGTGAGGAAATGTTGGCCAATATAAACATTTATAGGAAGAGTATTAAGATGTTCTTTGAGGATATTACTCCCCTCGGGGAGCTTACTGAACAATTAAAAGCGGATAGGACTAAAGAGTGTTTGTTTTTAATTAAACTGTCCTTTGCCCAAGCACTCGTATCCGAATTCAATGCCAATTGAGACAAGTTAGTAGCTTGCTTTGTAAAATCCTGTGATCCTAGCGGGTTTCCTACCGATGTCGAGGCTGCACAAAGAACTAGTCTTTTCAATATCATTCACAACGCTGAGGCTTTAAAACTCGAGATCGAGAAAGAAACTCTTGCGACTAAGGATACAACAGCTAATACCACTTCTTTTAGTGAAGCCAGAGCTAAATCTTCATTACCTACCATCAAACCTCCAGTATTTTCAGGTCATATTCAGTCTTGGGGATTTTTCAGGGATACATTCCTTAGCTTAATGGACTCTGACCCGTCCTTAAAACCTGTTGAAAAATTCCACCATCTCTTATCTTGTTTATCAGGAGAGGCCTTAGCGCTAGTTTCTCATTTTAAAATAACCGATGACAACTATCCCTTAGCTTGGGAGGCTTTGAACAATGCTTATGATAATAAGAGAGTCATAGCTAATTTTTATCTCGAAAGAATTCTCAATTTTAGATTTAATAAAAATTCTAGTCCCTTATCAAATTTATTGGGATTTACTACTAACGTTTCAGACAGTATAGCATCGTTCAAGGCTCTAGGTCTTGATAATCCTGATGATATGATATTATCCTTCCTTGCACTCAGAACTTTAGACTCTACTACACGTCAGAAATTCGAGCTAGATCAGCTAGGAAAAGAATTCCCTTCAACTGAAGATTTAATAAAATTTATTCGAAATGGTTACCTTGCGCTTCGGCTGTCTAGTGACGAAAGTTCAAGCTTTCAGCATTCTCATGCTTCTTCAGAAAATCAGAAACGATCCAACCAACGTTTTCCATCAAAATCATCTCGTCGTTACGATCTTGCTATGTTATCTAGCGGAGAAAACTCTGGCTCGTCAAGTCATTTTTCCAAGACTCCCTTAAACCTTTCTAATAGGGCCAGCGTTTCGTTGTCTAAGGCTGTGACTTCAGCTAGCCGATCATCTCCTACACGTGCATCTTCATCTCCAGTAGAAGCCACGGAAAAACCTTCTGCACCATGTCCTTTCTGTCAAGGTCAACACAATCTTCTGTATTGTCACAAATTCGCTCAACTTGATATTATCGAGCGAAAGAACTTTACCTCAAAATGGAAGGGTTGCCACAATTGCCTGAGGTCATCACATTCAACCAAGTTCTGTCATTCCAAAAACACATGCAGATATTGTAAAGAGCGCCATCATTCTCTTTTGCACGTCTTCGATTCTCAAAATAAACCTCCACCAGCTCATCCTTCAACCAATTCAGTACAAGCCCTACACCTTCAGGACCACTCGAAAAACCTGTGCTATAGTTCCTACGTGTCACCCACTGACCAGCTCCTGCTAGGAACCGCTATTGTACTTGTTGAGGATAGTAATAAAAGGTTGCACTCTTTTCGAGCTTTACTTGACTCAGGAAGCACACGCTCTTTTATCACCATGAAATGTGCTCGACAATTGAAACTTCCAATTCATGAAACCTTTCAGAAAATCCACGGATTAGGCAACAATATATCTATTCCTATCTCGGGCAGAGTTCGATGTACACTTCATTCTCAGCATAACACAGATATATCTCTTGGACTAAACGCCCTCGTCATTCCTCAAATTACTTCATTTCTTCCACTATGTCCAATACCTCAGCATATTGTAGAAGCGTTCAGCTCATTCACGCTAGCTGATCCAAAGTTTGGCACCCCCAAGGATATTGACTTATTGCTTGGTTCTGATGTGTGGCACTTAATTGTATCTGGCGCACCTAATCCAGTGAGAGCAGGACTACCTTTTCTAACCCCCACTGTTTTTGGTGACGTTGTATCTGGGCCTATATCTTCTGACTTCCCTTTTAGCGACACCAGTCTTGTTGCATATTCTCAGTTGGGCATACAAAACCAACTTAAGCAGTTTTGGCAGTTAGAAGAACCCAGTCCAGCTTCATTAGTTTCCCCTGAAGATGAATACTGTGGAACATTTCAAGGACACCTATACTCGTACTTCATCCGGTCGCTTTGTTCTCCAATTCCCATTCAAGGGCGAATCTAATCTAGGAGATAATCGAATTCAAGCCAAAAAACGCCTCTTCCACTTAGAGCGTAAATTTCGCCACAATCCATCATTGTTTAACGAATACTCTGACTTCCTTTGCCAATATGAAGAGTTGGGACACATGAGCAAGACAGCCATATCTTCTTCTTATTTAATTCCTCACCATGCTGTTTACAAGGATACGAAGATTAGGGTTGTATTTGATGGGTCCTGCACCTCAACCACACCAAGTATTAACGATCAGCTCCTTTCTGGACCTAAACTCCAGGCAGACGTTGGCGACATTCTGCTTCGCCTTCGATTCCATTCTGTAGTAATCATTACTGACGTTGTCAAAATGTACCGCCAAATCCTAATTCATCCTAAGCAACGGATATATCAACATATTATTTGGCGGGACGACCCAAACAAAGAAATTCAAGAATATGAGCTTAATACGGTTACCTATGGCCTCCGATCAAGCGCGTTCCAAGCTATCAGGACAATCAGAGAACTCGCAACGCTAGAAGCTGATAGGTATCCCCTAGCTTCGAAATGCATACTTCGTGACATGTTTGTCGACGACGTAGTCACAGGTGCCAACTCCGTTGAAGAAGGCAAAGAATTGTGTTTGCAATTAATTAAATGCTTTTCTAGTGGTGGTTTCACGCTCGACAAATGGGCTTCTAACAAACCAGAAATTCTCCCAAAGGATGTTTCTCCCAGCACCAGTATGATTGCAATACAACCTGATGAATTACCTTCTATCAAGGTTCTTGGTTTAAGATGGGACCCTGCCACAGATCACTTCAAATACTCCATCAGTGAGCCATCTAGCATCATGACTAAGAGGTCGGTCTTATCAACCATTGCAAGAATATTTGATCCTTTAGGCTTTCTGGCCCCAGTTGTGCTAAATGCTAAAATCTTCCTACAGCAGTTGTGGTTTTTAAAACTAGATTGGGACACTCCACTTCCGCAGCATTTTATAGAAGGTTGGTCCAAATTTATTGGCTCTTGGAATTACCTTTCTCAAATATGTATTCCACGCTTCATTCCCTATTCCAGCGAAAATAGAGTTGATTTAATTGGATTTTGTGACGCTTCAACAAACGCTTATTCAGCCGTTTTCTATCTGCGAACGGAAACTTCAAGCGGTAAGGTGTGTGTCACGCTAGTGAAGGCAAAAATAAAGGTAGCCCCCATAAAGTTCCATTCTATTTCACGCTTAGAGTTATGTGGGGCCTTGCTTCTTTCGAGCTTGCTTGCATCTTTGAAGTTCGATCCTCATCCTTGCCCAACACGCGTGTATCTTTTTACCGATTCCGCAGTTGCTTTAGCATGGCTTCGAACACCCAGTCATCAGCTAGCCGTCTTTGAAGCTAATCGAGTAACATCTATTCTGGATAAAACACGGCTTGAAGACTGGCACCATGTAAGATCCAAGGAAAACCCTGCCGACATATCATCGCGAGGCATCAATCCTTCCGAAATACAGAACCATCATCTTTGGTGGCACGGCCCGAGCTGGCTAAAATTAAACCCTCATGACTGGCCCATCACGCTCTCCAATGCCAAACTGCAAGCCACTTCAGCTTTTCTCGGCACGTCAACAGTGTCACCTGAACCACAATGGCTTTTGCGTTTTAGCAATCTGAGGACTCTACTCCATGTCATCGCCAGGATTATCCGCCTCTCAACACGGGCGAGAGCCACGTCCTCCGGAGACAATGCCAAAATTCAACTCTCATCCCCAGTCAGGGCTAAGGAAATCTCCGATGCAATGAACAAATGCATAACGTTAGTCCAAAAATCTGCCTTCCCAAAAGGTATAAACTCTCCTAATCTACAAGCTCTTCAACCATTTCTTGACGAACTGGGTATTATTAGAGTGGGCGGAAGACTAAACAATGCTCCCATCTCTCTCTCAGCCCGTCATCCAGCAATTTTACCAACTTACTCTCATCTTACCTATCTAGTAGTCAGCGAGATCCATAATAATTATTTTCATGCCGGTGCAAATCTTACACTCAACCTTCTCCGGCAGAGATATTGGATACCATCTGCGACAAGATACATAAAAGGCTTCATTCGTCGTTGCATAATCTGCCGTCGACGCCAACCCAAGGCAAAAATCCCTATTATGGCTCCTCTTCCAAGCTCTAGGTTTGAAATGATTAGACCTTTTCTTCAGGTAGGTATTGATTTCGGCGGTACCTTCTCAGTAAGAGACTCTCTACGTCGAAAACCTATCATATCTAAAGCATATTTATGCCTATTTGTCTGCTTTTCTACCAAAGCACTCCATTTAGAAGCCGTTTCTTCCCTCTCCACGCCATCATTCTTGGCAGCGCTGGATAGATTTATATCACGTCGGGGTCTTCCAAAAGCCATACATTCCGACAATGGAACAAATTTCGTCGGTGCTTCCCGCTACTTAAAGGATGTCTATTCCTTTATTTCACAACATTCAACAGCCATTCAAACGCACCTCGCCGACAAGGGTATGGAGTGGCATTTCATTCCACCTCATTCGCCACACTTTGGAGGCTTGTGGGAGGCTGGCATTAAGTCCGTGAAGAAACTACTGCCTGCTTCTGTTGGTAGCCATCCAATGACGTTCGAAGAGTTAGCGACGATCTTCACAAAAATTGAAGCTTTGCTAAATTCACGTCCTTTGTGCCCTCTAAACGATGATCCCTATGAGCTAGATATCCTCACGCCGGCTCATTTTCTAATTGGAACATCTATGCATGCACCACCCGTCGAAGATCTCAGCGACGTACCTCTCAACATGCTCTCCCGCTGGCAGCTCATTGACAGTCGCATTCAGTATACTTGGAAAAGGTGGAGCAAAGAATACATCCACCATCTTCAGCAACGGTACAAATGGAAGAAGTCTGAAGATCCTTCACTCAATGTCGGAAGCATCGTGGTCCTCATCGAAAAGAAGAATCCTTTAGGACAATGGCCACTTGCCCGTATAACTCAAACTCATCCCGGCAGTGACGGCGTTGTACGCGTAGTGACAGTCCGCACTGCTTCCGGCTCAGAGCTTAAAAGATCCGTATTATCCCTTTCCCTCCTTTTCCCAAACCCTGAATTGAACACTGCAACTGTTTAATTCTCTTTTCTTTTCTTCTTACTGATCTTAGTTTAGCAGTCCTTGATGACTCATTGTAAATGTTGGCTTCACCAAATTTAAGTGGGCGGTATGTTAGAGACCAAGTAGTATAAGTTATAAATTATTTATTACATTTTATTCAATTGTTGTATCGCAAATATCTTAGCGTCTAGGTATAGGGGAATAGCTTGGCAGCTGAGATACAAGCCCGGAGACGGTTATCAGACGATCTTAATCCTCTTCGGGATTGCCCCTATCTCTTTGCGATAGGACGGCTGGTTTACCCTCGAGCCTAGAGAGTTCGCCACCTCCCGGCGCAATATTCTAATGAGGGCAGCACTATACGGGCCCAGGACAGAAAAGGCGCGGATTTGCGAGCTGCCCGCCCTAAGACAGTACAGCCTCGACTCCCTTAGGAGAAGTTCAGCCTTACGTCCCTGAGGAACAGCGCGTGCTTGAGGCCATTGTGAGCACCTTACCGCATGCTGCATCCATTCTCTGGAGGTACAACTTCTTCGAAGCCCCGCCAAGCTCCACTTTTCAACCTGGCGTCAGCGGCTACAGGGGAGACGCAGCATCAACCAGATAAGCGAGACTATAATCCTTTTTTAATCTCAGCGGCCACTATTCGCCCGATCATCAGCTGTACATGCTTGTATTTTTTATTATTTTCATTCGCACAGAAGTTAATATTTTTTTTTTTCTCTTATTTTTCAAATCTAACATACTAACCAGTGCCTGCTCCATAAGGAGATATTTTTTTTCTTATACTTTCAAATAAATAATTCAATTTTTTTTCTATCATTCTATATAGTTTTTCATTTTGCCTCAATAATAGGCACCTATATGTTCAGCTCCATTTTCTCATCAACCTCTTCTATATATATACATTTCATTAGCAATTTGGTGCTGAGCATTAACACCTATATAGAATAATATGCCTAATAAAGCCGATCTAGTGAATACATAAGGACCATAAACAAGTATTCAAAATTGAGTAGAATCCCCTGCCTAATAAAGCCTATATGGAACAATATGCCTAATATAGCCTATATAGTGGATACAGAATCTCCAAGAACAAGTATTTAAGATTGAGTAGAATCCCCTGCCTAATAAATCCTATATAGAATAATATGCTTAATAAAGCCTATCTAGTGGATACAGAAGGACCAAGAACAAGAATTCAAGATTGCGTAGAATCCCCTGCCTAATAAATCCTGTATAGAATAATATGCTTAATAAAGCCTATCTAGTGGATACTGACGGACTAAGAACAAGTATTTAAGATTGAGTAGAATCCTCTGCCTAATAAAACCTATATAGAATAATATGCCTAATAAAGCCGATCTAGTGAATACATAAGGACCATAAACAAGTATTCAAAATTGAGTAGAATCCCCTGCCTAATAAATCCTATATAGAATAGTATGCCTAATAAAACCTATCTAGTGGATACATAAGGACCAAGAACAAGTTTTCAAGATTGAGTAGAATCCCCTGCCTAATAAATCCTATATAGAATAATATGCTTAATAAAGCCTATCCAGTGGATACTCAAGGACCGAGAACAAGTATTTAAGATTGAGTAGAATCCTCTGCCTAATAAAACCTATATAGAATAGTATGCCTAATAAAGCCTATCTAGTGGATACAGAAGCTCCAAGAACAAGTATCAAAGATTGAGTAGAATCCCCTGCCTAATAAAGCCATTATAGAATAATATGCCTAATGAAACCTATCTAGTGGATACAGAATCTCCAAGAACAAGTATTCAAGATTGAGTAGAATCCCATGCCTAATAAATCCTATATAGAATAATTTGCTTAATAAAGCCTATCTAGTGGATACTCAAGGACCGAGAACAAGTATTTAATATTGAGTAGAACCCTCTGCCTAATAAAACCTATATCGAATAATATGCCTAATAAAGCCTATCTTGTGAATACATAAGGACCATAAACAAGTATTCAAAATTGAGTAGAATCCTCTGCCTAATAAAACCTATATAGAATAGTATGCCTAATAAAGACTATCTAGTGGATACTCAAGGACCGAGAACAAGTATTTAAGATTGAGTAGAATCCTCTGCCTAATAAAACCTATATAGAATAGCATGCCTAATAAAGCCTATCTAGTGGATACAGAATCTCCAAGAACAAGTATTAAAGATTGAGTAGAATCCCCTGCCTAATAAAGCCATTATAGAATAATATGCCTAATGAAACCTATCTAGTGGATACATAGGGACCAAGAACAAGAATTCAAGATTGAGTAGAATCCCCTGCCTAATAAATCCTATATAGAATAATATGCTTAATAAAGCCTATCTAGTGGATACAGAAGGACCAAGAACAAGTATTCAAGATTGAGTAGAATCCCCTGCCTAATATATCCTATATAGACTAATTTGCTTAATAAAGCCTATCTAGTGGATACCGACGGACCAAGAACAAGTATTCAAGATTGAGTAGAATTCTCTGCCTAATAAAACCTATATAGAATAATATGCCTAATAAAGCCTATCTAGTGAATACATAAGGACCAGAAACAAGTATTCAAAATTGAGTAGAATCCTCTGCCTAATACAAATATATAGATTAGTATGCCTAATAAAGCCTATCTAGTGGATACATAAGGACCAAGAACAATTTTTCAAGATTGAGTAGAATCGTCTACCTAATAAATCCTATATAGAATAATATGCTTAATAAAGCCTATCCAGTGGATACAGAAGGACCAAGAACAAGTATTTAAGATTGAGTAGAATCCTCTGCCTAATAAAACCTATATAGAATAATATGCCTAATAAAGCCTATCTAGTGAATACATAAGGACCAAGAACAAGTATTCAAGATTGGATAATCCCCTGCCTAATAAAGCCATTATAGAATAATATGCCTAATTTAACCTATCTAGTGGATACATAGGGACCAAGAACAAGAATTCAAGATTGAGTAGAATCCCCTGCCTAATAAATCCTATACAGAATAATTTGCTTAATAAAGCCTATCTAGTGGATACCGACGGCCAAGAACAAGTATCTAAGATTGAGTAGAATCCTCTGCCTAATAAAACCAATATAGAATAATATGCCTAATGAAGCCTATCTAGTGGATACTGAAGGACCAAGAAAGGGTATTTAAGATTGAGTAGAATCCTCTGCCTAATACATCTATATAGAATAGTATGCCTAATAAAGCCTATCTAGTGGATACATAAGGACCAAGAACACGTTTTCAAGATTGAGTAGATTCGTCTGCCTAATCTATGGATAGTATTTTTTATTATTATTGCTACTCCACCTCCATTGGTGTTCCTATCATTACGGTAAAACTTGTAATAGGGAACTGTGAAATTTATATTTGTGTCTAGTTTAGTTTCACAAAGACCAGCTATAGCAACATCATTTTGGGATAAAAAATATTTAAACTCGAGGTTTTTGTTTTTAATGGAACAACATTTCCAAAAGAAGGTGTTTATTTTTTCATCATGTGTTGAATGTGTACCTAATGTAGCCATATTATTCAAAATATTCCATTACAGATTCAATAATTACTGTTATTTTTAGCGCGGTTCCTCCCTCCCCCATAGGGAGGAACCCCGCTTATAGGGTTGATACAATGAAACAATCCGGAAGTGCCGACTAGAAAATTTCGCGTTTCAGAACCCCTAGAGACCGAAAATAACGGTGGTTCAAATTTGTATATATATATATATATATATATATATATATATATATATATATATATGTATATATTTATTTATATATATATATATATATATATATATATATATATATATATTTGTATGTTCGCTCTCTAGATAGAAGACGAATGGTCCGATTTTGATGAAATTTGGTACAAAAATCCTTCGTCCAATTTGAAAGGTCAAGTTCGTTAACCAGCAAAATCCGCCTACTGGAAGATGGCGTTTGGGGCGAAATTCGCGCAAAAAAAATCGTAACGCTTACGTTTTTGAGTTCATAAGCTTCTAAGTACTCGTTTTATATGATTCCTGGGCTAGGAAAACGAATGAAACCATTTTCAAGGCGATAGGTTTAACCGTTTTTGAGAAAATGGGAAAACTATTTTTTGAATACCGTTTTTGGTTTGGGTACTTAGAATCATGGGATTCAGTTGAAACATTTTCTGCATGTTCTACTTTCATCAAAACTAATATGTTGAAATTTTGGTTACGTTTGGAGTTAAGGAAGGGTTAGAATAAAATATTTTATTAACAGACATAAAAAGTTTTAGTAACTTTGTTTACTTTCCTTAATATCTCGAAAAAGGTTGAGAATCTTGGTAAACGGAAGAATACCATTAGAAAGCTTATTAAATGCTCTAAAAAAAAGGTTCTAATGAAAGTTTTGATTAGGCGATGTCAATCGGAGAAATAAGAGCTTATAACTTTAAAGTAATTGATTTCGCTTATTCGAACTGTTCTTTTTGTCTGTTTTTTATTCCTTGTTATTTTTTAATTGCTTATTGTTGGATAATGTATTTGAAAATAAAACATGTTAAGAAAAATAAGAAAAACAATTTAATGTTAGAGATATGGATTTCCAAGATATATAGCTTTTCAACGGCCTAGCGTCCTCCCTAGGGAGGGTTCTTTGTCTTTGATTTTGGTACTTAGAATTATGGGATACAGTTGAAACATTTTCTGCATGTTGGAGATTCATCAACACTAATATGTTGAAATTTTTGTTACGTTTAGAGTAAAGGAAGGGTTAGAATAAAATATTTTATTAACAGACAAAAAAAGTTTTGGTAACTTTGTATAATTTCGTTAGTATCTCGAAAACCGTTGACAATCTTGTGAAACATTCGGGTTATTATACGTCGATTTGCTTTGTGAAAAGTGGCGATGTTTGAGACTTAACCCTTCGAGTACCAGTGTATGAAGTCTCAGAACGAAATATCCCACAGAAGACTCGGAAATAGTAAGTAAAGAAAACTTACTTTTCACTCAATTAGTCCCTTGCCCTAGCTATGCTAGTGGTAGGGGGCTGCGTGAATTGCCCAGTCGTCCCCTCCTTGCTGCCCCTTCAGCTGGCCAAATACTCAGGCCATCAACAAGTTTCTCAGCTCCTACTGCCAGCTCTCTCTCTGGTCTAGTGGATGAGTGAAGGACTCTCGATCCAGAGGTCTGCGGTTCGAATCTCGCCCCCGAGACTTAATTTTTTTTTATTATTTAATTTAATTTTTTTAATTTAATTTTTTTTTATTATTATCTTTTTCCTTGGACTTCTAATCAATCACATCCATCATGGGAGGAAAAAGAAAGTCAAACAATAGAAGGCACCACTCTCAGGAGAATTCACCCATAAATTCACCACAAAAGAAAAAAACTTTCATCAAGCGATCCATGTCACAAACATCCCTTGCGTCATCAACATCTTCTCGTGCAACCTTCGTAGATTCCCCATCCCTCTCAAAAGAAGTTCCATTTTTAAAGCCTAGAAACCCCAAAAAGATAAATATGGAAACACGTACCCAAGTGGAAACCTCAAGTTCAACATTAATTCCGAAACCACCACCTATTGTCGTGAGAAACATAACGGACTTCAAAACATTCAGCCAAAAAATCTCTAATTTAATAGGCAAAGACTCTTTCACCTGTCGAGCACGATTCCAGGACACATTAATAAATACTCACACCAGTGACTCCTTCCGCAAAGTAGTAAAATACCTCGGGGACATGGAGAGCGACTTCCACTGTTACCAGCTTAAAGAAGACAAGTCCTACAGAGTTGTTCTACGTCACCTCCACCACACCACTCCTCCAGAAGATATTAAGTCGGAACTTAAAGAACTCGGATACAAGGTTAAAAATGTACACAATGCAAAACACCCAGCTACGAAGCAACCTATGCCATTAGTCTTTGTCGATCTGGCTAAAGAGCCGAAGAGTAAAGAAATCTTCAAGGAAAGGTATCTCCTTCATACGAGAATCTCAGTTGAAGAGCCAAGGCAAAGAAGAGATATCCCGCAATGCCGCAAATGCCTTGAATTCAAACACACAGCAAACTATTGTGAGCACACACCTAAATGCGTGAAATGCGCAGGAGAGCATGACACTAAGGACTGCATCCACCCCAAGGAACTTCCACCCAAATGTTCCAACTGCGGCGGTAATCACCCTGCAAACTACCGCGGCTGTGAAGTTTACAAGGCCGTGAAGACTCTCCAAAATCGATTCGCAGCACACCGGCAGGCAGCTCAACCTGATACTCTTCCTCAGCCCTCCACTAGTGGCAAACCCACCACAAGCGGACAGCACTCTGCAAGATATCTCCCTCCAACCAGGTCCATCTCGTCTGGAGTCACCTTCTCTGACCTTCTCCAACCGTCCACATCTCAACAAAATGTTCCACAACCCCAAAACCTACAATCCTATCCTCAACCCACAGTTTCTATCCCCAACCCTCAACCCCTCATGCAGCGTCAGCGTCCTTCTAGTCAATCACCGCTTACTTTTCAGGTCACTCAGCATCGACTTCCTACCCAACCTAAAGAACCTCCTCTACAATCTACCCCTTGCGACATCCCGTATAACTCACCTGAACCATGCAAATCCTTCGATCCCACCAATCTATTCAACTCCTTCTTCACAAGACTAGAAAACTTAATCAATCCTCTCATTAAGCTCCTATCCTCCTTTATCGAGCAATGCATCCCAGTACTTCTTAAAAAATGATCCCTCCCAGTACTTCTCCTATCCTTATCCTCCTCTGGAATTCCAACGGGCTGTTACCCCGAAGACAAGAACTAGAACTGTTACTTACAGACCGTAACATAGACATTGCACTTATAACAGAGACACACCTACGAACTCAACATTACTTTAACATTGCAGGATACAAAACTTACCGTACAGATCACCCCGACGACAGAGGCCGTGGTGGTACACTGGTCTTGGTTAAGAACAACATAACCCATCACTCTCATTCCTATCAGTCTACTGCTTCTTTTCAATTAACCTCCATATCCATTCCTTTACCAAGATTTCATCTCGTCATCTCCTCTATTTATTGCTCTCCAAACCAACGGATGTATCACCCTGATTTTACTAACTTATTCCAGTCCCTTGGCACTCACTTTATCGCTGGGGGAGACTTTAATGCCAAGCATCTCCTCTGGGGAAGTCGCCTTACTAACTCGAGAGGCCGAGTTCTACACGACGTACTGCACAACGGTGAGTATTCCTACATTTCCCAACTTCATCCAACCCACTGGCCTTCCGATCCCAACAAAACTCCGGATATCCTAGATTTTTTCGTTACTTCTGGCTTGAACGGTATCTTCACGTCGGTATCTCCTCTCTTAGACCTCTCTTCTGATCACACCCCTCTCCTTCTGTCACTCAGTACATCTCCTATCCCTATTCAAACTAAGCCATCTCTCACCACCGGACCCGTAGACTGGGCTATGTTCCAGTCTAACCTAGACAGTATTCTGGACCTCAACGTAAAGTTAAAGACAGCGCAAGATGTTGACGATGCTGTGGACCTCTTCACTAAATCAGTCCAGGAATGCGCTAAACTTGCCAGCAAACCAACTAGCAATCGTCAACCGACTGTACGCCCAACCCCTCATCATGTACAACAGCTCCTCTCAGCAAAGCGACGAGCCCGGGCACAATGGCAACGATCCCATCTCCCTGCAGACAAAACCATTTTAAATAGACTAACAAGAAAACTAAAGAACGAACTGACTAAACTTGACAACCACCGACTGGAAGAATATCTTTCTTCTTTAACGCCCCGTAACCACTCACTGTGGGAAGCCACAAAAAGAATTCTTAAATTTCAAGCTACCTCCTCTCCACTCCGACGTGAAGATGGAACTTGGGCCAGAAGTGACGAAGAAAAAGCTTCCCATTTTGCCAATCATCTAGAAGCAACCTTTTCCCCGAACCCAGAGTTAAACCCTTCCCATACTGAAGAGGTCCTTACCTCCACCTTCCTTTCACCCTTCGGAAGTCAAATACATCATTAACCATCTACCCCTCAATAAGTCCCCTGGTCCTGATCTTATCACCGCTAAAATCCTTCGGCACCTCCCCCATAAAGCCATCATGTTCCTCATCCTTATATATAACAGTGTACTTCGAACCACTCACTTCCCTTCCTCCTGGAAACACTCCTGTGTAATCCTTATCCCCAAACCAACCAAACCAGCTACCGAAACATCATCCTACCGCCCAATCAGTTTGTTACCCATCCTCTCTAAAATCCTTGAAAAACTTTTGTACAAACGTATCCTTCCCATAGTTGAATCCTCTGGTATCATTCCAACTCATCAGTTTGGCTTCAGATCACTCCACTCTACGACCCAACAAGCTTTCCGAGTTGTAGACACAATTTCCTCAACGCTTGAGCGTAAGGAATTCTGTTCAGGAGTCTTTCTTGACGTAGCCCAGGCCTTTGACCGAGTCTGGCATCCGGGCCTCCTTTATAAGCTCAAGCGTTTTCTCCCCATCACCTACTACTTAATCCTAAAATCCTTTCTTTCATCCCGCTTGTTTCATGTCCAGTACAATGCCTCAAATTCTACATCCCGCCCCGTGTCTGCTGGAGTACCCCAAGGCAGCATCCTAGCCCCTCTCCTCTACTCCATCTTCACCGCTGATATCCCCACTAATCCCAGTACCATTACCACAACTTTTGCAGATGATACTGCAGTGCTTTCATGTTCTGCCAACCCGCAGCAAGCCTCAGAAGCGCTCCAAAATCATCTATTGGAAATCGAGATGTGGCTAAAGAAGTGGCGAATTAAAGTTAACGCCGAAAAATGTAAGCACGTCACATTCACACTGCGGCGCAGTGAGTGCCCATCTGTTACCCTAAACGAATCCCTCATTCCCAAATCCGATGTTGTTCGATACCTAGGCTTCCACCTCGACAAGAGACTTACTTGGAACACACACACAAAAACAAAACGACAAGAACTAAACAGACGCTACGGCCTACTTAGACGACTAATAGGTCCCAAATCAAAACTCAGTACTGAAAACAAACTAACAATCTACAAAACGATTATTAAACCGATTTGGACATACGGCATTGAACTATGGGGTACAGCAAAACCTTCCAACATGAACCGAATCCAAACCTTCCAGTCCAAAGTCCTTCGCCGGATCCTTAATGCTCCCTTCTACGTCAACAATAATATCATCCACCGAGACCTCGAAATTCCCTTTGTCACCGAATTAGCTAAAACCCGCTTCTCCACTTTTCATTCCAAGCTATCCTTTCACCCCAATCCCCTTGCCCAATCCCTTTCCACAGATGCGATCCCTTCCAATCCTCCGAGACGCCTGAAAAGAAAGTGGCCTAGGGACCAACTGTAACACTTAAAAACATTATTCATTCCTTAGGGAGTGACAGCAATGGCTGCCTTCTCCCCTCTGTTCTTCCTTGTGTATAGCGATGTATGAGATATTTATTTACTTATTGTATTTATGTATACAGATTGTAAATATTCAATAAAAAAAAAAAAAAAAAAAAAAAAAAAAAATCTTGTGAAACGGAAGATTACCATTCGGAAGCTTACTAAATGCTCTACAAAAAAGGTTCTGAAGAAAGTTTTAATTAGGCGATGTCAATCGGAGAAAAAAGTGCTTAAAGCTTTAAATTAATTTATTTCGTTTATTCCAATGGTTCTTTTTGTCTGTTTTATTTCTTGTTATTTTTTAATTGCTTATAGTTGGATAATGTATTTGACAATAAAACTGGTTAAGTAAAATAACAAAAACAATTTATTGTTAGAAATATAGATTTCCAAGATTCCAAGACCTTGTCACTAGCGGGTCTGTTTCTAGTGTAGCGGACCCTTCCAGGTAATATTGTAAATCATGACCTTTCAAGACTTTACTACTCACAGGAATGGCGTTAGTGACCTTAAGGGTTGACACGCCATTATAATAATTAATTTAAAAAAAAGACTGGTGGAACCAAAATAATAACTGCTTCTATTTTAATCTTTCCAAATTAGACTAGGGATATGAACCGAACCGCGCTAAGATGATGCAGTCCTGCGAGACGGACTTTTTCAATTGGGTCTGTTGTTTGTTTTATTTTTGAAAATGTGGACTTGGCTATTCTAATTAATTTACTTATATCTAATGAATTGAAAATAGATTTAATTTCTTTAAAACCATCAAATAGTCCACTACCTGTTGGTTGAGTTTCTTCTCTCGGTGTGAAGTTATTGATGGGTCTGGAAGGTGGTAGAGGTGGAAAGTCATGTTGTGAGAATTCTGGTCGTTTGGTGGAGTTCCAAGATGGCTTCAGCAGGAGTTTTCTGTTTTTTATTTCCAACTGTCTGATTCTCACTTCACATGTTTCATCATTTGCTTGATGATTGCCACAGTTGGCACAGACTGGTGTTGCTGTATTTTGATTGGGACAGTTCGAGCTTAAATATTCACCTGCACATTTTAAACACTTTGGTTTCCTGTAACAATTCCTGGCTACATGAAAATATGATTGGCACTTATAGCATTGGGTTATATTATTTCTGGTTTTAACTTTTTCCCAGTAGACTACCACGTTGGAAATTGTTTTTATGGTTTTTATAGTGCTGAGTTGGGTTATATTGCTAACTTTTACTATAAATATTGGTAATTTTTGATAATTATTGTCCTCCAATTTCTTCTGTAGCTGAATTATTTCCTTAACGAGAACATTTTGGTGTTCTAGCTCTTGTTTAATTTCATTTATGTCGAAATTAGCTGGTAGTCCTTTGAGAACTATTCTGCGCTCTTTTTCTTCTTGAAGAGTATAAGTATGGAATTCAGCACTAGATTCAGAGAATACTTTTTTGAGTTCATTATAATCTTCTTTAGTTGTGGGATACCATATTGTTCTATTGCCTTTATATTTTACATGGAAATTATTTTTCAATTTACTTTGTATATAGTCTATGTGGTTTTTTATTGATTTCATTTGATTATAAAGGACTAAAGGTGGCACTTTAATGTTTTTGGAGGAATTTTCTTCTATTATTCCCTCGTCTTCGCCGGACATATCTGAGAAAATCTCATATATATTTGAGGTTTGTACCTTGAATTCATCTTTTTTGGGAGAATGTGGTGGTCGCTTCCTTCCTGGGGAAGCTGGGTTCCAGTTTTTAGATGTTGAAGCTTCAGTTAATTCCATTTTGTGAAAAAACTTGATGATTTGAAATTAAGTAAAAAAAGACAGAATAAAGGATAGAGGGCTGGCCCTCTAAAGCGGGGCAGAACACGTTGACACTAATCCTCGGGAGCTCAGGGTTCTCACTCCTCGGAATACTGACACTGACTGTGACAAGTATTCAAGATTGAGTAGAATCCCCTGCCTAATAAATCCTATATAGAATAATATGCTTAATATAGCCTATCTAGTGGATACAGAAGGACCAAGAACAAGTCTTCAAGATTGTGTAGAATCCTCTGCCTAATAAATCCTATATAGAATAATATGCTTAATAAAGCCTATCTAGTGGATACAGAAGGACTAAGAACAAGAATTCAAGATTGCGTAGAATCCCCTGCCTAATAAATCCTATATAGAATAATATGCTTAATTAAGCATACCTAGTGGATACAAAAGGACCAAGAACAAGTCTTCAAGATTGAGTAGAATCCCCTGCCTGATCTAAAGAACATTGTTTTGTGGGAAAAGAGTGTCAATTTTTGTAAATGAACGTGTATAATTACGGACTTTAAAAATCTCTAAGTCTAAAAAAAGTAATTTTCTTAAGGTTTCTAAAATTCTTTTATTGTTAGAATGCTGCTGTGTTTGTGGACCTTTATACTTAAGACAATTGGTAAATTGTAGAGGGGACAATTAAATTCAAAGAAATTATGTACGTTCGTTGCATTTAAATTTTGTTGTGAAAAAACGAAACATTATTATTATGCCACAAAATGACCTACAAGAATATTTTAATTTCAGAACCAATCAACTGAAAATAATATTTTTAATAATGGGATAACGAAGCAAAGCATTTAAAAAGACGCTGGAATGTAAATTTAATGTAGAAGTACAATTGTAAATTTAAATTTTAATAATAATAATGTTAGGAAGGAGTAATATTATCGACTTATTTGATAAAAATAAATAAATGAAAAGTGATATACAACGAGTTTGCTAAAATGTAAACAGGCAGATAAAAAATAATAAAAAAATAACTTACCTTAAATTAAGATGGATGTAGTAAAAAATCACAATAGGTAGTGATATAAAATTTCAGGCACTTTCAACACTTGTTCACACTGAGTAAAACAATATAAACAGATCTAAGGTCTGACATGGGAGTTGGTGAAAGAGAGAAAACATAATGAGAAGGTTTCGTATTGGAATTCTCTGTATGGAAGTCCTGGTTCCAGGTTAAGTCATAAAATTTTACTGTTCTTACCGTTATTCAGAAAGCTTTTAGCGCGGTTCCTCCCTCCCCCATAGGGAGGAACCCCGCTTATAAGGTTGATACAATGAAACAATCCGGACGTGCCGACAAGAAAATTTCGCGTTTCAGAACCCCTAGAGACCGAAAATAACAGTGGTTCAAATTTGTATATATATATATATATATATATTTGTCTGTTCGCTCATTTCTGGCTTCCCTGATGGTCCGATTTTGATGAAATTTGGTACAAAAATCCGTCGTCCAATTTGAAAGGTCAAGTTCGTTAACCAGCAAAATCCGCCCCCTGGAAGATGGTGGTTGGGGCGAAATTCGCGCAGAAAAAATCGTAACGCTTACGTTTTTGAGTTCATAAGCTTGTAAGTACTCTTTTTATAGGCTTCTTGGGCTAGGAAAACGAATGAAACCATTTTCAAGGCGATAGCTTTAACCGTTTTCGAGAAAATTGGAAAAATAGTTTTTGAATACCGTTTTTGGTTTGGGTACTTAGAATCACGGGATTCAGTTGAAACATTATCTGCATGTTCTACTTTCATTAAAACTAATATGTTGAAAGTTATGTTACGTTTGGAGTTAAGGAAGGGTTAGAACAAAATATTTTATGAACAGACATGAAAAGTTTTGGGTACTTCGTATACTTTCATTAATATCTCGAACACGGTTGGGAAATCGTGGTAAGTGGATAGATACTATTTGAAAGCTTACTAAATTCTCTACAAAAATGATTCTAAAACTATTTTTGATTAGGTTATGTCAATCGGAGAAATAAGTGCTTAAAACTTCAAATACGTCTGTTTAGTTCTTATGAACGGGATTTTGTCGTTCTTTTTGTAATTTTTGTCTCTTTCCCTTGGTTTTTTATTGCTTTTTATTTTTGTAATTTATTATGTTAGGAAAATGTATTTGTTTGTAAAACAGGATAGGAAAAATGGGACCAATTTTCTGTTGCTAGAAATAATGAAAATTTTGGGAACTTCGTATACTTTCATTAATATCTCGAAAACGGTTGAAAATCTTGGAAAGCGAAAGGTTACCATTCGAAAGCTTACTAAATGGTCTACAAAAAATGTTCTGACGAAAGTTTTAATTAGGCGTTGTCAATCGGAGAAATAAGTGCTTAAACCATTAAAGTAATTGTTATTTCTTAATTGCTTATAGTTGGATAATGTATTTTACAATAAAACTAGGTAAGTAAAATAACAAAACAATTTATTGTTAGAAATATAGATTTCCTAGATTCCAAGACCTTGTAACTAGCGGGACCCTTTCAAGTGTTGACCGACCCTTCCAGGCAAGATCGTAAATCAAGACCTTTCAAGACTGGTGGAACCAAAATAATAACTGCTTCTATTTTAATCTTAAGGCGATTCGCCAAAGTTGCGAAGCCTTATCAATAAATAAATATTTTAATCTTTCCAAACTAGACTAGGGATAAGAAAGGAACCGCGCTAAGATGATGCAGTTCCTGGGAGTCGGACTTTTTTTGTGTTTACAAACAAAGGACTCGGTATAGACCACCCGTATTAACCCAAAAGTGATTATATCAAGCTTGATAAACTTCCTGAATTAAATTAAGGAATTTAAGAGTGCTTAAACTAGGTTCTTGATCTAATCAAAAAATTCAAGAAGAAATAGGTCATGAATAGAAAATCTCGGCCAATCAGAAGGAAAATAACAATAACAAGGATAGTCAAACTTCGTTTTCAAAGATAGTTAGTTTTAACACAAAAAGTATCACTCATGATTCTAATAAATGAACTTTGAAGGGTGATTACACAAATATTCCTGTTGAGGCTTTAAAGCTTCAATTTATAAAACATATTAACCCAAAGGAATTATAGATAGGCCTAAAAACATAAAATCATTGAAAAAAGGATTTCTTTTTATTGAATCAAACAAAAACGATATAGAGGTTATATCAGCAGAGTTTTCAAATAAATGCAAAGACCTGTTGATCAATAAAATTAAAATAAAAAATAGAGATCTCTGTAAAAGGTTTAATGAGTTCTATTAAATACATATTTTCCAATTTCCATTAAGAGTTATAATTTTAACTATTGGGATTTTAGCGCGGTTCCTCCCTCCCCCATAGGGAGGAACCCCGCTTATAAGGTTGATACAATGAAACAATCCGGAAGTGCCGACTAGAAAATATTGCGTTTCAGAACCCCTAGAGACCGAAAATGACGGTGGTTAAAATTTGTGTGTGTGTGTATATATATATATATATATATATATATATATATATATATATATATTTGTCTGTTCGCTCTCTAGCTCCCAGACGAATGGTCCGATTTTGTTGAAATTTGGTACAAAAATCTTTCGTCTAATTTGAAAGGTCAAGTTCGTTAACCAGCAGCAGAGTTGGGCAAACGTTAGCGCGCGCTAAAAGCTGATATCTCTCCGCTAATTTAGCGAAACTGTAGAAAGCCAGCGCTAATAATTAGCGGTTAGCGGCGGCAGTGCGCTAACCGCTAATCTATTTATGAAATATCGTAATTGCTAATAGCTTAAGCTATAGTTACAAGTTCTAACTATAGCTTAAGCTATTAGCAATTACGATATTTTATAAATACATTAGCGGTTAGCGCACTGCCGCCGCTAACCGCTAATTATTAGCGCTTGCTTTCTACAGTTTCGCTAAATTAGCGGAGAGGTATCAGCTTTTAGCGCGCGCTAACGTTTGCCCAACTCTGACCAGCAGAATCCGCCCTCTGGAAGATGGCGTTTGGGGTGAAATTCGCGCAAAAAAAATCGTAACGCTCAGAACCCCCTAGAGACCGAAAATAACAGTGGTTCAAATTTGTGTTTATATATATATATATATATATATTTATATATATATATATATATATATATATATATATATGTATATATTTATATATATATATATATATATATATATATATATATATATATATATATGTATATATTTATTTATATATATATATATATATATATATATATATATATCCCAGACGAATGGTCCGATTATGATGAAATTTGGTACAAAAATCTTTCGTGTAATTTGAAAGGTCAAGTTCGTTAACCAGCAAAATGGCGTTTGGGGCGAAATTCGCGCAAAAAAATCTTAACGCTTACGTTTTTTAGTTCATAAGCTTGCAAGTACTCGTTTTATATGCTTCTTGGGCTAGGAAAGCGAATGAAACCATTTTCAAGGCGATAGCTTTAACCGTTTTCGAGAAAATGGGAAAAATAGTTTTTGAATACCGTTTTTGGTTTGGGTACTTAGAATCATGGGATTCAGTTGAAACATTTTCTGCATGTTTTACTATCATTAAAACTAATATGTTGAAATTTTGGTTACGTTTGGAGTTAACGGAGGTTTAGAATAAAATAT
Organism: Gonocerus acuteangulatus; assembly: GCA_946811695.1. Classification (NCBI taxonomy): domain Eukaryota; kingdom Metazoa; phylum Arthropoda; class Insecta; order Hemiptera; family Coreidae; genus Gonocerus; species Gonocerus acuteangulatus. The sequence continues at coordinate 78,226,871 of OX328132.1, forward strand.
TTTATTAACAGACATAAAAAGTTTTGGTAACTTTGTTTACTTTCCTTAATATCTCGAAAAAGGTTGAGAATCTTGGTAAACGGAAAAATGCCATTAGAAAGCTTATTAAATAAAAAGGTTCTAATGAAAGTTTTGATTAGGCGATGTCAATCGGAGAAATAAGAGTTTAAAACTTTAAAGTAATTGATTTCGCTTATTCGAACTGTTCTTTTTGTCTGTTTTTTATTCCTTGTTATTTTTTAATTGCTTATAGTTGGATAATGTATTTGAAAATAAAACAGGTTAAGAAAAATAAGAAAAACAATTTAATATTAGAGATATGGATTTCCAAGATATAGCTTTTCAACTGCCTAGCGTCCTTCCTAGGGAGGGTTGTTTGTCTTTGATTTTGGTACTTAGAATTATGGGATACAGTTGAAACATTTTCTGCATGTTCGAATTTCATCAACACTAATATGTTGAAATTTTTGTTACGTTTAGAGTAAATGAGGGGTTAGAATAAAATATTTTATTAACAGACAAAAAAAGTTTTGGTAACTTTGTATACTTTCGTTAGTGTCTCGAAAACCGTTGACAAGCTTGTGAAGCGGAAGGTTACCATTCGAAAGCTTACTAAATGCTCTACAAAAAAGGTTCTGAAGAAAGTTTTAATTAGGCGATGTCAATCGGAGAAATAAGTGCTTAAAACTTTAAATTAATTGATTTCGTTTATTCGAACGGTTCTTTTTGTCTGTTTTATTCCTTGTTATTTTTTAATTGCTTATAGTTGGATAATGTATTTGACAATAAAACTGGTTAAGTAAAATGACAAAAACAATTTATTGTTAGAAATATAGATTTTCAACATTCCAAGACCTTGTAACTAGCGGGACCTAGTGTTAGCTGACCCTTCCAGGTAAGATCGTATATCATGACCTTTCAAGACCTTTTAAGACTTTACTACACACAGGAATGGCGTTAGTTATCTTAAGTGTTGACACGCCATTATAATAATTAATTAAAAAAGAAAGACTGGTGGAACCAAAATAATAACTGCATCTATTTTAATCTTTCCAAATTAGACTAGGGATATGAACGGAAGGTCGCTAAGATGATTCAGTTCCTGCGAGACGGACTTTTTATCCAAAGATTCATATAATTACTCAACAATAGATTCTAATTTGAAGCACAGCTATCGATAATAGCTACCTGTTCTAAAACGTGAAATCATTTATTAGGCACTTCGGATTACATCATTGGGTCGACGTCAGAAGCGTGTTTCCTATCTGTGGAGTGAAGCAGGAAACGAGTTAAAAACAGCAACCAATTAAAATGTGAGGTAAATAGAGGAAAAACGCCGTTCGTGGTGGTAGAAAATCTTCACAAGGCATTTCGCTCAGAAATCTCCGAAATATTGTTACTAATTTTACGTATCCTATTTTATTGCCAAATAGATTTATATTCTATAATCAATAAAAAAAACTACTAGCAATAAAAAACTAAGGGTAACAGATGAAAATAGGGAATACCAAGAACAATTCTGAAGAACGAAATCAACACCAATACTGTAATCTCGATATTCATACGGCATCTTCGAATTCTAGCAAACAAAATATTGCTTCTAATTATACGTATCCTGTTTACTGAAAATACATTTGACTACTATAAGCAATTACAAAAAAAAGTCCGTCTCGCAGGACTGCATCATCTTAGCGCGGTTCCGTTCATATCCCTAGTCTAATTTGGAAAGATTAAAATAGAAGCAGTTATTATTTTGGTTCCACCAGTCTTTTTTTTTTTAAATTAATTATCATAATGGCGTGTCAACCCTTAAGGTCACTAACGCCATTCATGTGAGTAGTAAAGTCTTGAAAGGTCATGATTTACAATCTTACCTGGAAGGGTCCGCTACACTAGAAACAGACCCGCTAGTGACAAGGTCTTGGAATCTTGGAAATCTATATTTCTAACATTAAATTGTTTTTCTTATTTTTCTTAACCTGTTTTATTTTCAAATACATTATCCAACAATAAGCAATTAAAAAATAACAAGGAATAAAAAACAGACAAAAAGAACAGTTCGAATAAGCGAAATCAATTACTTTAAAGTTTTAAGCTCTTATTTCTCCGATTGACATCGCCTAATCAAAACTTTCATTAGTATCTTTTTTTTAGAGCATTTAATAAGCTTTCTAATGGTATTCTTCCGTTTACCAAGATTCTCAACCTTTTTCGAGATATTAAGGAAAGTAAACAAAGTTACTAAAACTTTTTATGTCTGTTAATAAAATATTTTATTCTAACCCTTCCTTAACTCCAAACGTAACCAAAATTTCAACATATTAGTTTTGATGAAAGTAGAACATGCAGAAAATGTTTCAACTGAATCCCATGATTCTAAGTACCCAAACCAAAAACGGTATTCAAAATATATTTTTTCCAATTTTCTCGAAAACGGTTAAAGCTATCGCCTTGAAAATGGTTTCATTCGTTTTCCTAGCCCAGGAGTCATATAAAACGAGTACTTAAAAGCTTATGAACTCAAAAACGTAAGCGTTACGATTTTTTTTGCGCGAATTTCGCCCCAAACGCCATCTTCCAGTAGGCGGATTTTGCTGGTTAACGAACTTGACCTTTCAAATTGGACGAAGGATTTTTGTACCAAATTTCATCAAAATCGGACCATTCGTCTTCTATCTAGAGAGCGAACAGACAAATATATATATATATATATATATATATATATATATAAATAAATATATACATATATATATATACAAATTTGAACCACTGTTATTTTCTGTTATGGGGGAGGGAGGAACCGCGCTAAAAAAATAACGAGCAGTGAAAAAAAACTGCGGGAAATCCACAAATAGATCCGTTTAAATAAACGAAACTAACTAAGTTTTAAGCACTTATTTCTCCTAATATGACCATACCATCAAACATTTCTTCAAAACATTTTTTGTAGAGAATTTAGTAAGCTTTCGAACTGTTACATTTCCCTTTCCACGATTTCATAACCGTTTTCGAGATATTAATGAAAGTATACGAAGTTCCCAAAACTTTTCATGCCTGTTAATAAAATATTTTATTCTAACCCTTCCTTTACTCTAAACGTAACAAAAATTTCAACATATTAGTGTTGATGAATCTCCAACATGCAGAAAATGTTTCAACTGTATCCCATAATTCTAAGTACCAAAATCAAAGACAAAGAACCCAACAAAGAGATATTAATGAAAGTATACGAAGTTCCCAAAACTTTTCATGCCTGTTAATAAAATATTTTATTCTTATCTCCAAACTAGACATGCGCGCCGTGCCGGCGCCGCTACGACACGCCGGGTTTTGAGTGGCGCGCCGCCAAGCCTAGTCAGTCGGCGCGCCGATTTCGTTGGCAATATTAGACGAAAGGGTGTAGCGGATGGGTTAGGGTAGGAAAACAGCGAGTGTAGTGCGTGGTGACCTGCCGCCATTTTTGGCTTACCTTCTCTTCGAGTAAACGCTTGTGTGTTGTGCTATTTGATTGGAAAAAAGCGGAAAATAAAATAATTTTAGGTATATAAACATGCTATTTAACTCAAAAAATAAATCCAGCTTTTGTAGGAGATATTTTGAAAACCTCGCAATTGAAGAGAAAAACAAAAGTCTGACTCGCAGAAACTGCGTCATCTTAGCGCGGTTCCGTTCATATCCCTAGTGTCATTAGCTTGGTAGCAGAAGCAGTTATTGGTAGGTTTTGATCTTTCGTGAAAAATTTAAAATGAATCTCAATGAGAATGAAGATTTAAGGCTCCAAAACAGGAAACTGATAGTATTCTAAGCGGAAATGACTCCCCCTACCTTCTCAAGGTTTGCCAAGGGAAACACTATTACCAATACGTTTCTCATTTTCATGCCTTATTTTATAAAAATATTAATTTTACTATTGAATGCGATTAAAAAAACAATAACCAATTGAAACGTTTGGCAAGTAACAAAACGCTGTTGAAAAAAACAAAACCCCATCAAAAATTACATCTGAACCTTTTTTGTAGGGAATTTAGTGAGCTTTCGAATGGCCACCTTCCACTTACCACGATTTCCCCCGGTTTTCGAGATATGTTAGAAGATATAAGAAAATCCCAAAACCTATAAAACTTAGAAGTTTGATAAACGATAATTGATTTCGTTTATTTAAACGGTTCTTTTTGTCTGTTTTTATTTCTTGTTATTTTTTTATTGCTTCTAGTAGGAGGATGTATTTCTCAATATAACAGGGAAATAAATACAAATTCTCTGAACATGTAACAAAACTGAAAACGTAAATATTCTCTCTGTAGAGTCAGACATCTGTCCGGGTCGAGGTAGTAGGCAGGCTTCAGGTAGGCTTTTATTGCACTTCATAAATCAAGATGCATCCTAGGGCAGCTGGCAGTTATTTTACCTGTAAGAAGTCATGCAGCCGTAGTTCATTGAAAAATAACACTACTTTCTCATTTTCTTATACAATTTTATTTTGTTTAATTGCATTTAGAAGTAAAATGGATATGTTAGTAATGCGTCTTCGTAGACCGAAACTTGGGACGGCCGAATGAGTAATTTCCGCTTAGGATAGTTTCATCCCTAGCCGACAATCTTGTTTTTTTTTGTTTTTTTTTTTAATTTTTGTTTACATTAGGAATGATCTAAACAAAGTAATAACTGTTTCTATTCTAAGTCTAAAAAATGATACTAGGGATATGAATGGAAGCGCGCTAAGATGACGCAGTTCCTGCGAGTCGGACTTTTTTAAGACAAAGGCTGTTTAGATCCGTGTGGTTAATGTGGTTTCCATATCCTTCAGATCACTGTAGAAAAATAAGTACCCAGATAATTCGAGCAACATAGTATAGTATAATGCAGTACTAACTTAGCCATTCTCCAGAACGTTTCTCTCTTAACATCTGGTGGCTAACTGTAGATTCGGCGTAATTCTCCCTGAGTTCATTCTTTTTATCCAATAAAACGGAAAAGGAATGAGAGCTTCTTCCCTGGAAGAGGCTAAGTTATATTGAGGTTCATTTTTAAAAGTAAAAAGATTTAGCACATAAAATTAGCTGATTCGCCGAGAAATTATGTCTTTCAGTTTTCATTCTCATATCAAGTTTTCTTCAAATCATACACGAAAATAAATAAATACGTTGGTAGTAGAAAGAATGCCTCCCTAGTCTACTGTATACTACTGTGGCTATCAGGAATGTTGATCCTCAATGTATAGGTTTTCAGCGTCAATTACACTTCTAAGAAATTGCGGTAATAGCTTCCAATGAATAACAAGGATTAATATTTTGCCATGGAAGTATATCGTCCAATCCTGGTCCTGAAGTTAGTGTGCACATTTATTCTAGAAAATTAAAGAGGTGGTCAGCTTTAAAACGTGAACACATTTTTCACCCAATTACTGAGCAAAATCTTTAAAAATTCCACTAAAATATAAAGTAAGTCATGAAATTATATCTAATCGACTATTTATTTAAAAAATAGCGTAGGTTAACAAAATAAAGACAATATTCTTAATTCGTGTATTTATATTTTTGGATAACTACGAGAGAACAATGGAGCAGAGAGGCAAAACCTGTTAACTGAATATGTATTCATATCTGTTACATAGTAATACAATAAAATGACACTGGCAATAAAAAAAAAACAAGTAATATATATAGATGTAAATATTATATCTTTATTAATCTGCTATAAATATTAAATGTAATATATTTTTTTAATATCATTAATTAAAGAGTAATGTCTTTCATTTTCTACTCTTTATTATTTAACAATATGTTTTCATAACTATTTTTTATTAAGAATTTTAGTATTTACTCATTACATTCAACATATCTTGATATATAAGCTGTTTTGCATCTCTAGCCCACATGAAGTCCAAATGATTGAAGTAGTCAAATTGAACAACCATTCTCCCACAATTTGGCAAATGGGAGAACAATTTGTCGACATCCTAAAACAAAGAACAAATATAATAATTATTTTAATAATTTCATTCGTATAGGCAAAGAGAATAGATAGGCACTCCTTTAAAGAAATAGAAATTTTTATTCTTTCTATTCTATTTTGTCGAATTTCTGTCCAATATGTTTTAGTAATTTATTATTGCATTTTCAGATGCCCTTACATACACAGACAACGACACACACACACACACACACACATCGACATATAAAGGAAGATCGACAATTGATGCTATCGATCTTGTGATAAAAACCGCCCGAGAAGCCATTGCAGGTGAGAGGTGGAAAAGAAGGAGCAGTAATGAATTGTGATATAATAACCTTGGAACCTTGGACGTAAAGAATGCTTTCGATTCAGCAAGATGGGATTGTATTATGGACGGATTGAAAAAAATGGAAGTCCCACAATACCTCCTGCGGATTATCAGGAACTACTTCTCTGAAAGACTCCTGAGATACGAAACAGATCACGGCTCAAAAACCCATAAGATTACGGGCGGCGTTCCTCAGGGTTCGGTTTTAGGTCCTTTGCTGTGGATGATCTTGCGATAATGGTTTGTGGAAAGCTCCTGGAAGAAATTACCTACGATGCGAATAAGGCTGTCACAACCATTCGCCAGTGGCTTTCAACAGTAGATCTAAAGCTTGCAGATCACAAAACCGAGGCACTATTAGTTACAAGCCGGAAAGTCATGGAGTCCATCACTATAAATGTCGGAGAATTCGACATCTCTTCCTAGTCATCCATCAGATACCTTGGCATGCAATTGAAGCGAGATTGCGTTTTAGTGAATATTTGAAGATGATCAGCAGTAAAGCAGCTCGTGCTACAGAGGCTGTGGCTCGGATGATGCAAAACATCGGTGGACCAGGACAAAATCGAAGAAGACTGCAGGCAACAATCACTAGCTCTATCTTGCTATATGCAGCTCCCGTTTGGTCGAGCGCAATGTCGGTAAAAGCATACGTGCACAGTTATGCCGCGTGCAGTTACGTTGTCGCAGATATGCATCCAATTGACCTTTTGGCAGAGGAACGTAATCAAGCCATAATATTCAGAAAACGCAGGCCCCAGTTACAACACAATATAATCATTCATAATGAAATAATACCCTAGCAAAGTATAATACTAAAATATTTAGGAGTAGTTCTCGATAGAGGGCTAACTTTTACTCAAAATATAAATGAAGTATGTAATAAAGCGAATAATAATAATAAGCTTTGACTTTCTGTTAAAGTACGGGTATATTTGGCAAAGGGCTGCCAAATATACCCGTACTTTAACAGAAAGTCAAAGTTAAGCTCTGAAAATGAAATCCAACTTTACAAATCCTGCTTTAGATCTATATTAACATATGCTTGTCCCGTCTGGAGTTCTACATGTAATGGTAACTATAAAAAATTACAGATCTTTCAAAATAAATTGTAAAAGAATCGCAAATAACTTACCCAGATACACCAAAATAGCATATCCAATATTCCGCACATTAAATTCTTCATGTACAGGCTCACATACAAGTTTTTTAAAGCATGCAGGGAAAAACCTAACCCACTGATAAAGAATATAGGTAACTATACCAAAATCAGCAGTAAAAGATATGTACAGGGTGTCACAAAAATAATGGTCATCCATTGGTCAGCAGATTCTCCAATGCGAGATCGGAAAAAATAACCCTAACCCCATATTGACCCCCGCAAAATTGACCTTGAAATGTTACTCAAGGTCAATTTTTTTTTTTTTTTTTTTTTTTTTTTTTTTTTTTTTTTTTTTTTTTTTTTTTTTTGCATATTTCAAATCTACGAGTCAAGAGGAAGAAAAAAGGCAAGGCACCATAGGTCATAAATGACTCCTTATGGTCATAGTGACCATTAGCATCGTATATGTGGGCCATTCTATTCCAATCGTCAAAAGGTGGCCGATTTTGATCATTTTTTTTTTTTTTAATGTTCTGCTAACACCACCTTACGCAAAAATACCTCGTTTAAATTTTTTAAAAAGCACCATCTAGTATAAAAAATTATAAGTATATTGAAAAACGAGCCTCTCAGCGGCATTCATTGGAAGACCATAACTCATATTTTGCAATTGACAGGAATGCCTTCAAGAGGTTATTCTCGAAGCTTATCAAGAGCTCTTTGCCAAAAGTTATCACCCATTCGCTGAAATTACTCATTAGGGATTTCACTGGTCATGTATGGTTTTCGTGAACCAGCCAGGACTCAATTCGCTTCAAGAATAGAGGATAGAATAAATGCCCTCACCTGATCCAGGCCTACTATGGGGCTGAGAAGAATCGGGAGCCTCGAGGATAATGGTCCGCCAGATCATTCGGGAGGAACATCTCCCTTCAGATTACAGGAAGTTCAGGAGTTGAGGCCGGGGATCAGGAGCAGAAATCATTGTTTTGCAGGTGGGTACTGGACATATTGGAACGCCCTCCACACTTCCTGCAGCGGGTATTGTGGACTGACGAAAGTTCATTTTCCAGCGTCATCGTCCACAGCAGGTAAAATGGACGAGAATGACATGGGCATTTGATTCTCCAATGCGTGATCGGAAAAAATAAACCTCATATTAACCTCCGCAAAATTGACCTTGATATGGTATTCAAGGTCAAATTTTTTTATTGCATATTTCGAATCTACGAGTCATTAGGAAGAAAAATGTAATAGGATCTACCGGAGAAAAAGAGGTGACCCAGATGCCCACTAGATGATTGTTGAAAAAGAGGAAAAAATGTGACAATCGAGAGCTGGCATAGACGTTGGGATGCATCATCATCGGGGCGATGATGATTACTCATATCAAAACATGGAGAGGAAGGACGCATGGAGAAGCAGATTTTTATCTAACTTAAATGCTTACTGGGCACGGGTGTTTCAAAGCAAATCTAACTCAATTTAAGTTAGATGAGGAATGCCCAACGTGCGCCCAAAAAGATGAGAGTGCAGAACATGTGCTCTTCGAAAAGGCCGAATTGGACAAAAAATTAGACGAGCCATTGAAAGCAGAAAATCTGGTCGGCCTAATCTTAGCTAACAGCGAGAACTGGGAGGGAGGTCAGAATACGCTGCATTCGTCGGTAAGAAGCGCCAGACTGAAGAACGAAACTGACTGCGGCACTAAAAAAGTAGTCCACTAATGAAGAAGGCTTAGGGCCAACTCCCCCCTGCGAAGTAACGCCGGAGGGTGGATGAGGTGTATAGGGAGTTGCTTTTTTTAGTGAGTAGGAATCTCACACTGTTGTGGCTTTGTCCACTTCGTCTCATGAAAGATTGTTCCCGTACCCCCAAAACACACACAAACAAACACACAAACACACACACACACACACATTTTAAATAATCACTCAGAAGGAATAGCACCTTTCAGAGCTTTCTTCTTTGTCTTATATCTATATATATAAAAATCACGTGTCTGTCTGTTTGTCTGTTTATTTGTTCGTTCCTTGTACAAATCTACACCGTTTGACCGATTTTGACCAAACTTGCCACACAGGTAGGCGATACGGGAAATCTCCTAGGCTAGGCCAAAATAATCAAATTTCAAAATTTGGTCAAAAGGTCAAAAGTATTGTTCAAGAAAAATTGGCTACACTGAATGTTCTTGATAATTATAATAACTCGAACTCATTGATGACTTTACATCATTATATAATCATTTAATGCAGTTTATTTCAATTTTAATATCAACAGTCACTGTCTAACTAAAGAGCGCTGGCCTTTCTTTGATAAGCGCTATCTACTCGCAGGCTATGCTGCTGGTCTCGGTCGGATGTTATATGAAGTGCTGTGGTACTGGCCTCTGTCGGGTTTTTTTTTTTCAGAACTGCTGTGGTGCTGGCATTCTGAACTACATCTAGACAGACATAAACAAATTCACACCGTTTGACCGACTTCGGCGTAACTGAGTATACAGATTGATTTTCATACAGGGAAAGGTCATAGGCAGAAAGTAGGTGTAGCATGGCACGCCGGGTAACAGCTAGTTATAAATATATATTCAAGTACCTCAGTTCCTGATATCCAGTCATTGTAGGCATAGTGAAGCATAACTGGAACTGTGATTTTACTCAAGTCATACTGCGGTGGTGCACTTTGTCCATAATGGAATCTATTGAAGTCATATCCATAGTCATACAACGAAAATTTTTCATCTGCAAACAAATTAATTTAAATCTCTCTCTCTCTCTCTCTCTCTCTCTCTCTATATATATATATATATATATATATATATATATATATATATATATAATAAAAGAAATTGTACAATGTTTGTGCCACTATAACTCAGAAATGACCCCCAAAAACATCTAGTTATATAGTGCGGTAAGCCTCTATCTCCGTCCATGAAGAAGGAACCTGTTTTTAGCTGAAGGACGTGCATTTGAAGATATTATATATTCTATAGAGGCTGAAAACCTCACCCCCTCTTAAAATTTCTACAACAGTCCAGAACATCCGAGAGTATTTGAGAGCATTACGCAACAGTCCAGATTATCACAGATCATTGCAGGACATTCCAGAACAATTTTTTTGTATGACTGGAGGTACCCATTGGTAGGCAAATATGAAGCATGATCCCAGCATATACTCAGAAATCTCAACTCATCCAAACTATGTAATGGAACAAGGGTGATCGTCAAACAGATATTGTATAACATCATTGAAGTCAAACTTATGACTGGAAAGGAAAAATGATACACAGTAATTATCTCCAGAATAACCCCTGATCCTGATTCCTGATGAAGGGGGGGGGGCAGCCCCCCCCCCCCGAAATTTTGACTTGCTCGGTAAAATGTGTCATAAACCCGTTAAGAATTAATTAAATAAGAACTCTTAGTACGTAAAAAATATTTTATTTTAGATGTAATAGCGTTTTAGTTATCTAAAGCTATTCCAAGTTCTAGATTGTTAGTATTCCATACCCCGAAAATGCCCCCCCCCGGAAATTATTTCCTATATTCCCCCATGCCCTTATCACTAGTGAACTGTCATTCAAATTTAAAATACTGCAATTTCCAATCATAATAGCCTACAGTTTTACAATTAACAAAGCACAATGATAAATCATAATATTTTAAATATTTAGGAAATTCAAAAATGGTATACATATATACCCCGGATAACAAAATGAAAAATGTTCTTTATAAACAAGTATTTTAAATATAGGTATCTATTTAACATAAAAAATGTGTACCTCTTACATTTTAAAGTTTATCCTTTTACCTCACAATCTCATATAAACTCCCTGAGCTAGAATAAACTTATTTTGAGAGAGGCCTGCTCATCTGTATTAACTCTATGATTTATTAATTTTTTGGTAATATAATAAAAAAAAGTCTGATACCTAAAATATATAAAATATTAGACCTATGTTGTATTGAGTTTTATGTTAATATCTAAAAATGTTTAATTCCCTCATCATTCACCAAGCCCTCCCAGTGCTTAAATTGTTTTGATATAAACTATCTATGACACAGAAAGAGGTCCATTTTACTGTTTTAAAAGTAATTGGGAAAGGATATGAATATACAGGAGTGTAGTTCCTCTTTGCTCATCACACTCAATATTGTAGCGAACAAAGTGAAATAAAACTATGTACCATCATAAGTTTATTAATAATCATTACTATCATGCACTCTGCTCCATAATTAGTTCTTTAAGTTACTGAATAATATTCTTAAATAGTAATCATATTTGATTAGCCCTGGCCAACTATTGTGACCAGAAACACACCTACCTAAATATCATAAAGGTCTATAATTTTTTATTTAATAATAAATAAGTCTGGTTTGTTTTGGTAAAAATGATAATGCTTATTCTCAGTTTGTCTCAAAAACTATGCGCACTTACTATTATTTAGAAGTTGACCAAAATGTATTAGCTGCTTGACAGATGCCCCTGCTGGAGTATATGAGGTTATCAATGGAACCAAGGTCTGAAAATATGATGTGAAATTTTAACAATACAACTCTTCATGATAATTTCTTTCATATTTATAAAGGACAGTAAATAAATTGTAATGATTTTCTTTATAGTCTAAAATAAACCATATATATTTTTACAGAAAAAATATATTCAATTATTATTTCAATTTTTTTCTAAAAAAAGTATTTAAAAAAAGGGTTGTTCGTGCAGGATTGGCTTTAAAGGTCTCATTCAAACACATACTGCAATCAATCCTCCATTAAACAAGAATCTTGGAATATGGATGAGAAGCTATGTTTTCCAAAATGAAAATTGACATTTTTGTTTTTACATATATCTTTATTCAAAAATTATACAATACATCCAGTATTTTTTATAATTATTTTGTTATTGATTACATGTCTTGTTGGACCGATAGGAAAAAAGAGGCCCATTGGCCAAAACCTATTGTCTTGAACTTTTAATACAGGTTACATTAAAGTAGCTATTTACAATATTTACACATTTCATATTTACATTACATAGTTAGATCACAATAGGTCCCTAGGCCATTTGCGCTTAAGGCGACGGTGAGGGTAACTGGGAATGGAGGATGAGGATAGGTTATTGATTAGAGGATTGTCGTGACCAGGCAAACGGGAATGGAAGTTAAGGTATCGGGTTTTGCACAGGGTTTGGACAAAGGGGATTTCTAGGTCATTATGGATAGTGAAGTTGAGACATAGAATGGAGCATTGACTATTTTATGGAGTATTTTGGATTGAAGAGATTGGATTCGTAGGATATTGGATCGCTTGGCGCACCCCCAAACTTCCAAGCCGTACGTCCAGGTGGGTTGAAGTATAGTAGTGCATATCCGTCTCTTGTTCTGTAAAGATAATTTTGAGCGAGAGCCTATTAGTCTGTTTAGTAGTCTAAAACGTCTGTTTGTTTCCTGTCTTTTCTTTTGAATGTGTTGGCTCCAGGTAAGTCGTCTGTCAAGAGTAAGTTCTAAGGAGGTTACTTGTGTTTTTTCACTGATTTCTCTCTGGTAAAGATTGATGGAAGGGCAATTGGATCTTCGAAGGGAGAATGTTATGTGGGAGGATTTTTCAGGATTGACTTTTATCTGCCATTTTGTGAACCATGGTTCAAGCAGTAGAAGATGGGATTGAAGGTGTTTGGAAGCAAGTATAGGATCTGCATTGGATGAGAGGATGGCTGTATCGTCAGCAAAAGTAAAGAGGGTTGTGGAATCATGGGTGGGCATATCCGCAGAGTACACGAGGAATAAGATAGGACTTAGGATGCAGCCTTGTGGAACACCCGCAAGCTGAGGAAAGGAAGAGGACAGAGATGATCCGCACGAGACGTTGAAGGATCTCTCAGAAAGATAGGAATTTATTACAAGGTAATAGGTTGAGTGGAGGATTTTTTGAGTTTAAAAAGCAAGCCCTGGTGCCACACCCGATCGAAAACTTGAGCGATATCAAGAAATACACCAGAGCAATACTTCTTCAGCTCAAAGGAAGAGGAGATGGAATCGACTATTCTGTGACATTGGTGGATAGTGGAATGGGATATTCGAAAACCAAATTGGTGGGAGGGGAGGCAGGGTTCATCTATGGGGATTAGACGTTTGAGGAGAAGCTTTTCGAGGATTTTACCCATAATGGGAAGAAGGGAGATAGGGCGATAAGACGAAGGATAATGTACAGGTTTTTTGGGTTTGTGGATCATTTTGATGGTAGATGATTTCCAGGAGTTGGGAAAGTAGGTCGTTCTGAGGACTGCATTATATATATATAGGTTAGGAATAGGATAGCTTTTTTAGGTAGGCGTTTTAGGATTAAGGGGGTGATCAGATCTGGTCCTGGTGCCTTACAGGTTTTAAGTTTGTGGACCACTAAGGAAACTTCATGAGGATGAAAGGATGAAGGAGGAGGAGAAAGCGGTAGAGCTGAGTCTAGGAATTCGGTTACATTTGAAGAATGGGCAGGGTTTAGGATGGATTCGTGGGGACGGAATACTTGGGTAAGGTGAGATGCAAAAGTATCGGAAATTTCGGTGTCGGTTTTTGCCCAGCTGTTGTCATCTCGACGGAGAGGATGTGATGGATTAGGATGGGATAGGATTCTTTTCGTGGCTGTCCATAGAGATTTGTCGTCGGGAGTAAGTTTGTTAGTGTATTCAGTGAATTTGTTGTTGAAGTGTTTATGTAGTTCGTATTGTAGTTGTCTAGTCAGTTGGTTGAGGCGCGTCTTGTCAGATGGATATCGTGTGGTTTGCCATATTCTTCTGGCTCTGTTTTTTTTCGGTTCGTAGGAATTGTATGTGATCTGGGAAATTGGTCGCTGCAGGTGATCTAGGGGGGAATTTCTTAGTAGAAATAAGGAGTCCTGTCTGCATGTCAGTAGTCAGTTTGTTTATGGCTGCGTCAATATCATCTTTGGTCTTAAGAGGGATGTTTAGGTTTAAAGAGGAATTTAGGGAAGATTTGAAATGAGCACCAATCAACTGGGCCGTTGATGAGGGATGGGCGGTGAGGACGAGTGAAAAGGTTAGGATCAATGTTAAAGGAAAGCAATATAGGACTGTGATCAGAAGATAAATCGAATAGGTTGGAAATATGGAAAGGAACATGTCTGACACCATTTGTTACAAAATAATCCACTATGTCTGGATATTTGGATCTGGATGTAGGCCAGTAGGATGGATTGGGAGGAGAAATGATATTCAGGTTGTGGGAATGGATGGTTTGGTGAAAAAGGTTACCTCGAGAGTGTTTGGCATTGTAATCCCCTCCTGCAATAAATCTGGGACCTAAAGAGGAGAAGAAGGAATTGAGGACGGAAGAAGAGACCTCTTTATTGGGTGGGCAATAAGCAGATGAAATGGTTATTGGGACATGGGAAGAGGATTGGAGGGTAACTGTGGTACTCTGCAAACATTCCAAGGCAATAGGTGTAGGATCAGGATAGTGGGAAATGGAGGATCTTATTAGGATGGCAGTACCTCCGTGAGCAGTCCCGTCTGGGTGGTCCGTTCTGTATGTCCTATATCCAGTAATATAGAAACGTAGTCCGTTAGTCAAGTGAGTTTCTGTAATCAGAGCAACGTCAATGTTTTTGTCTTGGAGTAAATGTGTCAGTTCGTCTTTGAGGGCTGGCTGTCCATTGGCGTTCCAAAGGAGGATTGAGAGGGATTTAAAGGAGAGCGGAGTCATGGATTCAGGACAGACAGGATGCTGGTCACTTGGAGGAGGTCAGTGAGGGGGGATATGAGGGCTTGAAGGTTTTGAATTATTTGGTTTAGGTTTACAATGCGGTTGTGATTGAGGAGAAGTCAGGGGATGGTTTTGGTTGAGGAATGGTAACCCTCGGGGGAGGTGGACAATGGGGGCCAGGGGTGGGAGCAGGGGTGGTTGTCGGTGGCTTGGGAAGATTTGACCGGAATGCTGATGCGTAGGTTGTTCTTCCTGGATGTGATTGACCGGAGAACTGAGGCTGGTAGTCCACTGGAGGCTTCGGTAGGGGTGGAAAGGTTGTAGTATCCTGGCTGGGTGCTGCTTGGGAGGTAGTTCTAGCAGGGTCACGTTGTCTACTCCTAAATTTTCTCCGCTTGACCAACTCCTGATTGGCGCTACAACCGCGGTAGTTTGCTGGATGGGCTTGATGGCAGTTTATGCACATAGCTGGAGTGTCTCTGGTCTTCGAACACTCATTCGATAGATGAGGGCCTGCACACTTCACACACATGGGGTTCACCCGACAGAATTTTTTGGTGTGATTGAGACTCTGACATCTTGTGCATTGAGGGATGTCCTCTTTTTTATGTGGTTCTTCCACTTTTATTGGCGTGAACAGAAGTGTCTAGAGGGAGAAGATGTCAGGATTGTTTGGTGCTGGCTTAAGATTTATAAAAAAAAGTGGGAGTGGAGTTGTAGTAGTTTTTTGCAGTACATTACAGGCATCTAAAACCTGAAATCCTAATTTTCCTAGTTCAGATATTATCATGTCTTTTGGCGTTGTGTGGTGTAGGTGTCTTATGACTACTCTGTACGGCTTTTCCTCTTTAAATTGATAAGTGTAGTACTCTATATTTTTACCTTGGAGGAGTCTAACTATTTTTCGGTAAGTGTTGGGATTTTTAGCTTGAACTGAAAATGTATTCATTTTGGATTTCCATGAAAATGACGTTTGGCCGACTTCTGATGCTATGAAGTTGCAGATGGCGAGGAAATCAATGTCCGGCTTTAGGTATATTGGTGGTGGTTCACAGGAGTCATTGATGTCTTCCTGGTCCGGCTCGATATCGTCATCTTGGTCTTGTGGCGCTAGTAGTTGAAAAGAGTTTGGCGAGGTGAAGTCTGGCTGGTATTGTACCGGTGGAGGTTGGCGGTACGTCTGGCGGGTTGACGATACACTCGATGAAGAGCCGTCCGTCTTGGCTTGTT
The DNA here is from genome assembly GCA_946811695.1 of Gonocerus acuteangulatus. Taxonomy (NCBI): domain Eukaryota; kingdom Metazoa; phylum Arthropoda; class Insecta; order Hemiptera; family Coreidae; genus Gonocerus; species Gonocerus acuteangulatus. The sequence continues at coordinate 78,243,206 of OX328132.1, forward strand.
TCTTTTTTTCTGGCGACACTTTTTGCGAGGTAAGATCGGAGGATCTTGATCTTTTAGAGTAATTAGCATTGGAATGTATGGAGTTGCTTCTTGATTGAGATACTTCCATGTTATTATTAAAAGAGAGAGAGAGAAAGAGGAAAAATAATACTAATAATAAATAATTAAATATATAAAAAATTAAAAAAAAAAAATATGCTGGACTACAGAACCGACGATCTCAGAACCTTTGACGTGAGAGTAGCGAGCGCTACCCCTGAGCCAAGGAGTAGGAAGCTGAAGAGAGGGGAGTAAGCCGGGTCCTTGGATAGAAGACAGTAGCCTCTCAGCTGGAGCAGAGGGTAGTCCCTAGGCAGGCAGCGGCAGGAATCCCTCACTCCTGGGGCACAGCCTAAATCACTTCGAAAACTATGAGATTTTACTTACAGTTTTTCTAGTGAAATGATGAAGTAAACGCTGTGAAACTTTACACACTGAGTGTTTATAGTTATGGCAGGTTCTCTGCCATTTTTCACGAACTAAAACGGCTTTAAACCACTGTTTTGAGGTGAAAAATGAGGAGCACTTTAAAACACTGTGACACTGGCGATGGCTAGGACACGACTCGAAAATTGACATTAAAATCTTTATTGTCTCTTGAACTATAACTTTATTGGTGTTAAAATAAAAACTCACTGGGTATGAGGAAATGTTTTAGACTCACATATAAAAATATTATTAAGCTAAAATAATTCAACAATTACATACCACATTAAGCTCTTGGGAATCATAGCCCGCTATTAAGAAAAGAATGTTGTCACAGATTGGCCTTGTAATGGCTGTTTGTCGACATGCGGTTCGCTCAAGAAACTTCAGCAAGAATGACTGGTCAAGAACATGGGTCAACCTCATTAGCCAGGCAAGTTTCTGAAATATAATAATCATTTTAAATTTTACGTATAAGGTTAGCGTTTCCTTAATCTCCTTTTTTCTTCTTATTTTTTTTTTCATCATTATTTTCAAAATGAAAGTTTTAGTCAAATATGAAATACATCTAAATGCATAAAAATTAAAATAATGTAGTCAAACTTTTCTTTGTCAACTAAGAAAAGTTCAAGAGAACAACATAAAAATACGGAGAATTATTCTACGCAATGTTATAGAATAGTGGTCTGAATAATATTCAACATTTTCTCAATACATTAAATAAAAGTAATTACCATATAAATGTATAATAAATGTAAATAAAGATAATTACTTTTTATACATTTGAACAGCCGGTTTTTTCGTGGTGTACGGATCTTAAAACGTTGAAACTTGTCGTGAGAACATTCGTTACCTCCGCGTCGTCGCACAGTGGGGCGAGTGACAGGGTAGGCCAGACATTTATAAATATATCCGTTTCTACTGGTCCTAGAGCATTGCTTCTGGTGTTATTTCAAAGCAAATCCAATACTCTATTGAAAAAAATATTTTTTTTATTTTTAGAATCGTCGACGTGGACGGGGATACTTAAAAAGTAGAAAAAATTACACGTATCAAATTTCGTTTTGACTTATACTTTTTGCGTCTATCTGCGTCTCTCTAATTTTGGGCTTACATTTTCCGTGGACATGTATAGAAAGAGCCCAGAACGAAATTGGCTGCATAAATTTGCCTATTTCGGTGCTAAACGTGAACGAGCTCGGTAAGACGCGCGTTATCTCTATTTAAACATTCGAATCAAATCAAAGATGGATTTTTTTTGCAGTACCCAAGTCAGTGTTGACTGCAAAAAATGTCTGAAGTGATCCGAGTGAAAAATCGTGTCCTACTTGAAATATTTAATTTCAGGTTTCTAAATCAACAATATCACATGTTATTGAGTTTTGAGCGCATTTGGGCGGTTTTTGACCACTGTGCGACGCAGTAAATAAGACAATATACTCCTAAAATAGTGCCAAATGACACTTTTCCGGGCAAAGCGCCGGTATTTACCGGCGCTTTGCTAATTAAATAGAATTATTTAATTCTATGCCCGGTATTTCCGGGCAAAGCGCCGGTATTTACCGGCGCTTTGCTAATTAAATAGAATTATTTTCTGCTCGTGCAGTTTTTTATTTATTATAATACCCTTAATGTGTACTGGAAGCAAGAATAATTTATAAAATTAAATACAGTACATCATCATCATCATCATATCCGGCGCAACAACCCGTCACCGAGTCTGGGCCGCCTCTAAAAGCCTCCGCCAGGTGACTCGGTCCTGCGCAGCAGCTTTCAAGCTCCTAGCTCCGAGCAGGTCTCGTGCATCTGGGTTGACGGCATCTTCCCATCACACGTTTGGCCTACCAACTCTCCGTTTTCCAAACATCCTATCGGTCAACATCTATTTAGTTAATTCGCCATCCCCCATTCTTAGAACATGACCAGCCCAGCGAAGCCTACCTATCTTAATGAAATTTGCAGCATCTATATCACCATAGAACCGATACAACTCCACATTCTTCCGTCTCCTCCATGCCTCCCCATCTCTAACCGGACCAAAGATCCTTCTTAATATAGTTCTCTCAAAAGCCAAGATTCTTGAGTCGTCTGCTTTAGTTGTGGCCCAAGCTTCCGATGTTTTACACAGATTGATCTTGGTCCCGCTAGAGAGGCATCGGCTTCTGAAATGTCTGGAGAGCCCAAAGAAGCATCGGTTTTCCGCCGCAATTCTCCTGTTGATCTCCTGGGTGATGTCATTCACTGCGTTAACTTCAGTCCCCAGGTATACAATGCCGTTCACCCTCTCAAACTTATACGGTCCAACTTCAAACTTTCTGGGGCCTGCTTCAATGCCTCCAACTCTTAAGTACTTTGTCTTCTCTTCATTGACAACTAGGCCAAGAAGCTTAGCTTCTGTCTCAAGAGTGAGGAATGCCTCTTTCAGGGACCGCTCCGACCTGGCCACAATGTCAAAGTCATCCGCGTATCCTAAAAGCTGGACCGTGCTGTTAAAGAGGGTGAAGCCTAGCTGAATACTAGAGCGGCGTACTGCTTTCTCGGCTGCAAAATTAAAACGTCCGTCACGCAGGAGCTGCATATCTAAGCACTTTCCTCAGAATTTGGGTACTGTAGACTGCTTTCGAGAATAATTTGTTGAAAATATCCTATACAAATAAAATAAAAACATGAATAGTTCTCTTTTAGTTTTGTAATGAGTAAGTGTTCAATTATTCATTTTGTAATTAATTTGCTTCCTGAGTTATGTTTACACATGGCACCTACTACACTACTTCATTAATACAAAAAACTTTATATTTTCGCCTTTTGATCTGACGCAGGAACAGGATACAGTCCCTCTAGTGGAAGATAGCGCTTCTTGCGGCGGCCTTGTGAACCTACGCCTGGTGGGCTATTCTATTGAAATATATTACAAAGTAAACCCCCCTTTCCGATAGACCGATTTAGATCATTTTTATAAAACGTCTTTCTCATGAGTTACCCACGACGTATACCGCGTTTCGTTACAATACAGCAAAAGTTACGACCGGTATGAGTATATTTGTAATTTGGGTTCGGAGGAAACCCCCCTCCTAATGAACCGATTTTGTTTATTTTTACATCTCACTTTTCTCTCTATATTAACACTACGAATACCAAGTTTCGTTGAAATATAACAAATATTACGGCTGGCATGGACAAATTAGTGTTTTGGGTTCGGGGTAAACCCCCCCTTCCGGTGGACCGATTTTGGTGGTTAACGAACTTGTTCAATCGTTTGATAATTGAATGCAATATACCAAGTTTCGTGAAGAAAAAACAAAAACTCTGGCCGCTATCGTGTTAACAGACATATATATATATATATATATATATATATATATATATATATATATATATATATATATATATAAATTTTAACAGGGGTCATTTTCGGTGTCTACTAGGTAGGATCGATAAAGATTTGAAGAAATTTTTCAAAAATTCCGTCATGAGAGCAACCTCAATAGCTACTTTCCTTCGGAGGAAAGTGCTAAAAGGAGACATGCTAGGGCATCTCCTTGTCTCACCCCACTATTAGTGTTAAATGAGTCAGACAAGTCAGTTCCCAAGCGTACAGTGCAACATGAATTTTTCATTGTCATCCTCACCAAGCGGATCAGTTCTTCGGGGATATTCATCTCCTCGAGAGCCTGATAGAGTGCTGGCCTTGAGACGCTGTCAAACGCTGATTTGAAGTCCAGAAAGAGGTGATGCGTAACTATCTTGTATTCTTTGCATTTCTCGAGCATTATCCTCAGGGAGAAGATCTGATCCGTAGTGGACCTTCCTCTTCTAAATCCCGCCTGGTATTTGCCAATCTCTCTCTCAGCGTGGGGAACAAGCCTCTCCTAGAGAACATTTGAGAGGACTTTATACGCGCAAAAAAGAAGGACTATTCCACGATAATTCGCGCAATCCATCTGATCTCCCTTTTTATGGAGAGGGTAGATTACTCCTCGATTCCATTCTTCGGGCATTTCTTCACTTTCCCAGATGGACATGATGAGGTTGTGGAGTTCCTTTATTAGCCCTGTTCCACCATAACGCAGAAGCTCTGCCTGAATACCATCCTGGCCTGGTGTTTTGTTGTTCTTTAGCTTATTTATTGCATCTTGAACTTCCTCATCATCGGGTGGTTCAACATCATTTAGAATGTCCCCCCTATACTATTCCCACTATAGTATCTTGTGGTTCTTCCTTGTTAAGGGACTTGCTAAAGTAACTCCTCCACCTATCCAGAATCTCATGCTTGTTTGTGAGGAGGTTCCCATCTTCATCCTTACAGCTTGTAACTCTTGGTTTGAAGACGGCTCTCCCCTCGTTAACTTTCTGAAAGAACAGGCGGCTCTCATGCACTGTCCGGTGAGATTAAATGTCCTCCGTCTTCTTATTTTCCCATAGTCGCTTCTTCCTACGATGAGTTCTCTTTTCTCTTCTCCGCCTGTCCGGGTATTCTTCCCGAGCACGTCTAATATTGTGCAGTATTACTCTCTTGTAAGCCTCGTTTTTTATGGTCGTGACTGCTTGACATTCATCATCAAACCATGGAGCTCTTCTTTCTCTTTTTTGGTAACCTAAAGTCTCCTGTGCTGCTTGCTTCACTCCCTCGGCTATTCCAGCCCGATGTTCACCTGTAGTTTCACCTCTGCCTCGTAATACCTCTGTGAGCTTAGCGTCTAGGCATTCCTGGTATGCTTTAAATTGGTCAACATCCTTCAGTTTCGAGACAACATACCTTCGAGAAACCAAACCATCTGTCATTCTTTTGGTGGATATTCGAGACCTAATCCTGGCATTGCTCATGTAATGGTCTGAGTCCACGATCGCTCCTCTATAAGATCTCACTCCAATCAAGAATGATCTATGGTGAGAGCCTATAAGGAAGTGGCCATTTGGTGTTGTCCATGTGGCTCGAAGTATCTTCTTTTCTGGGTACATAGTCACTGTTCATTGTCGTTTGATGTTTCGTGTAGGCTGTAGGATCCGATCGTTGGGCGATATGCAGACTCACGGCCAACTTGGGCGTTGAGATCCCCCAGGACAATCTTTATATCGTTTGCCGGGCAGCTTCTGAAAGCATCTCCTAGGCTGTCGTAGAAGGTATCTTATCCTCCTCAGATGCTACTTCCGTTGGTGCGTGACAGTTAATCAGAGAGTAGTAAAAAAAAACCTCCCTTTGATGCGCAGGGAACATATTCGGGGGGAGATGGGGTTGAAATTCAGAACCAACTGTCGTGCTCTGCCCCGAAAAACAAATCCTGTTCCGAACATATGGTGATGATGATGGCAACTGTAGTATAGGGTATGGCATTTCTTTTCATGTGACCCGCTTTCGAGCCAATGAACTTCCTGGATTGCTGCAATGTCTATTCGGTAGGCATCAAGTTGTGTAAGAAGCGCCCGAAGGGCTCCTAGTCTGTAGAGATAAAATGTTCCAAAAAGCTGTTCTCAGGTCATTATGGCGGTTCCTGGGTCGTTTCCTTAAGATCTGTCCGGCTTCGTTGCTTTGTAGAGGAATCGTAATAGTGTGGGTTCAAGGAGATCAGGGAATCAGCCTACTGCTCCCGAGTCAGGTGAAGGGGCTGCCTCCTTTGAGCATCCAGACCCATTCCCCCATCCGGGGCGGCTACCTAGGGGAGGTGACCCTAGGGTGTGTATTGTAAGTGTCCTTTGTCTGTAGTGTGGGGGTATGTGTAGTGTGCTGATATTAGTGTGCTGTGTGAGTGTTAGTGTATGTGTTCCCCCAACCTGGAGGACCAGTGGCTATTGCAACCCGAAGGCTAGGCGATGGGGACAGCACTTTCCAACGTCAATACAGTACATAACCTCATTATTAAGCCAAGGTTTTTTTTACATAACAATTATAACCAGGCTTTATGTAAAAACCAATGTAATAATATGGCTAAAAATAAATCTACACAATAGAAAAGGGTTCATTTGGTACTAACAATACAAGGATCCCAAATTAAAAGGTTTATTATTTCCTCCAAAGTCCAACGTTACTGTGGGATCCACTGTGCGTCTGGCCGACATGTCGAGACGTAAAAGTGCCTTTTGTCGCTGTAGGAAGAATGAAACGGGGTAATATTGTTGATAACATTATTGAAATTAAAAAAATTACAAGTTGTAATATAATTGCATGGTGAGTAAATATTTCATTAAAGTTAATCTTTTTACCTGTAATACTGAGCTAAAAAATCCTAACGCTCTGACAGTTCCTCGAGTATGATCAAGAAAGGCTATGGGTGCAAGAGCGGACATATGCTTTATTTTAGCATTGTATTCAGGCCTTGTGGAAGCCATGGCAAAGAACTGTGTTGTACCTTGTGAGTGTCCAACATAGTAGAGCTGTTTCTCAATTGTTTTGTTTAAAATATAGTCTATAGTTGCTGGCAAATCGTAGTACCCCATCTCGTGAAAGCTGAAATTTATTGATGGAATGACTTATCATGTATAACTCATTATATTTTAGCAATAAAAGAGCTAAAAAATAAACTGATTGGTAAACTAATATAAAACATTTATCAATCTAAAAACATAGGAAGCAAATCATTTTTTTTTTTATATACATTAAATTAACTTAATGAAGTAGAAAGATAAAATAAAATGAAGTAAATTAACTTCGTACAAAATTTCCAGCTGAGAAACAGTATTTGTAATTAATCCAATATATTGATGAAAGTTTTGTAAGTGAAAGCCCGAATGATGCGGATTGTAAAGACTACAAAGACTATTAAATTTCCTTTGAGATTAAGAAAAATTATTCAAAGCTTCATCGATCCTACCAAGTATACACCCCAAATGGCCCCACTTAATGTGTATATATATATATATATATATATATATATATATATACACACAGGGTGATTATCAGTAGCCAAACTTTAGGAGGTTACCATTCGAAAGCTTACTAAATGGTCTACAAAAAAGTATCTGAATAAAGTTTTGAAAAAGCGATGTCAATCGGAGAAATAAGTGCTTAAATTTTGAAGTAATTGATTTCGTTTATTCGAACGGTTCTTTTTGTCTGTTTTTATTCCTTGTTATTTTTTAATTGCTTAAAGTTGGATAATGTATTTGACAATAAAACAGATTAATTAAAATAAGAAAAACAATTCATTGTTAGAAATATATCAGGCTGTACCGTATGAAATGTCAGTTTTGGATTTACCGATTTCCTTCAAATGCCTTGAAACTGTCGAGGCTCCTACTCCAAGTTCTTTGGCATATTCCCTAGTGTTTGCAATTGCTTATAGTAATCAAATGTATTTGCCAATAAAACAGGATACGTATAATTAGAAACAATATTTTATTTTTGCGGAATCTTGGGATTCTCAGATGCCGTATGAATATCTATTAGGCCCCCTTCGTATATTTTCCTTAATATCTCAAAAAGGGTTAGGAAATCGTGGCAAGTGAAATGTAACAGTTCGAAAGCTTACTAAATTCTCTACAAAAAATGTTTTGAAGAAATGTTTGATGGGGTCGTCACATTAGGAGAAGAGTTAGTTTCGTTTATTTAAACGGATCAATTTGTGTGTTTCCCGCAGTTTTTTTTCACTGCTCGTTATTTTTGTACATGCTTAGAGCAGTCAAATGTATTTGTCAGTAAACAGGATACGTATAATTAGAAGCAATATTTTGTTTGTTAGAATTCGAAGATGCCGTATGAATATCTAGATTACAGTACTGGTGTTGATTTCAATCTTTAGAATTGTTCTTGGTATTCCCTATTTTCATCTGTTACCCATAGTTTTTTATTCCTAGTAGATTTTTCTTATTGATTATAGAATATAAATCTATTTGGCTATAAAACAGGATACGTAAAATTAGTAACAATATTTCGGAGATTTCTGAGCGAAATACCTTGTAAGATTTTCTACCACCACGAAAGGTGTTTTTCCTCTATTTTTATCCACTAGATAGACTTTATTTGGCATATTATTCTATATATGTTTTATTTAGCAGGGGATTCTGATGAAATGTCGTGTTTTTGCTGTGGATTTTAATTACGATGTGTCTAAGATTGGGTAACATTAGCGAGTCTACATAGTTAAAAACCGACGACGGAGGTAGACTTATTGCTATGATTTAGTCTACATATGTATATTAAGTCCTAAATCCAAAAAATAAACTTCACAACGGTTAGATACTGTGAGGGAAGAGGGAGTGGGTTCAGTGCCCGTAGAAGCAGAAGGTCCGCAGGAAATTTACCTGCTAAGAGTTAGTCCTGAAGAGTTGTAAATATACCCCAGGTATCTGCCGACACAAATACAAAGCCTAGGCGGAGAGCACCCCAAAAGCACAGATCCAAACATAGATTATATACTAAACATTCATACAGACTACTTAGTTGTAAAACGATTCATCAATTAGCAATCAATAGTTTTCAACAGAGGTTATATGCTAAATATTGATAAAAAGTATTTAATTAGAAAAAAAACAAGATTCCACAAGACTTGTTTTTGGTCCATTTGTATCTACTCCATAGACTTAATTAGGTATATTATTATCTACTTGATAGGCTTTATTCGGAATATTATTCTATATAGGCTATATTAGGCCGGGTATTCTACCCAATCTTGAGTACTTCTGTACATGGGCGTATATAGAAAACAATTTCGGGTTGGGCTGGGAAAATTTCGGGGGGGGGGGCTGAGACCATTTCCAGGGTATGGAATACTAAATATTTAGCCGAGCTCTAAATATTTAGTATTCCATACCCTGGAAATGGTCTCAGCCCGTTTTAGGCAACTAAAACGCTATTAAACGTAAAATAAAATATGTTTTATGAACTAAGTGATCTTATTTAATTTATTTGTAAAGGTATTATGACAAGTTTTAGCGCGGTTCCTCCCTCCCCGATAGGGGGGAACCCCGCTTATAAGGTTGATACAATGAAACAATCCGGAAGTGCCGACTAGAAAATTTCGCGTTTCAGAACCCCTAGAGAACGAAAATAACAGTGGTTAAAATTTGCATATATATATATATATATATATATATATATATATATATATATATATATATGTATATATTTATTTATATATATATATATATATATATATATATATATATATATATATTTGTCAGTTCGCGGATTTCTGGCCTCCCTAATGGTCCGATTTTGATGAAATTTAGTACAAAAATCTGTCGCCCGATTTGAAAGGTCAAGTTCGTTAACCAGTAAAATCCGCTCACTGGAAGATGGCGTTTGGGGCGAAATTCGCGCAAAAAAAATCTTAACGCTTACGTTTTTGAGTTCATAAGCTTGTAAGTACTCGTTTTATAGGCTTCTTTGGCTAGGAAAACGAATGAAACCATTTTCAAGGCGATAGCTTTAACCGTTTTTGAGAAAATGGGAAAAATAGTTTTTGAATACCGTTTTTGGTTTGGGTACTTAGAATCATGGGATTCAGTTGAAACATTTTCTGCATGTTTTACTATCATTAAAACTAATATGTTGAAATTTTGGTTACATTGGAGTTAAGGAAGGGTTAGAATAAAATATTTTATTAACAGACATAAAAAGTTTTGGTAACTCTGCATATTTTCCTTAATATCTCGAAAAAGGTTGAGAATCTTGGTAAACGAAAGAATACCATTAGAAAGCTTACTATATGCTCTACAAAAAAGGTTCTAATGAAAGTTTTGATTAGGCGATGTCAATCGGAGAAATAAGTGCTTAAAACATTAAAGTAATTGATTTTCTTATTCGAACTGTTCTTTTTGTCTGTTTTTATTCCTTGTTATTTTTTAATTGCTTATAGTTGGATAATGTATTTTACAATAAAACAGATTAGGCAAAATAAGAAAAACAATTCATTGTTAGAAATATAGCTTGCCAAGAGAAAAAGATTCGATGACGTCTTTGAATATTTTCAATTGCTTTTATGTTGTTGGTTTTGTTATTTTATTTTTTAATCGATTTTATCTGTAGAATTATTACTACAGTAAAAGAACACAGGAATATGTGAAATTTTTTGATATTTTCCAATTCATTGAAACGCATGAAATGAAGTTTCGGTAGAAGAGGTTTCTAGCGTCTTGCGGACCCGACCCCAGGTATAGCCATAAAACCCTTTGAACAAAGGCCGAGGAAAATATTATCTGTTTCTATTCTATGCTTTTCAAATGAGAATAGGGATATGAACAGGAACCGGGGTCTCCCGTGGTCTAATGGCTAGCGCCTTGGATTCATTAGCGGGAGATGATGGGTTTGATTCCCAACCTCCGGCAGGAATCCCTGCTCGCTTCCTAAACTCCAAACGTAACAAAAATTTCAACACATTAGTTTTAATGAAAGTAGAATATGCAGAAAATGTTTCAAGTATTCAATCCCATGATTCTAAGTACCCAAACCAAAAACGGTATTCAAAAACTATTTTTCCAATTTTCTCGAAAACAGTTAAAGCTATCGCCTTGAAAATGGTTTCATTCGTTTTCCTCTGCCAAGAAGCCTATAAAACGAGTACTTACAAGCATATGAACTCAAAAACGTAAGCGTTACGATTTTTTTTTGCGCGAATTTCGCCCCAAACGCCATCTTCCAGAGGGCGGATTCTGCTGGTTAACGAACTTGACCTTTCAAATTAGACGAAAGATTTTTGTACCAAATTTCAACAAAATCGGGCCATTCGTCTGGGAGCTAGAGAGCGAACAGACAAATATATATATATATATATATATATATATATATATATATATATATATATATATATATACACACACACAAATTTTAACCACCGTCATTTTCGGTCTCTAGGGGTTCTGAAACGCAAAATTTTCTAGTCGGCACTTCCGGATTGTTTCATGAGATCAACCTTGTAAACGGGGTTCCTCCCTATGGAGGGAGGGAGGAACCGCGCTAAAAATGGCTTCATTCGTTTTCCTAGCCCAGGAAGCGTGACGATTGTTTTCGCTGCAAAAACCATGTTCCGGTGGACGGATTCTGCTGGTTAACGAACATAATTGCACGATCTACAATTTTTGTCTGAGCTATTAGCGCTGTTCCTCCCTCCCCCATAGGGAGGAACCCCGCTTATATGGTTGATACAATGAAACAATCCGGAAGTGCCGACTAGAAAATTTCGCGTTTCAGAACCCCTAGAGACCGAAAATAACGGTGGTTCAAATTTGTATATATATATATATATATATATATATATATATATATATATATATATATATATATATATATATATATTTGTCTGTTCGCTCATTTCTGGCTTCCCTAATGGTCCGATTGTGATGAAATTTGGTACAAAAATCTTTCGTCTAATTTGAAAGGTCAAGTTCGTTAACCAGCAAAATCCGCCCACTGGAAGATGGCGTTTGGGGCGAAATTCGCGCAGAAAAAATCGTAACGCTTACGTTTTTGAGTTCATTAGCTTGTAAGTACTCGTTTTATATGCTTCTTGGGCTAGGAAAACGAATGAAACCATTTTCAAGGCGATAGCTTTAACCGTTTTCGAGAAAAATGGAAAAATAGTTTTTGAATACCGTTTTTGGTTTGGGTACTTAGAATCATGGGATTCAGTTGAAACATTTTCTGCATGTTTTACTATCATTAAAACTAATATGTTGAAATTTTGGTTACGTTCGGAGTTAAGGAAGGGTTAGAATAAAATATTTTATCAACAGACATAAAATGTTTTGGTAACTTTGTATACTTTCCTTAATATCTCGAGATAGGTTGAGAATTTTGGGAAACGGAATAACACCATTAGAAAGCTTACTAAATGCTCTACAAAAAAGGTTCTAATGAAAGTTTTGATTAGGCGATGTCAATCGGAGAAATAAGTAATTGATTTGGCTTATTCGAATTGTTCTTTTTGTCTGTTTTTATTCCTTGTTATTTTTTAATTGCTTATAGTTGGATAATGTATTTTACAATAAAACGGATTAGGCAAAATAAGAAAAAACAATTCATTGTTAGAAATATAGCTTGCCAAGAGAAAGAGATTCGATGACGTCTTTTGAATATTTTCAATTGCCTTCATGCTGTTGGTTTTTTTTATTTTATTTTTTAATTGATTTTATTTGTAGAATTATTACTATAGTAAAAGAACACAGGAATATGTGAAACATTTTGATATTTTCCAATTCATTGAAACGTATGAAATGAAGTATCGGTAGAAGAGGATTCTAGAGTCTGGCGGACCCGAGCACGTAATGCCATAAAACCCTTTGAACAAAGGCCGAGGAAAATATGATCTGTTTCTACTCTAAGCTTTTCATATGACAATAGGGATATGAACAGGAACCGGAGTCTCCCGTGGTCTAATGGCTAGTACCTTGGATTCATAAGCGGGAGATGGTGGGTTCGATTCCCAACCTCCGGCAGGAATTTTATCATCTCACGGCTCACTGGTAAAATTCCTCGCTGCACCCTGGATGTCGGCGCTAATGACCTAGATGTAGATGCGCCGTAAAAAAAAAAAAAAAAAAAAAAAAAAAAAAAAAAAAAAAAAAAAAAAAAAAAAAAAACAACTATGAAGAGGAACCGCGCTAAGATGATGCAGTTCCTGCGAGTCGGGCTTTTTGTCGTTCTTGTTGTAATTTTTGTCTCTTTCCCTTCGTTTTTTATTGCTTTTTATTTTTGTAATTTCTTATGTTGCGAAAATTTTGTGTGTAACACAGGATATGAAAAATGAGGCCAATTTTCTGTTGCTAGAAATAATATAAATTTTGGGAACTTTCATTAATATCTCGAAAACTGTTGAGAATTTTGGTGCACGGAATAATACCATTAGAAAGCTTATTAAATTCTCTACATAAAAGGTTCTAATGAAAGTTTTGATTAGGCGATGTCAATCGGAGAAATAAGAGCTTAAAGCTTTAAAGTAATTGATTTCGCTTATTCGAAGTGTTCTTTTTGTCTGTATTTTATTCCTTGTTATTTTTTAATTGCTTATAGTTGGATAATGTATTAGAAAATAAAACAGGTTAAGTAAAATAACAAAAACAATTTATTGTTAGAAATATAGAGTTCCAAGATTCCAAGACCTTGTAACTAGCGGGACGGTTTCTAGTGTTGCCGACCCTTCCAGGTAAGATTGTAAATCCTACCTTTCAAGACTGGTGGAACCAAAATATAACTGTCAGGGTTCGGTCACTGCTACTTAATGAAACTACATTTTATCGTAAAAATGGTTTTATTGTGCCGACGTTTCGGCTTGAACTTCAAGCCTTCATCAGGGCTGTAAATACAAGTAGGACATATTTAACACTAATATATGCACATATCTATGTAAATATACCTAACATATATATATATATATATATATATATATATATATATATATATATATGTATATATAATATATATATATTTATATATATGCATATACACATACACATATACATGCACACATATGTACATATATATGCCCACATACATACACATATGGGGTATGTATTATTAAGTAGCAGTGACCTAACCCGGACAATCCCTACCTTGCATTATCAACGGTCAACGATCTCCTCTCAACAAAATAATAACTGCTTCTATTTTAATCTTTCGAAATTAGACTAGGGATAAGAACGGAACCGCGCTAAGATGAGGCAGTTCCTGCGAGTCGGACTTTTTTTTTGTGATTGCTTATAGTAGTCAAATGTATTAGTCAATAAAACAGGATACGTATATATAGAAACAATATTTTGTTTCAACGGTATCTTGGAATTCGAAGACGCCCTATGAATATCTAGATTACTGTACTGGTGTTGATTTCGTTTTTTAGAATTGTTTTTGGTATTCCCTATTTTCAGAAGTTTTTATCTATTTATTGTTTTTTTTTTTTTTTAAATTCATTGAACAAAATCATATGAATTCGAAGGTGAGGAGCTAGGAGGCTTAGGGTGGAGGGCATTCCCAGTACAGGTATTGCCCAGTGTACCCTCGTCATCTCTAAGTTTTTTTCCAGGGTCATAAAGATAAGCCTCCAAACAACTGTAGGAATGTAGGATTTCTAATTTTTGCCAGTATCAGAACAGCCGCTCTTTACATACCACAGTGGTACTGACGTACCGGTTTATACTAGTTGCACTCCACACGGTGGTAGTACTTGGTGTATGCCACAGCAGATTGCTCATTATAATCTTATTTTATACGTATAGGTAAATAGGTACCTAAAAAAAGTTTATTTGTGTATAAGTGTTGCGTTATTGGGATTAGAATAAAATATTTTATTAACTAACAGACATGAAATGGTTCGGAATCTTCGTATATTGTCCTTAATTTTTTTTTCTTTTATGGTGCATCGAAATCTGAGTCATTAGCACCATTTTTTCCTTATGAGCTTATATAATACTTAGATTTAGCTAGCAACAATATTTTACACCGCAAGTAAAGTGATTTGCTCTTCTTATAAACATAATATTTATATTATAATATAAACATAATACATTAATTTGTCTGACAAAAAAAAAGAGTCCGACCCGCAGGAACTGCTTCATCTTAGCGCGGTTCCGTTCTTATCTCAAGTGCGATTAGTGAAGGAATATAGCAGCTATCGGTAGGTATTAGCACCATTTTCCCCCCTTAATATCTTCAAAGCAGTTAAGAAATCGTGGGAAGTACGATGTAACCATTCAAAAGCTTACTAAATTCTCTAAAAAAAAGATTCTGAAGCAAATTTCGATGGGGCAATGTCAGTCGGAGAAGTAAGTGCTTAAAACTACGAAAGTGTTAGTTTTCTTATTTTAAACGGGTTTTTGTCACTGTTTACCTCACTTTTGTTTTTTAAGTTTATTTAACGGTGGAATGAGTATTTCATTAAAGCTGAGAAAATAAGAATCGTATTGGTAATAGAGTTTTCCTAGAGTGAGCGTCGCGATGACGGGAGAGTCCCATCCGCTTAGAAAACTGTCAGTTTCCATATCTGGCTCTTTAAGCTTCCTTCTCTTTGAGATTTTATTTTATATTTTTAACGAAAGATCAAAACCTACCAATAGCAGCTACTATTCCTTTCCTAATCGCACTTCGGATAAGAACGGAACCGCGCTAAGATGATGCAGTTCCTGCGAGTCGGACTTTTTTTTATCATAAAACTAAACATTTCTCTGAAAAATCCTAAAAACCTTTTTTTGCGAACTTTGACCTCGAATAAAATTGTTTGCACTAATGGGATCTTGACCTTTCAAATTAGACGAAAGATTTTTGTACCAAATTTCATCAAAATCAGACCATTCGTCTGGGAACTAGAGAGAGAACAGACAAATATATATATATATATATATATATATATATATATATATATATATATATATACAATGAACCACCGTTATTTTGGTTCTCTAGGGGGTTCTGAAACGTAAAATTTTCTAATCGGCAGTTCCGGATTGCGTCTTGAGGTCCACCTTATAATCGGGGTTCCTCCCTATGGAGGGAGGGAGGACCCGCGTTAAAACAACAACAATCAATAAAACCCGAAGAAACGAAGACGCTTACGGGAACAGACCCTACTTTCTCGAAATTTGAAGCTCAGATTTCTTCGAATGCGATATTCCTATAAAAAGTTACATGATAATCAATTTTGTAGGAACATTATTAAGCTTTCGAATGGTTACCTTCCACTTACTACGATTACTAAACCATTTCTCAAAATATATAAGAATTTATAAAATAACTTGAATATTGCCCATGTCTGTTATTATTATTTTTTTCTACACTTCCTCTAATCAAAATTTAACGAAAAGGTTTTCTTCGTTTGCATGAATGTCAAACGTCTGGAAAAAAAAACAACTCAATCCGTAGTTTTCAAGTAACTGAAATCAAAATTCTAGTTCTGTCCACTTTCCTCAAAAACGAATAAAGATTTCTATATTAAGATGAAAGATGTTTCATTCGATTCCCCACAACGAACTCATTAAAATCCCGTTTGGAAGCTGATTATGTATGTATGGAACGTTTATGACATCCACGTAAGCGCCGCGAGAGAGCGGAGTGTCATTTGTTTGCAAGTCCTACGAGTTACAACCGTTCTCAGCTTCCTTGGCCGTACATCTTTTCACAGCATTTCGTATGAACATTTCTCATCCGTATGCTATATTATAATATTAGATAGACTTACATTCAAAACTGTTCACTAATTACAGTATGAAAAAATAACTAACAATAATGGAGACACACTTACAATATCGGCTCTATTCGTTCGAAGCCTAAGCGCTCACTAATGAGTAAAATATCTTTATTTGACTCATTGTTTTATGATGAACAAGCAAATATTATAAGACAATAGAAAACATTAAATTACCTAAAATTCCAGAATTCTGCTGAATTCGTATCTAAAAATTTATGCTTCCTGCTGTACGTATTTCCTCTAGAATTAGTAAGCCAAACATCGTATCCATTATCAGCCATGAGAAAACCTGAAAATATAATTGTTCATATGGATACACTTAAGGACTTGATCACTTAATACACAAAACAAATGATTTTGTTTTACTTGTAGTCCAACATCGCAAGCCTTTCTTTTTTGGAAGAGAACACTTTTGAAAAATACGTGATATTTATGATTTTTTTTTGTGGATGATATTAGTTTAGAGCGATAATATGAGGCATCTTGGTCATGTTTCTTTGTTTGTCTCTCTGTCAGTCAATTACTCCGAAACGAATCGAAGTACAGGGTGTCATAAAAATAATGGCCATCCGTTGGCCAGATGATTCTCCAATGCGAGATCGGAAAAATAACCCTCATACTAACCCCCCCCCCCCCCAAATTGACCTTGAAATGTTATTCAAGTTCAAATTTGTTTATTGCATATTTCGAATCTACGACGATTCATGAGAAAGAAAAACGTCAACGGCACCATAGGTCAGAAATTACTCCTTGTGATCAAATTGACCATTAACAGCGCATACCTGGGCCATTCCATCCCAATTGAAAAATGGTGGCCGATTTTGATCATTCTTTTTTTTACAGGTTCTACTAGCATTGCCTTACACAAAAATACCTTGTTTGATTTTTTTAAAAATGCATACTCTAGCATAAAAAATTATAAGTATATTGAAAAAGTCCGACTCGCAGGAGCTGCATCATCTTAGCGCGGTTCCGTTCTTATTCCTAATGTTGGAAAGGTTGACATAGAAACAGTTATAATTTTGGTTAGACCTTTCATGAAATAATATAACCTGGAAGCCATTAAGTCACCATAGTTGCGAGCTAACTAAAATAAATAAATAAATATAACCTGGAAATAATCGGTAACTTTTGACCGCTAATTCATGAATGTGTTTATAACTAACTAGTCTTTATCAATATTTAGTATTTAACATATAGGAAATGTTTGCAACTTTTGAAAGCTAATACAAGAATATTTTTATAACTAAATAGTCTTTATAGATGTTTAGTATTTAACCTGTAGGAAATGATTGGCAGTTGTTGATCTCTAATTCATAAATCTGATAATAACTGAAAGTTTATAATTGAGTAAAAATCGTTTTTGTGTGATCTAATAGGAGTTAGTGACAATATTACGATAGGTCCAAGCATAATTCTCTAATATCTAACAGCATCCTATGCCTGATAATTGGCAAATATTGATGGATAATTTAGATAATAATAACTAGGGAAAATGGATGGACAAGGACCAAGAACAAGTGTTTATGAATAATTAACATTCCCTGTCTGATGAACAGTATTTAGTGTATAACCGATAGTAAATAAGTTGCAAATGGAGATGGCTTATTCATCCAATGGGGACCTACAGACAATGGATACAGTCAGATCAAGCACAAGTCTCTAAGATTGCAAAATCTTAAAAATCGCAGGATTCAATTGAAATATTTTCTACATCTTGGAAATTCATATTTTCTATTCTTATCATAATCAAGATGCTTAAATTTTGGTTATATTTAGAAAAGTTTAACTACATATTTGTGACAAATTTGGTTGACAGTCCATCAAAGTTGAACTAAAATTACATTATACAATCACAGAATTTAATGATAATTAATCGACATTGTAATGTTAAATACAAAATATTATTAGAACAAAGTGTAATAGAACAAATATATATATACTATATATAATAAACATATAATATAAATATATATTATATAATTTTTCCCCCCATTTTCATAATTGCAACCTTTGGTTTTTTCTTAAATATATAAGAGTGCACGGGCCAAATGAGCATAGGATTTGGATTCAGCGTTTTACATTACATAAAAAACTCGATCCAGGTATATAAACATTTTTTATTTCTATCACGGCAATTGTTATATTTTCATCGCCTTTTCGCAATTCACTCAAATGGTGGTTTACAGGCAGTGATGTGGGATGGGTAAACACCCAGTGGGTAGGTAAATATAAATTGGGTATTTACCCACAGGGAAGGTAAATACCCAAAAAGTGGGTATTTTCAGTTTTTGAGCTTGATACAACTTCTTTGAATTTTTTTTTGGTGCAAACAAGGACTGAAACTTACCCATTTGATCATAAAAGCTTAATGAACATTAATACTTACCCAGTAATATTTTAAAGAAAGTTAAAAGTCGGTCCGGGTATTTATGGGTATTTACAACTTAATGTATATCTATGAATTTTCATGATTACTTTTACAGTAAAAAGGTTTTAATGAAGCCTATTCAATTATTAAGGACTTATTTAAATTTTAAAAAGGGCCAAAAACATTTTTAATGTTTATTATAATAGTTCAAAGCCATTTTAAGTGAAGTTTAAGTTTGTGATCCTTGTTAATATTATTTGAAATTATGCTCATACAGTAACAACATTACAGTAAGCGGAAATCTCACCAGAAATGAAAAGGTAGCTCTTGTTGACAGAGTGTTTTGAGTTCGAGTTGGGAAACTAGTTAACATCCTTGATCCAATTGTTGAACTTATCACTGCCATTCAGTTAAATGCCCCTTTGATCCACTAAGTTCATAGAAGATTTAAGAATTACTGAAAACTCTTCAACATGAAACCCAGAATCTTCTTTTCAAAAAACGGAGGAAAAACTTGTGTTAACTAAATAGGAGAAACGCATTCAGTTTGGTGTTGGAAACGCACATCTTGCTGCAGTCTTGTTGAACTCTTCCATTTGTTTTGTGTGTGAGTTAGGCAGAAGAATGGGATTGAAATCAGTTGATCTTCAGAAAAACATAGCTGGCTATAGAGACCAAGAGGGATTATGGCAAAGATCCTTTGTTTGGGAAGGTCTTGAAGACAATGACAAAGAAAATAATAAAATAAGTCCCATGTTATGGTGGAAAGGCTTGAAAGGTACATGTGTTTTGATCAATGAGTAGGTAACTTAATTTGAGTTTTGAGAAATTGAGATAATCCTAGTCCAAAGTTTTAGCTGAGGCTACATTTTTGTGAATGCAGTACAGTAGTATCAAATTTAGGCAAACATCTTGTTTTATTGGTAGTCGGAAGGTCTATGGCAAATTTTCAGGTAATAATTTATTATTTATTAACCTCTCAGTGACCCTATTTTATAATTTATTATTGTTTTAATAGTTTCTCAGTGTTGCAATAGCTCTAAACTGGCACGATCCATGACATTTTACAATATTCAATTACTAAGTCACGGTTTAGTTAAATGCCTTAAATACCCGGGTATTTATGAAATTGGGTATTTACCCTGGGTATATACCCTGGGTATTTACCCTGGGTATATACCCTGGGTATTTACCCTGGGTATATACCCTGGGTATTTACCCTTAAGAATAAATACCCAGGTATTTTACAACACTGTTTATAGGACAAATAAATTTCGGATTCCGATTCAGTGATTCGAACTACATAAAAAACTTACTCGATCTAAACAAATTGTTTCATCTCGATAACTGCATTTTTTTCGAAAATTTTCGCAATATACTCAAAATTTGAGTAATTTTCAGCCAAACGGGCCTAACATTTGGACCAAGGTCGTTGATGTACATTTAGGATGGTGGATCTGGTCAAATGTACAGACCACTTTTATTTGTGTGCCCGTTTTTAGCGCGGTTCCTCCCTCCCCGATAGGGAGGAACCCCGCTTATAAGGTTGATACAATGGAACAATCCGGAAGTGCCGACTAGAAAATTTCGCGTTTCAGAACCCCTAGAGACCGAAAATAACGGTGGTTAAAATTTGTATATATATATATATATATATATATATATATGTATATATTTATATATATATATATATATATATATATATATATATATATATATTTGTCTGTTCGCTCATTTCTGGCTTCCCTAATGGTCCGATTGTGATGAAATTTGGTACAAAAATCCGCCTTCCAATTTGAAAGGTCAAGTTCGTTAACCAGCAGAATCCGCCCACTGGAAGATGGCGTTTGGGGCGAAATTTGCTCAAAAAAAATCGTAACGCCTACGTTTTTGAGTTCATAAGCTTGTAAGTACTCGTTTTATAGGCTTCTTGGGCTAGGAAAACGAATGAAACCATTTTCAAGGCGATAGCTTTAACCGTTTTCGAGAAAATTAGAAAAATAGTTTTTGAATACCGTTTTTAGTTTGGGTACTTAGAATCATGGGATTCAGTTGAAACATTTTCTGCATGTTCTACTTTCATTAAAACTAATATGTTGAATTTTTTGTTATGTTTGGAGTTAAGGAAGGGTTAGAATAAAATATTTTATTAACAGACATAAAAAGTTTTGTTAACTTTGTATACTTTCCTTAATATTTCGAAGAAGGTTGAGAATCTTGGGAAACGTAAGATTACCATTAGAAAGCTCAATAAATGCACTACAAAAATGGTTCTAATGAAAGTTTTGATTAGGCGATGTCAATCGGAGAAATAAGAGCTTAAACCTTTAAAGTAATTGATTTCGCTTATTCGAACTGTTCTTTTTGTCTTTGATTTGGGTACTTAGAATCATGGGATTCAGTTGAAACCTTTTCTGCATGTTCGAATTTCATCAACACTAATAAGTTGAAATTTTGGTTACGTTTGGAGTAAAGAAAGGGTTAGAATAAAATATTTTATTAACAGACACGAAAAGTTTTGGTAACTTTGTATACTTTCGTTAGTATCTCGAAAACCGTTGACAATCATGGGAAGCAGAAGGTTACCATTCGAAAGCTTACTAAATGCTCTACAAAAAAGGTTCTAAAGAAAGTTTTAATTAGGCGATGTCAATCGGAGAAATAAGTGCTTAAAACTTTAAAGTAATTGATTTCGTTTATTCGAGCGGTTCTTTTTGTCTGTTTTATTCCTTGTTATTTTTAAATTGCTTATAGTCGGATAATGTATTTGACAATAAAACAGATTAAGTAAAATAAGAAGATCAATTTATTGTTGAAAATGTAGCGTTCAAAGAGAAAGATCCCAAGGCTTTCCAAATGCCTCTGAGCGGAAGCCTTTCTGCCCGACTTATGGGATAGCTGACCCATACAGGTAAGATTGTAAATCAAGACCTTTCAAGACTGGTTTGTTTGAGATTTCATTTGGATAGCTGTTTCGCTATTGATCTAAACAAAGTAATAACTGTTTCTATTCTATACCTTCATAAACACTAGAGATAAGAACAGAACCGCGCTAAGATGACGCAGTTCCTGCGAATCGGACTTTTTTACTTACTTACTTACTTAACTGGCGCACAACCCATTGCTAGGTCAGGGCCTCCTGAATCAGCTTCCGCCAGCTGTCCCGATCTTGTGCAGCAAACATCCATTTCTGTACGCCTAATAGGGTCCTAGCATCACGAGCAATTCCATCCTTCCAGCGGAGCTTCGGCCTCCCACGTCTTCTGCTTCCATGGAGCACTTCTTCCATTGTCTTCCTTGGCAGTTCTGCTGGATCCATTCGAGCCACATGACCGGCCCATCTACGTCTTCCCACACGGATGAAATGGACAACATTTTTTTCTTTATAAGCCTCATACATCTCCAGGTTAGTTCTTCTTCTCCATGACCGGCCATCGTATACTCACCCCAAAATGGATCGCAGTATCCTTTTTTCGTTAATTAGGAGTGCCTGCTCATCTATTTTGGAAATGATCCACGTCTCTGACCCGTATGTCAACACTGGTCGTATGAGGGTATTGTAAACCAGCATTTTTGTTGATCTATTTATTACTCTACTCCTGAGAAGACTCCTGAGGCCAAAAAAACAGCGAGTGGATTTAATAATTCTAGATTTTATCTCGTCTGTTATGCTATTGGCTATGTTTACATTGCAGCCAAGGTATGTAAATTCTTTTACTTTTTCAAATGAGTAGGAGCCAAATTTTACATTTTCCCCTGGCTGTGCTTCCTGACCCATTGCCATTAATTTGGTCTTGGAAACATTAATTTCTAGGCCCAACCTCCTTGCAGCTTGGTCCAAAGCTTGAAATACTGCCTGCACATCAGCAAGGGTTCTCCCAACTATATCTAATTCATCTGCGAAACCCAGTAGCTGGACAGCTCTATTGAAGATAGTCCCGTTTGTTTGAATGCCTGAATCCCGTACAGCTTTTTCAAGGCCCAGGTTGAACAGCATACATGCCAAAGCATCACCCTGTCTCAGACCTTTCCCAGAAACAAAGGAATGGCTAATACCAGCCTGCACACTGATCATGCACTCTACTCCGGGATGGAGTGCCCGTTTTTTAGCTAAACTTTAAACAAACCTCTCCTCTTAGCTAATATTATTATTTATTTTTATTACTGGGCCGTAACGAACACGATCAGCCAATCGGAATGTGTATAATTTGATATTTTTGATATTTAATTATTAAGAGTTTCGCAACTTTTGGCGACTTCCTCTTTAACATACATCAAGATATTCCAAAATACTTTTTGCACATTGTATATATAACAAGTCAGTACATTTTATGAGTATAGCTAGTACATTAGTGAGCTAATTAATAATAACAATAACATGTTTTATATAATATATTTCACAATAACAATACGGTAATATAATAGATATTAAATAGAGTGTGAAGAGGGGAAAAAAAAGTGGGGGGGAGGGTAGAAGAGGTAAGATTATATTGGAGATAGGGCTTTATTTTTAAATGTAGGTTAATTAACTTAATTTCTTAAAAATGTAAATAATTTTATAAAGGCTATTTCGTTCATTATTTTAAATTAACTTTAGGAGGTAAATTGGAGATAAGGCTAGATTTTTGAATATAGGTTAATTATCTTTAAGTGAGTTAGTATGGTGTTAATATGTGGACTATTTTCGGCAAGTAAGTCGTATAAGTCGTGAGGAATTGTTAGGTGGTCTCGTAATCTGCAGTCAGTAAGTATGTGTTTAACTGTTAATGTCTCGTTACAACATGCGCATACAGGTCTGTCTTGTCGTTCCATTAGATAGGAGTGCGTTAGTAAACTGTGTCCTAAGCGAAGTCTCGTAATGATAACTTGGTCTCGTCTTGTTAGGTTTTCTCTTGACCAGGGTATTATTGTATTTTTTATTTCCCGTAGTTTGCTTTGAGAGTTAGTCCATTCTGTCTGCCAGTCGTTTGCTGTCTTATTTTCAGCTAGTTTGCATAGGTCAGTTGCTGTCATTTTTTTCAGGTCAGGTGTAGGTCTTTGAGTTGCAGTTTTCGCTAGTAAGTCTACTGTAGTGCTCTGTGAAATCCCTTCATGTCCAGGTAACCAAAACATAGTGATATGTCTGTTCTTTGTTTGTAGTTGGAATAATTGTGTAAAAATCTCTATGACAATAGGGTGTGTGCTGTAAATGTTTGTCATTGAGTTTAAGGAACTTAATGAGTCAGTGCATATTGTTATGTCGTCCGTGTCTGTATCTTCAATGTTTTTGAGTGCTAAAAGGATTGCGTGTAGTTCTACTGTGTATACAGTGTATACGAATGTGTATAAGCAAACGTAAGTTTTAAACAAAATGATAGAAGTAATGATTAAATTATGATAATCATACATGAAGAAAATAATATAATTTTGAAAAAATCGCCAACAAAAAAATAAAATAAAATGAAAAGAAGATAAAAAGAATACCATCAAAAATTAAAAAAGAGAGTTTATGTTTGTTAAATTTTGTTAAATATGTGTAGTTTTCCATACACCTGTAGTTTGGTAGTAATCTGCAGTCTGTTAGTACATGTCTTATGGGTTGAGGGTCCTTGCTCTGTCAACATGGTTGGTACATCTTGTTTATCCATGAGTAAGTAAGGAATGGCCAATACAGAGTAGAGTTAACTCTACCTCTTCTCTCCGATTATGTTGGACGGCCATTCTACTACTGTTTGTTTAATTTTTCGCGGATTATTAGTAGCATGGACGTATATATCCCCCCGGAACTTTTGATTTAGTCTGTAAAATATGTTATAAAAACCTTAAAAATAAATTAAATAAGATCACTTAGTTTAGAAAGATTTTTTTTTTTTTTTGCGTAATAGCGTTTTAATTGGGTAAATATTTCAAGTTCTAGATTGTAAGTGTTCCATGCCCCCTAAATCCTCCGAAATCATTTCCTATATATGCCCTTGATTAGTATTATCATGCTCTCTACCACTGAATTTGAAATGGTTTGTGTAATATGTCGTAAGTTGCCTGATTTGTTTCTGAGTTCTGGAGAATAACATTAAATATAGTTCCGTAAGACAGTCTCCATGACTGAATGTCTACATTTATCATATAGGAGCAATATAGACTTCCGAATTTTATCTCATTCTTATCATATTCTTTTTTCGCGCCTGAAAAATATCCATTCCATCCCCGAGTTTCCAGTCAAATATAAACATATTTCTTTCAGGTGAACTTTTTTCTTCTTACCATTTTATAGGCACAACTGGACCTTCAAATGGTCCCTCAACTCATTCATGTATAGGTTCCACGCTAATAGAATATAGTAATCACACACGTGATAATTAATTTCCCTCATATAAAAACTATTGAGTGCCAACAACAGATTGAAGATAATTACAGGTAAACGCCTAGAGTATAAACTCCCATTCCTATAAATACGTATTCTTATTTTGCTAATGTGTCTTTAAAATAAAATAAGAACATCAATGAAATTTCTAAAAAGGAGACTAGCCTTCACTGATCGCATACAATATATCCGAATGAATTTAAAAATAAATTGAAATACCTAAAGCTTGGTCAGGCCTAGATATAACCCATGCTGCAGAGCTGCAGAGTATACCGTGCTGAACTATCACAGGTTTACCAGGGGATGAATGGTTCTTTCCGTAGGGAATCCTGAATGCTGTAAGGATGTAGCCATCTTCGGTCTCGATTTCATGGATTTCCACTGGGTAACCCTGGTCGGTTATCAGTCGAGCCTGGTAAAAAAATAATAAATGTCAAAAAGAATTGTTAATTGTTCATAGTAAATTGTATTATCTGTTATTTTGGAGGTTTTCCTCACTCCTTGGAATAAGGAACATTAATTTCTACCTTAAAAAATTACGGAATACTGAAAAAAACCCATAAATTAAACTGCCGATTTAAGAGTAACTTACACTTCGAAGTCACAAAACTGGACATGAGTAGTCGTTCACAAATAGGCATTTCTATGAATACCATCACATCTCTCTCTTTCTCTCTCTCCGAAAGAAATCGAGAAAAAATAAAATAAAAATAACTTAAACAAAAAATGTGTATATGTATATATATATATATATATATATGTGTGTGTGTGTGGGTGTGTGTGTGTGTGTGTATATATATATATATATGTGTGTATATATATATATATGTGTGTATATATATATATATATATATATATATATATATAATATCAAAACAAAGGAGTGTTAATTTAATAAATATTCAGAGTAAATTCCTGTTATTTTAAAAGCTTTGGTCCTTCTCCTTGAAATAAGGTAGTAGTCCGTCGGCCCGTGTACATTTCATGCAACGGTTTTTAAGATGGTAGGGATTGTCGGGGTTCGGTCATTGCTTCTTAATAAAACTACATTTTACAGTGAAAATGGTTTTATTGTTGCCGACGTTTCGGCTTGAAATTCAAGCCTTCATCAGGGCTGTAAAAACAAGCAAGACAGATTTAATACTAACCTATACATATATTTATATACACATACATACATATATATATATATATATATATATATATAGACATATATACATGCATAAATATATGAAAAAAAAAAACATAATATACAGCTAGAAGAACAATATGCTATAGTAGTTGCTACTATAGCACATTGTTCTTCTAGCTGTATATAATGTTTTTATGGGTTTTTTCGGATATTTATGTATGTATATATATATGTATATATATATATATATATATATATATATATATATATATATATGTATATATATATATATTTTTAGATGGAACGGCATTTTTCTCCAGAGGTGGTACTCCTCCTCACTTGTTCCCGGAATATTTCGATGGATTCATCTCCATCTTCTTCAGCCAGGTACTTGTTTCTTCCTCGGTGGTAGCCAAGGGAATGACATTTTTCTCGATCTGGGCTCCTTTTCACCCCTCTAGCCACAGTATCGGCGGACGAATGGTGTTGAAGCTCCCTGGTGTAGTTGGGATTCTGTCCGTTGGCAGCGCTGATGGTATTGCGTCTTTTTTTTGTTTTTGTTTTTTTTTCCTCCTGCTTCTATTTTCCTCGCCGTAAGGTTTTATATGTTTGATGTTATTTTTCGTCGCTGGGATAGTATTTTTAGATGGAACGGCATTTTTCTCCAGCGGTGGTACTCCTCCTCACTTGTTCCCGGAATATTTCGATGGATTCATCTCAATCTTCTTCAGCCAGGTACTTGTTTCTTCCTCGGTGGTAGCCAAGGGAATGACATTTTTCTCGATCTGGGCTCCTTTTCACCCCTCTAGCCACAGTATCGGCGGACGAATGGTGTTGAAGCTCCCTGGTGTAGTTGGGATTCTGTCCGTTGGCAGCGCTGATGGTATTGCGTCTTTTTTTTTTTTTTTCCCCTCCTGCTTCTATTTTCCTCGCCGTAAGGTTTTATATGTTTAATGTTATTTTTCGTCGCTGGGATAGTATTTTTAGATGGAACGGCATTTTTCTCCAGCGGTGGTACTCCTCCTCACTTGTTCCCGGAATATTTCGATGGATTCATCTCCATCTTCTTCAGCCAGGTACTTGTTTCTTCCTCGGTGGTAGCCAAGGGAATGACATTTTTCTCGATCTGGGCTCCTTTTCACCCCTCTAGCCACAGTATCGGCGGACGAATGGTGTTGAAGCTCCCTGGTGTAGTTGGGATTCTGTCCGTTGGCAGCGCTGATGGTATTGCGTACTTTTTTTTTTTTTTTTTTCCTCCTGCTTCTATTTTCCTCGCCGTAAGGTTTTATATGTTTGATGTTATTTTTCGTCGCTGGGATAGTATTTTTAGATGGAACGGCATTTTTCTCCAGCGGTGGTACTCCTCCTCACTCGAATCGAAATATTCCGGGAACAAGTGAGGAGGAGTACCACCGCTGGAGAAAAATGCCGTTCCATCTAAAAATACTATCCCAGCGACGAAAAATAACATCAAACATATAAAACCTTACGGCGAGGAAAATAGAAGCAGGAGAAAAAAAAAAAAAAAAAAAAAAAGACGCAATACCATCAGCGCTGCCAACGGACAGAATCCCAACTACACCAGGGAGCTTCAACACCATTCGTCCGCCGATACTGTGGCTAGAGGGGTGAAAAGGAGCCCAGATCGAGAAAAATGTCATTCCCTTGGCTACCACCGAGGAAGAAACAAGTACCTGGCTGAAGAAGATGGAGATGAATCCATCGAAATATTCCGGGAACAAGTGAGGAGGAGTACCACCGCTGGAGAAAAATGCCGTTCCATCTAAAAATACTATCCCAGCGACGAAAAATAACATCAAACATATAAAACCTTACGGCGAGGAAAATAGAAGCAGGAGGAAAAAAAAAAAAAAAAAAAAAAAGACGCAATACCATCAGCGCTGCCAACGGACAGAATCCCAACTACACCAGGGAGCTTCAACACCATTCGTCCGCCGATACTGTGGCTAGAGGGGTGAAAAGGAGCCCAGATCGAGAAAAATGTCATTCCCTTGGCTACCACCGAGGAAGAAACAAGTACCTGGCTGAAGAAGATGGAGATGAATCTATCGAAATATTCCGGGAACAAGTGAGGAGGAGTACCACCGCTGGAGAAAAATGCCAAAGAAGCCTATAAAACGAGTACTTACAAGCTTATGAACTCAAAAACGTAAGCGTTAAGATTTTTTTTACGCGAATTTCGCGCAATATATATATATAAATAAATATATACATACATATATATATATATACAAATTTTAACCACCGTTATTTTCGTTCTCTAGGGGTTCTGAAACGCGAAATTTTCTAGTCTTCCGGATTGTTTCATTGTATCAACCTTATAAGCGGTGTTCCTCCCTATCGGGGAGGGAGGAACCGCGCTAAAAGTTATGCCAATGTATAGAATCACGTCGAAAAATTCATAAACAATCGTTAACACGATACACACCAGAGGGGGGTTTTCGTCACAAAACTTCGTATATAGTATTCCCCTAGCAAATGATTTAACCAGTTCATTTTTACGAGCAAAATTGGTTCATCTGGAGGGTGGGTTTACTCCGGACCCAATGTAGTTATTCGCTCATACCGGCCGCAATTATTGTTGTATTGCAACGAAACTCGGTATTAGTTTGTGGAAATATTAATAGAAAAATATGGTGTAAAAATAAACTAAATCAGTTTATTAGGACGGGCGGGGTTCATTCTGGAACCGAATTACCAAGGTGCCACTACCAGCCTGTACATTAAGATAAATGGGAAAAAATAATTTTGGGGGCCTTTATCAACGCAATGAGTACCCAAAACAATGATGTATAGAATTGTTGTCTGTTTGTCTGTATGTCCCCTGTGTCAGACGTTCTATACACACTTGAGTTAAACAATCCCTAAGGAGTCAGCTTAGTGGCTCCGTCACGTTTAACAATCCTAGCAGCATGTATACTCGATCCCCGATGTCTATACACGTTATCGTGTATATATATACTGTAAAGTAAATTTTTTTAAAATACCCATACGACGGTGTTTAAAATCGAAAATAAACCAAAAAATATATCCAAAAATGCTGCCCTAAGTCACTGTCCACGCACAGGACGTTGATAATAAAAATATTCATTTACAATCAAAATATTCAGAAGTTGTAATCGCTATAAGCATGCTTTCGCTATTAAATAGTCGAAAACTATATTATGAATCCTTAAATTTTGGTAGTTGGTAGTATTTGTAATAAGATTGACGAAAAACATTGCCAGCTGCTTATATGTGTGTGGAAAAGTTGTCAGCTCGCAGTATAAAGCGTCCAGCTGGGAGGAATGGAGGTGAATGAGACGTACGCAATGATATCTTGAGGAGAGAAAATATCCATTGATATCACTCTCAAATAATTATAATATAATAATATACTATAAATTATCATATACTGATTTTTGTTCACTAATATTATTTATTTATGTGTGTATATATATGTGTATATATATATATATATATGTATATGTATATATTTATATATATATATATATGTATATATATATATACCTATATATACATATACACATATATATACACATAAATCCACGTACACTCATACGTACATATGCACACTTATACACATAATTTAGTGATTTTATGTTCACGACACTTCACTGGTTTAGTAAATCTCGGGTCCACTTTCTATTAAGGCGTCTTGGTGGAGAGGAAGGATGATTGGTGCTGGATAAGGATTGGGCTGTTGGATTAGGATGATTGATTAATTTCTTATGGAAGATTGAGAAGAGAGTGGGGATTACATCTTGGACAAAAGAAATATTTAGGCCATTATGGAGGGTGCGATTCGTAACATAATAAGGAGCATTGACTATGGTACGTAGGACTTTAGATTGAAATGTTTGGATTCGGTGGATGTTGGAATGCTTGGCTGTCCCCCAGAGTTCTATTCCATAGGTCCATATTGG
Source organism: Gonocerus acuteangulatus (assembly GCA_946811695.1). Classification (NCBI taxonomy): domain Eukaryota; kingdom Metazoa; phylum Arthropoda; class Insecta; order Hemiptera; family Coreidae; genus Gonocerus; species Gonocerus acuteangulatus. The sequence continues at coordinate 78,273,564 of OX328132.1, forward strand.
TTTTATTATTGAGTTGTAGACAGTCAGTTTGTTATGTATAGTTAATTGTGATGTTCGATTTAGTAGTCTGTATAGTTGTCCGAATCTTCGATTGAGTTCTTGACGTTTTTGTTTAATGTGTGCGTTCCAAGTTAATCGAGAGTCAAGGTAAAACCCAAGGTATCGGATGGTGTTAGTTATAGGTAATGGATTGGTTTTGAAGGAGACGGAAGGACAGGAATTACGCCGCAGAGTGAAAGTTATTAGTTCGCATTTTTCTACATTTACCTTGATGTGCCACTTTTTGCACCATTGTTCGATTTCAGTAAGCTGAGTTTGAAGTTTTTGTGAGGTGATGTCTGGATTTGTGTGTGATGAAAGGATGGCTGTATCACCTGCATACGTAGCCGTGAGGGATGAGTTGGAATGTCAGCTGTAAAAATACTATAGAGGATAGGACCAAGGACACTCCCCTGTGGAACTCCCGCTTCCACAGGTAAATAATCTGAGAAGGCTGATCCCTGCCGGACCTGGAAGAACCAGCCTGAGAGGTAGGAGCGAAGTATTAGGTAAAGGGTGCTTGGAAGGTGAGCTTTGAGTTTATAGAGGAAGCCTCGGTGCCAGACTCGGTCGAATGCTTGAGCAACACCCAAGAAGGCAGACGGGCAATACTCTTTCCGCTCGAGGGATGAGGGGATGTGATCAACAACCCGAAGCCCTAGCTGCACTGTGGAGTGTTGGGAGCGGAAGCCGAATTGATGGGATGGGATGAGATTTTGTGAGTTAAGGATAGGGAGTAGTCGCTTTAGTAGACTCTTCTCAAATAGTTTAGAAAACATAGGGAGAAGGATTGTTAGGAGGTTTACCAGGTTTGGGAAAAAGGATTACAACTGAGTATTTCCAGAGTAAGGGGTAATGGGTTGTTCGGAGGATGCAGTTGTAGATGTAGGTCAGGAATACGATGGCTTTGGTTGGAAGCTGTCGTATAATTTTTGAAGTGATGTCGAAACCGGGGGCTTTTCGGGAAGGTATTCGGGATATTAGATATTTCACTTCAGATGGATTAACTGCCTTTGGTGGTAGGGAGAGAGGAAGTGGGGATTGCAGGAAATCAACTAATTCACGAGAGTAGGAATTATGTTCGTGAGGGGGATGAAATAGTTAGCATAAATCTTTGGACATGTTTTAGTATCTTCTGAATTAACTCGTAAAGTCACGCTTTGTTGAGATATCTAGATAATATTTTAAAAGATTTATATATATGATTTGATTTTTAAATAATTTTGAATTTATTTCTTAAATTTTATTGAATATTTTTAAATGGTTTCCTTGGAAGTTGGAATCACCCAGGCTAAAGTGTTTGTCCACCCATAGAGACTGAACAACCAGCCTGCGGTGAGTGATAACCTATGACGATGAATACACGTGGCCAATTTATTAGCCTATTTATTAAAAATGAACCCCTAACCAATTGGTGGATTTTGTGTAAAGATATCCAGTTTAACACCACTTCAATCTTCAAGCATACTCAACAATAAATGAATAGGAAATGGAGTGGAAAGGCATTTCAAAAGAATTACAGGCACCAAGTAAATTGTTGTCTTTCAATTTTGACTAAATTGCATATTAACACAGTTCCATTGCCAGGGCAGAGATGCTTGGGGGGGGGGGAGACTGTTAGCTATGTTGGAAGAATTTCTATGTGTTGTAATGTTTTGTGACGAAGTATTATAGTAAAAGAACTCATGAAAATGAGAAAAGTTTTGGTAATTGTGTTTTCCTAGAGAGAATGTTATGAAGGTCGGGAAATCATTTATCCAGCGGCCGAGTACCCTTGTCATCTGTCACGTATCTGGGGTAATAAAAGTATTTCATGAAATCATCCGTCGCAATTTTACCAACTGAATTATATTGCATTGGCAAATATTGAACCACTATCCATGTGCCTGTAATATACGTAAATAACACTGGTTTGCAAAATTTGATTGTTTGTCTGGGTTTTTTTATTTTAATATGTCATTATCCCTAATTTGAGTGTACTGTATCAGAATATGACCTTAGTTTTTCTCCATCACGTACCAAGTTTTCACAATACAGGAAATAGTAAAATATGCTTTTTTATACTAGCCCCTATTGAGTTTATGTTATATTATTAAATATAAGTTAACTAATCCATAATTGTCAACAAAACACTCTTCAAAATGAACTATTGTTTCACAGCATCACTTAAATTTGAACATCTGACCAGTTTTTTACATACTGCCTTGACTATACAGTTTTGTATAGTTCCTGCTATGAAAAGAATTTGATACATCTCTTTTCAGCGACCAGCAATAATCAGTTATCATATTTATATTCCACTTTCCCCAGGGTCCTTCCATTTCTTTTATATCCTGGTGAAATCTTTCATCCTGTTCCTCACTGATACAGCAGAGATTTATTGGGGAAAAAAAGTCCAAATGAGAGTGCAGGAAATGTACTTTCACACTCATATTGCAGCCCAGCTTACGAAAGTTTTCATGAATATTTTCTACAATATTTTTGTAATTTGGATCCTTGTAATTTACCAGAATGTTTTTTATGCCACTCTTAAACCAGTAGAAGGCCCGTTGGCCATGAGTGTTAAGGCACTTAACACTTCATACCAATGGGTCGCGGGTTCGAATCCCACTAGGGGTGGTGGCTTTTCTTTAGAAAAAAGAAAAGGCATCAGCCCTATCCTGGCTAGAAAAGGGTAGTAACCTATAGATAACTCGTCCTAAAATTCTAAGTTAATAATAAATGGACGTTAAACGTTTAAATAAAACCAATCCATGCCTATTTTTCAGTATCTGATATCGTTTCATCAAATAATGGGTCAGAAATCAACTTTCTAATTTGTGGTCCAACAAATACTCCCTTGTTTATCATCAGATATTCTAGGAACCTTCTTGCAGATATATTTGTAGCAGTTGCCATCCTTATTCAAAGCCTTAACATATTGCTCCATTAATGCTATATGCAAAGTGGTAAAAGACCATTTGTGGGGTCTACAAGACATTCATGAATTACATCTTTCATTCCACGAGACTTTATCTCTGCTTCCAATTTGTTCTTGTCCAGTGATCGGATAGTTACTACTCCATTCACAAATAAAACCACTTCCTTAGTTGTTCCATACAGGTAAGGCATACTTTTTTTGGAGTCCATTTTCTGTCAAGTTTTCCAAGCTTCATAAGAAAATAGGCTTTGAAGGCCTTTTAAACAAAATTTGAAATATTTTGTCTTCTCTTTCGAATAACAGAATTACCACAGATATGGCAACATATTTCAGGGTTATTATTACACTCTCTGGAAGACTTATTGTTTCAAATACACAAAATATGAAGACATGCAGCTGCCACTCACAAAATACAGACGGACATAACTTTGGGTTTGACCAATACTTTTTCCTCTCCACTGAATCCAACCCTGATGAACGCCACCTCGCCGAATCTATTTTTATCCACCTAGAAAATAACCCAGTTAATGACAAAATTGATTGAAAGAAATCGTCTCCTTTACCTACTCCAACATTTTCCATCTATTAAAAACATCTTGTTAAAACTCTATTACCCCTGCAATAAAACCCTTCATACCTGCCTCCCTTCCATTATCACCACACTTTTATGACACCTCTCTACAGGCCCCTGTTCCTTTACTACCAACCTCAACTCCTTTTCTCAACCTTACCTTGATCAACCAGTCTGAAATGGTTACACATCCGCAAGGCATAGTTCTCCGTCTTCTCATCGGTTACCCTATTTTCATCATGAACTTATTAATTTTATGTCTGTATCTATGTTACTCATTTAATTTTTAAATCAATATTAATCTACCTCTAATTTAATCTCTACTTATAGCACTCACTTACCAAATGTATCACTCACACTGTTCCATGTATAATGTTTTTCCGTTTTTGACATTTCTTTTGCATATATATATATATATATATATATATATATATATATATATATATATATATATATATATATTCGTATTAACTCTGTCCTACTTGTTTTACAACCCGGATGAAGGGAATTTCGGCAAACAATAAAACTCATTTTATTATAAGAGTCTGGCACCCGGGCCTCCTTTATAAGCTCAAGCGTTTTCTCCCCATCACCTACTACTTAATCCTAAAATCGTTTCTTTCATCCCGCCTGTTTCATGCCCAATACAATGCATCAAATTTCTCATCCCGCCACGTGCCTGCTGGAGTACCCCAAGGCAGCATCCTAGCCCCTCTCCTCTACTCCATCTTCACCGCTGATATCCCCACTAATCCCAGTACCATTACCACAACTTTTGGAGATGATACTGCAGTGCTTTCCTGTTCCGCCAACCCGCAGCAAGCCTCAGAAGCGCTCCAGAATTCGAGAAAGGGCTAAAAAAAGTGGTGAATTAAAGTTAACTCCGAAAAATGCAAGCACGTCACACTCACACTGCGGCGCAGTGAGTGCCCGTCTGTTACCCTTAACGAATTCCTAATTCCCAAATCTGATGTTGTTCGATACCTAGGCTTCCACCTCGACACGAGATTTACTTGGAACACACACACAAAAACAAAACGACAAGAACTAAATAGACGCTACGGCCTACTAAGATCACTTCGATGACTGTTATATCTACCTAGTAAATCGAAAGAATCGAAATAAGTGAAATTATCCTGATTTAGTCACTGCAAGATGCCCTATTTCTCACTCAGAAGAAGTGCCAATCCCGTTTCACCAGCTACCAGAGGTCTGTGAGGACGAATGTCCCTCTGAACTGGCTTCTGATACGACTGAAGATGACAATGATTATGAGGAGATATCATTAATTGACAATCTAATTATAACGTCTTCTGTAGTGCCTGAAGAATAGGATAATCAACGATATCTATGAGAACCATGACATAGAACAGAACGGCTTCTGCCCTACATTTACTTCATTTGACCACCTACAGTGTTTGAATCCAAAAATATAAAAGGCAAAAGAATATAAAATGGACATATACCTATGCTTCACCGATTATCAAAACGCTTTTGACCCAATAAACCAAAGTACATCTGGGAAGCACTAAGAGTTGCAGAAGTGGATGAAGTCTATACAAGAAATGTACAAGGAAGCAAAAGCATTTGTGGCCTTGACAAGAAAGGAAGAAAATTTAATGTTAGACGTGGAGTCACGGAAGGATGCCCCACATCGCCAGTTCTCTTCAATTGTGTCTTAAACTTGCCCTTTAAAAGACTTGAATAGGAGAAAGTTAGAATCAAGATAAATGGAAGACTCTTAAACAATCTCCGTTTTACAGATGACATAAGTCTTCTAGCCCTATGCTTTTCCGATATTAAAAAAATTATAGAAAAACTAATAAAAGCAAGCAAAGAATTTGGTCTGTCATAAATAAACAAGATTATGACCAACGCAGAAGAATACCCCATCATCAACAATGGGATATAAGTAATCTCTTATGAGAGCAAGCTCGAAAAAAAAAATTAAAAGGAAGATCAAAATAGGATGGAACAAGTTCTGTTCACTGAAGAAAATATGTAAAGGCAATATCTCAGCTAGACCTGGGCATAATTTATTTGAAATAAAATTTTCGGAATAAATCATGAAATAACCTTAACAGATTATTTCAGAAATAATTTATTTTATAATTTTTTAAAATATTATTTCGGAAATAATTATTTCAAGGATTAAATTATTTCACGATTAATGATATATTTATTCCCGAAATGATTATTTGATGGAATAATATATTCTGATATCTTAATTTATACAAAAAAATCCTCTAAATACATGTTTTCCTTTGAAGCCTCATTGAGCTGTGTTGGCGATAATGGCCCTGATGTCGATAAGGCTTTAAAAAAAAAAAAAAAAAAAAAAAAAAAAAAAAAAAAAAATTGAAGACTGATTTAACACGTTACCACCGCTTTTTTTTTCTACGGCACATCGACATCAGGGCCATTATCGCCAACATCCAAACTGCAGCGAGGAATTTTCTCAACGAGCCGTTAAATGAGAAAATTCCTGCCGGCGGGAATCGAATCCACCATCTCCTGCATGAGAATCTAAGGCTTTAACCACTAGACCACGAGGGGAGACCCCAAAAATAATGTTAAAAGGATTATCTCCTTAACTCGTGTTTAGATGGTAGTATTAACAATTCGCATTATTCTCATCCATTACAAACGTTATTTCATGATGAAGTTATTTCGGGAATAATTATTTTGCATCTGAGTGAAATAATTTATTTCATGAATAAAAAATATTGAAAAGCTTTTAGAATTAGTTGATTTATTTCAAAGAATGATCAAACTTTCAAATAATTATTCAAGGAATAAATACATCTAGTTATTTGATGAGGATTGTTTTATTTAACGATGAAATAACATTTAAAGAATTTCCGTTATTCCGGAAATAATTATTTCGGGAATAACCATTTTATTTATTTAAGGAATAAATTATTCCAGAAGTGCCCAGGTCTAATCTCAGCTGCATGGTACTGCACTCTTGCATATATCCTGCTATTTTGTACGGAGCATAAAAATGGACACTAAGTATAAAGCTGGAAAAAAAGCTCATCACAAATGAGATGGTAATGCTGAGGAATATGATAGGTGTCAGAAGAAGAAACTCGGAAGTATTGAAGATGAGCAAGGTTTCGAGGAGCCTTAGCAAAGAAGCCCGTCGGTTGAAATTGAGATGGGCAGGACATGTCGCAAGGATGAGTGATGAGAGATAGACCAAGGCAGCAACGGAGTGGACTCCTATGGGAGTATGTCAAAAGTGTAGGCCGACAAAGTACAAGGTGGAGAGACAAAATGGTCAGTAGATTCGGAAATAACAGGTGGATAGTTGCGAGAGACAGAGTGTGTTGTACAAAAGTTGCAAATAGAACTGATTACAAGAAGAATATTAGGGTCTCCCGTGGTCTAGTGGCTAGCGCGCTAGATTCATAAGCGGGAGATGGTGGGTTCGATCCCCACCTGCGCCAGAAATTTTCTCATCTCAGGGCTCGTTGAGAAAATTCCTGGCTGCACCCTGGACGTCGGCGCTAATGGCCAAGATTTATGTCGATGCGCCGTAAAGAAAAAAAAAAGAAAAGAAGAATATTACTATTTATGCTAAAAAATATTACTATATTTACCTGAATATATTCAGATGTTACCTATTTCCTGCGTAAAAAGAGGCTTTTGTCAGAAATCATGCCAATAAAGCTATTATTTATTATTTATCATTAATTCCTTAACGTTTCAACCAAGATGAGCTAAATGACCTCATCAAAGATCTCAACTTTTCGAAAGAAGCTCCTGAAGTACTTGCTTTTAGGTTAAATGATAAATATTTACTTGAATCACAAACCAAAATTACATTTTATCTTACAGGAGAGAAAGATATGCGATTCATCTGAGGAAAACGGGTCTTCCACAATATTTGATGATTAGTGACTATTTATTGACAGTTCTAAGCGAAGTTGGAAATGTGTTCTTCTACATAATGGGAACAAACATGGTTCAATACCAATTGCTCAGTCAACAAAAATGAAAGAGAAATAGGATACCATAAGCAATCAGGAAATAGTTGGGATTCGACTAAAGAAAAACCTCTATACGATTTTTGTAAAAAAAATCTATATTCAGGACGTTTCGGCGCTACAACACACTCTGTTCAGAACCTGGTCAAGAAGAAAGAAGGCTTGATTTTTCTACTTAAATGTATTTCGCACAACATGTTACCAAAACACATAAAAACCTCAACCAACCATACAGCTGAAACGTCCTGAATATAGATTTTTTTACAAAAATCGTATTGAGGTTTTTCTTTAGCCGAATCCCAACTATTCCCTGATTGCTTATCACCTCGACGGCTAACTATCTAATCTTCATGATACGATACCATAGTTTAGGTTTTAGAGAACATGAAGTACCATGACGGGACTTTAAAATGGTAAACCTTCTCCTTAGGCAGCATTTTGTAGCTATACAAAATATCCTTGCTCCTTGTGCCTCTGTGATAGTAGAGGCAAAACACATCACTGGGTTAGAAAATTTGGCCTAGGAGAGAAAACATGGACATTAGGGGATATCACTAATAACCCCTTAGCTGCACGGGAGAAAATCATCTTTCCTGCGATGTATATTAAGCTGAGTCTTATGAAGTAGTTTGTAAAGGCTCTTGATAAGAATGGATCGTGCTTTGCATATACAGAATGTATTACAAGTTGACGACGATAATCAAGGAGGTGAAAGTAAACGAAAACGTCCAAGGGGAAACAGATAAAAAAGTCCGATTCGCAGGAACTGCATCATCTTAGCGCGGTTCCGTTCTTATCCGAAGTGCGATTAGTAAAGGAATAGTAGCAGCTATCGGTAGGTTTTGATCTTCCGTTAAAAATATAAAATAAAATCTCAAAAAGAAGGAAGCTTAAAGGGCCACATATGGAAACAGACAGTTTTCTAAGCGGATGGGACTCTCCCTCATCGCGACGCTCACTCTAAGAAAACTCTATTACCAATATGATTCTTATTTTCTCAGCTTTAATGAAATACTCATTCCACCGTTAAATAAACTTAAAAACAAAAGTGAGGTAAACAGTGACAAAACCCCGTTTAAAATAACAAAACTAAAACTTTCGTAGTTTTAAGCACTTACTTCTCCGACTGATATTGCCCCATCGAAATTTGCTTCAGAATCTTTTTTGTAGAGAATTTAGTAAGCTTTTGAATGGTTATATCGTACTTCCCACTGTTTTGAAGATATTAAGGGGGTAAAATGGTGCTAATACCTACCGATAGCTGCTATATTCCTTCACTAATCGCACTCGAGATAAGAACGAAACCGCGCTAAGATGATGCAGTTCCTGCGGGTTGGACTTTTTTTTCAGACAAATTAATGTATTATGTTTATATTATAATATAAATATTATATTTGTAAGAAGAGCAAGTCACTTTAATCGCGGTGTAAAATATTGTCGCTAGCTAAATCTAAGTATTATATAAGCTCATAAGGAAAAAGTCCGATTCGCAGGAACTGCGACATCTTAGCGCGGTTCCGTTCTTATCTCTAGTGTTTATGAAGGCATAGAATAGAAACAGTTATTACTTTGTTTAGATCAATAGCGAAACACCTATCCAAATGAAATCTCAAACAAACCAGTCTTGAAAGGTCTTGATTTACAATCTTACCTGTATGGGTCAGCTATCCCATAAGTCGGGCAGAAAGGCCTCCGCACAGAGGCATTTGGAAAGCCTTCCTTAACTCCAAACGTAACAAAAATTTCAACATATTAGTTTTAATGAAAGTAGAACATGCAGAAAATGTTTCAACTGAATCCCATGATTCTAAGTACCCAAACCAAAAACGGTATTCAAAAACGATTTTTCCAATTTTCTCGAAAACGGTTAAAGCTATCGCCTTAGGTATTAAAATTATTCATTCTCTTTGCTTTATTAATGTTTAATCATTTTTTTCATACCGATAATTAGTATTTTCACATGAGAGACAGCAGGATGACCTCACAAGCACTGCAGATATCGAAAGAGATGATTCTGAAGGTGAAGAGTCAGAATCAGAAGACGATTGACTTTCTTGTTATTACAAAGTTTTATTATTAAACTATTATTATTATTAATAAATTATGTAATAATTGTTACGGTATTTTATACAAATAAATTATATATTTTTTCATCATACCTGAATACTAATCTATACATATAATAAAATTCTAAGTGGTCTAAGCTTTCTAATGGTATTCTTTCGTTTACCAAGATTCTCAACCTTTTTCGAGATATTAAGGAAAATATATAGAGTTACCAAAACTTTTTATGTCTGTTAATAAAATATTTTATTCTAACCCTTCCTTAACTCCAAACGTAACCAAAATTTCAACATATTAGTTTTAATGATAGTAAAACATGCAGAAAATGTTTCAACTGAATCCCATGATTCTAAGTACCCAAACCAAAAACGGTATTCAAAAACTATTTTTCCAATTTTCTCAAAAACGGTTAAAGCTATCGCCTTGAAAAAGGTCGCATTCGTTTTCCTATGCCAAGAAGCCTATAAAACGAGTACTTACAAGCTTATGAACTCAAAAACGTAAGCGTTACGATTTTTTTTGCGCGAATTTCGCCCCAAACGCCATCTTCCAGTGGGCGGCTGGTTAACGAACTTGACCTTTCAAATTGGAAGACGGATTTTTGTACCAAATTTCATCACAATCGGACTATTAGGGAAGCCAGAAATGAGCAAACAGACAAATATATATATATATATATATATATATATATATATATATATATATATATATATATATACAAATTTGAACCACCGTTATTTTCGGTCTCTAGGGATTCTGAAACGCGAAATTTTCTAGTCGGCACTTCCGGATTGTTTCATTGTATCAACCTTATAAGCGGGGTTCCTCCCTATGGGGGAGGGAGGAACCGCGCTAATAAAAAGAATCGTTCAAATAAACGAAACCAACTTCAAAGTTTTCTTCTTCGTTCTTCAAATGACATCGCCCAATCAAAAGTTCAACTCGCAGGAACTGCATCATCTTAGCGCGGTTCCGTTCTTATTCCTAATGTCATTTGGAAAGGTTGAAATAGAAACAGTTATAATTTTGGTCAGGCCATTCATGAACCCCAAATAGGTCACGGTTGCAAGGGTACATACCAAATAACTGAAATAGAAAAATGACTCCGTGGCCTTGTCAAAGTTCGCTCTAGAAACATACTACTTACTGTTTATTATTTTATTTTACTATAATACTAATTTTATAGATAAATGAAATTAAAACAAAAAAATCAATTAAAAAGTGATTTAATTAAAGACAAAACCCCGTGCAAAAGAACAAAACAAACACATTTGAAGTTTTAAGCACTAATTTCTCCGATTGACATCGCCTAATCGAAAATTGCTTCAGAATCTTTTTTGTAGAACATTTAGTAAGCTTACGAGTGGTAACCTTTTGCTTGCCAAGATTTCCAACCGTTTTCGAGATATTAAGGAAAATATACGAATTTCCTAAAAATTTTCATGTCTATAAATAAAATATTTTATTCTAATCCCTACTTAACTCCATCGTAACCAAAATTTAAACATCTTTGTTTATATGAATTTCAAACATGCAGAAAATATTTTAACTGAATCCCTGGAAAAAAGGGCTGTGCGATATGCTCCCCATAAACACATTATCATATGACCACAGGTGACAATTACGCGTGTTCTGCGTGAAGGTTAGTTATAGCAACTTTTATAACTTTCGAAGTAATGTTTTTTTTTTTCAAATTTAATGTGAGGCTTACTTTAGTCATTAAATATAAATTTCATCAAGAATAATTTTCAATTATTTCTGATAAGATCACAAAAATAAACAATTTATTAGTTTTATTTATCAGTTTTTTCCCCCTTAATTTCCAATTACGTTATTAGATTGAGGGATAATCATCCGTTTGAGGATGACGGATAAGTTATGAGTATACCGTTGAAAAATAAATTAAATTTTACAACTTTTCTGAGATTCGGTAGTTTGCAGAATTTTGTTTTTGGAAGATTAGTGAAACTTTATCCCTAATAAGACGTTTCTATTAATATCAACTTTTTGAACAGTTATGGCGGTTTGAGAAGTACTCTTGTGGACATTGAACGTGCATTAACTTTAGAGAAAATTTAATACGTATTTAAATAATTAAGGTAACCATAAAATAATGTGTAAACGGATAGAAAATAGGGGATTTTCTACAAAAACAGGCCTTTTTCGAAATAACCTGTAGAATGGAATATGTCTGGATCAAAAACAGATAGAAACGTGAGGTTGGCAGCAGTAAATTACAAATTCGATTTTTGCATTTAATGAGTTATGCATTCAACATAAAATTAACAAAGTGCAGAATTTGTTTCTTCAACAAATCTTAAATTTATCTAGTAGTAATTAGTAATTGAAATGGCCATCACTCAACCTTCGTCTTAAGCTTTAAAAGTAAACAATAAAAATGCACCTTGCTCTTTAACGTATTAAGATAATTCACAATAAAATAAGTACTCTTCGAGTACATTTAAAAACCTGATAACGTCAATAATCAATATGAGTCCAAGTATTAGTAAATAATAATAGAGTATATAAAGTCAAATACTACCGAATGACTTGCTTAATCGCACTATCTTTAGATAGCGAGCATTCAAAGTGTAGATAAAACAAAAGAAAGTTTTAAAAATCTATTAATCGGGATTGGGTTAAATATATTAAAATAAATCTACTCGTATAAAAAATCAAAGCCAAGTTTTGCTTAGGTTAAAGAAGAACCTCCAGGTATTTTTTACATTAAGGCTGCTAGTAATCACTAAATGATTACTTTAAAAGTAACCCCTTTAATTAACCTATGTATAATTTTGGGCGAAAGCTAAAATGAGAAATAGAAAACTTGGGTGTATTTTCAAACGGTATACATAAAATTCATAATAAAAACCCTTGATATTATTTATTGATTGTAAAATGGCATAAAAAATTCGACACAATCGCACTGTAGACATCGAGTTCTTACTTTGGCTTTACAGCCCTCTCTCGCACAATTGATCCTTTTATTTTCTTGAGTTTTACCCACTAAATGATCCAATCAGTCAAATCTAATGTCTGGTACAACCCTGTTACGAAAGGGCCAGAAGATGATGACCCCGCCGATTTTGGTGGATCTCTTCGCATTGCCTCAGCAACAACCAGCTTGTGCAAATTTCATTCATATATTTTAGTGTACCCTGGCCTTCCCTGGTAGACTATTATCCCCGGTCACCATCAATATTCCTATAAAAAATTTCATCTCCTCGGAAGTAACCGCTGACTTTCTTCGAACAAAAAATGTAGTATGCCATCATCGATGAATAGTTCCGAAATTTCAACAACCGTCAGGTCTTTATGACGGTCATACGCTATGAAAGATACGGATAAATACGGATACGGATTGGGGCTTCTCCTACGGATTTTATTTCAGCTTTTGTTGCCAGTTGAGAGGCCAGGAGCCAGAAAGACGAGCATAGTAGTAGTAGTATCCTAGTTTCTTTGGCCAAACAGGTACAAAAAAAAAAAAATAAAATAAATAAATAGTTACATATAATGAGAAGTTGCTTACTTATTAGAACTCACGAATTATCTCAGACATTGTACACTTTTGAACTACAAGCTTTTCAAAATAAAATGATGTTTTCACTTGAAACGTTTCACTAGAACAGAATATTAAACCCTCAATTAAAGGATGGAAGGGTGTTTTACTATATATATTTATATATATACAAGGTGATTCATGTCTAAGTAGCGAAACTCTAGGAGGTGATTTTAGACAAAAAAGTTTATTTGAAGTATGGTCCGATTCGGAAGGGAGGAGCAGTTATGTCCCATTTTCTGTTTTTTGAACGTCATGTTTTTTATTGAATAAGAAAGGATTGCTCAAAAGCTGTTCTAGATAATTAAATTCTAACTTTGCCATAGTAAAATAGATACAATTTCCTTTAAAAACAATGTGATTTAATTCACTAAATCTATTCACAGAAGATGCTTTCTGGACGTCCAATAACGCACTTCTGTTTTTCTCAGTTTTTTTTTCCTCAGCACTGATTACAAATTCAATACTTACAGGAAAACTTCTACATTTAGTTAAATCTATGCAAATGAAGTAGAGGTTTATTGAGGGATAAGTTGAACGATTGGCACCCTTTTGTAGGAGTTTTCCTGTAAGTATTGAATCTGCAGACCGCTAGGGGGCTAAGGAAAACATTTGCAAGAAACCTCTGATTGATCGAGAAAAACAGAAGCGCGTTACTGAACGCCCAGAAAGTATCTTCTGTCAACAGATTTAGTGAATTAATTCACTTTGTTTTTAAAGGAAATTTGTCTATTTTATGATGGCAAAAAGAGTATTTAATTATTTTTAACAGCTTTTGAGCTGTCCTTTCTTATTCAATGAAAAACATGACTACGTTAATTGTAATGAAAAAACGCCAGGAGCGTGTAATGGACCAAAAAAATAAGACAAAAAGTCCTTTAGAGATTTGCTCGTTTTTGCTTCGTTTTGGAGAAAATCGCAAAACAAGAAACGAAACAAATTTTCATTTTGGTACTTATTTAAATTTTCAATGGAAAAAAATTGTCTTTGCGAATTATTCCAAGAGACTAATTACTATTAACTTGACTATTAATTAATTCAATTTCCTAAGCGGATATAGTTTTCGTGGTTCCGTTTGGAGTTAAGGGAGTACTAGAAATAAAATATTTCATTAACAGGCATGAAAAGTTTTGGGATTTTCGTATATTTTTTAAAATATCTCGAAAACGGTTGGGAAATTGAGGTAAGTGGAAGGTGACCATTCGAAAGCTTACTATATTCCCTAAAAAAAAAAAAAGGTTCTGATGTAATTTTTCAGAACAAAAAAAATCAAGACAAAAAAATTGTCATTGCGAATTATTTCAAGAAACCAATTACTAAAATTCAATCTCTTGACGCTGATATAGTTTTCGTGTTTGGTTTCTGCAACGGCGATGGTTTAGAAGTGGCGAGAGAGTATGCTCGCCGATTCACAAACAAAAGAGTGCTTAATTGACGAGTCTGTTTATTAACTTTTAATAGACAACGAGAGACGGAGTCATTTTATTTATTATTATTTTTTTTATGTTATCATCTATTTAATTTAGTTATTGCTTCAAATGTTGCCCCCTTGCAGAAACGCAAGCACTACATCTACATACAGATTTGCAAGCCTTTAAGAAGTTGAGTGAGTAATGTATCGTTTTATGTATGCTATAAACAGGTTTCTCGCCCCCCCTTTAATTGTTTCTGGAGCTGGACATAGCCTTCAGGCGAGCCCTTTATCGTTAGATTTGGCTACTCGGGACTTCTTATCTTCTGTTAAAATACTCAAATGAACCGTAAATATGCAAATATTTAATATGTAAATATTTTCTATCCGTTTACACATTATTTTATGGTTACCTTAATTATTTAATACGTATTTAAATAATTAAGGTAACCATAAAATAATGTGTAAACGGATAGAAAATAGGGGATTTTCTACAAAAACAGGCCTTTTTCGAAATAACCTGTAGAATGGAATATGTCTGGATCAAAAACAGATAGAAACGTGAGGTTGGCAGCAGTAAATTACATTTGTTGTCTTGTTTCGCCTCCTTCATTATTGTCATTTACTTGCTATGCACACCGTATAGGGGGGGGGGATGCCTCGAGTGCGGAAAAACTTGATCTTAAAAATCAGACAAAGTATTTTTGTACTTCTGTAACCCAAAATACCCAAATAACTCTGAGATTTTTAGTTTCATGTACATATGTAGGTTAATGTTTAGTAACATTTACATAACTTGGCTGACAGTAATCAACAGAGCTAATAGATATCTAAACGATTATATAATTTTATCGAGAGGCTGGCATTTGGTTATCTTTGATATATTCTACAGCTGCCTTCCTATCATGCTCTTGTAGATTTCAATTTTTTGGATAACGATGAACTAATTAAAGATATATATTAGGAGAGATGCCACAAATAAAAGCAACCCACTTACCGAATTAAACCTATATAAATGATGATGAAGTCAATCTCGATGTTCTTTGTGTGTTTTGGAAAAATTCCACGATAGTATATATGGTTCTTTCAAAATAATGGTCATCCATGAGGGTCATGAGTTTCATGTAGGATGTTAGTTTCACACTGTACGAAAGCTCTTCTAATTATACCGGGGGGATACCGGGAAGGTCAGTAGAAGATGATTTCATGGGGAGGGTGAGGAGGGCTCATAGAGTTGAAAGAGGAAACTAAGAAGGCTTATAGAGAAAGCACAAACTACTATTCGTTTTGCGGAATATCGTGACACGTTCCTCACTCAATGATATTGTTTGCAGGCAATTTTTATCAAAATTAAAATAAGAAACTCTTCTAAAAATATTATTCCGACTTAGCTTTCAGATTGGTAGTCCAAGAGTATCGTTATGGAGGGGGACCAAAAAGTTGTAACCTCGCGCTTTGTTCCTACTCACAAAAAAAAATGGAATACCGAATTTAGCATAAACGAATAATATCAAAATGCATATTTACGGTTCATTTGAGTATTTTAACAGAAGATAAGAAGTCCCGAGTAGCCAAATCTAACGATAAAGGGCTCGCCTGAAGGCTATGTCCAGCTCCAGAAACAATTAAAGGGGGGGCGAGAAACCTGTTTATAGCATACATAAAACGATACATTACTCACTCAACTTCTTAAAGGCTTGCAAATCTGTATGTAGATGTAGTGCTTGCGTTTCTGCAAGGGGGCAACATTTGAAGCAATAACTAAATTAAATAGATGATAACATAAAAAAAAATAATAATAAATAAAATGACTCCGTCTCTCGTTGTCTATTAAAAGTTAATAAACAGACTCGTCAATTAAGCACTCTTTTGTTTGTGAATCGGCGAGCATACTCTCTCGCCACTTCTAAACCATCGCCGTTGCAGAAACCAAACACGAAAACTATATCAGCGTCAAGAGATTGAATTTTAGTAATTGGTTTCTTGAAATAATTCGCAATGACAATTTTTTTGTCTTGATTTTTTTTGTTCTGAAAAATTACATCAGAACCTTTTTTTTTTTAGGGAATATAGTAAGCTTTCGAATGGTCACCTTCCACTTACCTCAATTTCCCAACCGTTTTCGAGATATTTTAAAAAATATACGAAAATCCCAAAACTTTTCATGCCTGTTAATGAAATATTTTATTTCTAGTACTCCCTTAACTCCAAACGGAACCACGAAAACTATATCCGCTTAGGAAATTGAATTAATTAATAGTCAAGTTAATAGTAATTAGTCTCTTGGAATAATTCGCAAAGACAATTTTTTTCCATTGAAAATTTAAATAAGTACCAAAATGAAAATTTGTTTCGTTTCTTGTTTTGCGATTTTCTCCAAAACGAAGCAAAAACGAGCAAATCTCTAAAGGACTTTTTGTCTTAGTTTTTTGGTCCATTACACGCTCCTGGCGTTTTTTCATTACAATTAACGTAGTCATGTTTTTCATTGAATAAGAAAGGACAGCTCAAAAGCTGTTAAAAATAATTAAATACTCTTTTTGCCATCATAAAATAGACAAATTTCCTTTAAAAACAAAGTGAATTAATTCACTAAATCTGTTGACAGAAGATACTTTCTGGGCGTTCAGTAACGCGCTTCTGTTTTTCTCGATCAATCAGAGGTTTCTTGCAAATGTTTTCCTTAGCCCCCTAGCGGTCTGCAGATTCAATACTTACAGGAAAACTCCTACAAAAGGGTGCCAATCGTTCAACTTATCCCTCAATAAACCTCTACTTCATTTGCATAGATTTAACTAAATGTAGAAGTTTTCCTGTAAGTATTGAATTTGTAATCAGTGCTGAGGAAAAAAAAAACTGAGAAAAACAGAAGTGCGTTATTGGACGTCCAGAAAGCATCTTCTGTGAATAGATTTAGTGAATTAAATCACATTGTTTTTAAAGGAAATTGTATCTATTTTACTATGGCAAAGTTAGAATTTAATTATCTAGAACAGCTTTTGAGCAATCCTTTCTTATTCAATAAAAAACATGACGTTCAAAAAACAGAAAATGGGACATAACTGCTCCTCCCTTCCGAATCGGACCATACTTCAAATAAACTTTTTTGTCTAAAATCACCTCCTAGAGTTTCGCTACTTAGACATGAATCACCTTGTATATATATAAATATATATAGTAAAACACCCTTCCATCCTTTAATTGAGGGTTTAATATTCTGTTCTAGTGAAACGTTTCAAGTGAAAACATCATTTTATTTTGAAAAGCTTGTAGTTCAAAAGTGTACAATGTCTGAGATAATTCGTGAGTTCTAATAAGTAAGCAACTTCTCATTATATGTAACTATTTATTTATTTTTTTTTTTTTTTTTTTGTACCTGTTTGGCCAAAGAAACTAGGATACTACTACTACTATGCTCGTCTTTCTGGCTCCTGGCCTCTCAACTGGCAACAAAAGCTGAAATAAAATCCGTAGGAGAAGCCCCAATCCGTATCCGTATTTATCCGTATCTTTCATAGCGTATGACCGTCATAAAGACCTGACGGTTGTTGAAATTTCGGAACTATTCATCGATGATGGCATACTACATTTTTTGTTCGAAGAAAGTCAGCGGTTACTTCCGAGGAGATGAAATTTTTTATAGGAATATTGATGGTGACCGGGGATAATAGTCTACCAGGGAAGGCCAGGGTACACTAAAATATATGAATGAAATTTGCACAAGCTGGTTGTTGCTGAGGCAATGCGAAGAGATCCACCAAAATCGGCGGGGTCATCATCTTCTGGCCCTTTCGTAACAGGGTTGTACCAGACATTAGATTTGACTGATTGGATCATTTAGTGGGTAAAAATCAAGAAAATAAAAGGATCAATTGTGCGAGAGAGGGCTGTAAAGCCAAAGTAAGAACTCGATGTCTACAGTGCGATTGTGTCGAATTTTTTATGCCATTTTACAATCAATAAATAATATCAAGGGTTTTTATTATGAATTTTATGTATACCGTTTGAAAATACACCTAAGTTTTCTATTTCTCATTTTAGCTTTCGCCCAAAATTATACATAGGTTAATTAAAGGGGTTACTTTTAAAGTAATCATTTAGTGATTACTAGCAGCCTTAATGTAAAAAATACCTGGAGGTTCTTCTTTAACCTAAGCAAAACTTGGCTTTGATTTTTTATACGAGTAGATTTATTTTAATATATTTAACCCAATCCCGATTAATAGATTTTTAAAACTTTCTTTTGTTTTATCTACACTTTGAATGCTCGCTATCTAAAGATAGTGCGATTAAGCAAGTCATTCGGTAGTATTTGACTTTATATACTCTATTATTATTTACTAATACTTGGACTCATATTGATTATTGACGTTATCAGGTTTTTAAATGTACTCGAAGAGTACTTATTTTATTGTGAATTATCTTAATACGTTAAAGAGCAAGGTGCATTTTTATTGTTTACTTTTAAAGCTTAAGACGAAGGTTGAGTGATGGCCATTTCAATTACTAATTACTACTAGATAAATTTAAGATTTGTTGAAGAAACAAATTCTGCACTTTGTTAATTTTATGTTGAATGCATAACTCATTAAATGCAAAAATCTAAAAATCTGTTGTAACCGTTTTCCAAAAATCATTTGTTTCAGAAATATCCAATTTTTCAAACATTTGCCCCTTTCATCCATAAAAAGTCATTTTCCGTAAGTTACACAATGTACCTACTAGTAAGGAGCCTTCAGCCTCTAAAGACATTGGCCAAGACAAAAAATTGTCAATCTTCTATGGAGAGAGGCCTTGAAGAAATTAACATGAAATCAAAAATCATTCATTAATATTTAATAATTATTTTCACATTTTTGGCAACCAAAATCCTATTAAATTAAAATGTTTTTGTGAATTTATTTTTCTTTTTAGAGCGGTTCCTCCCTCCCTTCATAAGGAGGAACCCTGCATATAAGGTCGACCTCATGAAACAATCCGGAAGTGCCAACTAGAAATTTTTACGTTTCAGAACCCCGTTAACGGTGGTTCAAATTTGTATATATATATATATATATATATATATATATATATATATATATATATATTTGTCTGTTCGCTGTTTCCTGGCCTCAATAATGGTCCGATTTTGATGAAATGTGGTACAAAAATCTTTCGTCTAATTTGAAAGGTCAAGTTCGTTAACCAGCAGAACCGGAACATGGTTTTGGGAGCGAAATTCGCGTGAAAAAAATATTTACGCTTACATCATATTCTTGTAAGTACTCGTTTTATAGGCTTCTTGGGCTAGCCATTTTTAAGGCGATAGCTTTAACCATTTTCGAGAAAATCGGAAAAGTAATTGTTAAATCAAGTTTTTGGTTTGGTTACTTAGAATCATGGGATTCGGTTAAAATATTTTCTGCATGTTTGAAATTCATACATACAAAGATGTTTAAACGTTGGTTATGTTTGGAGTTAAGGAAGGATTAGAATAAAATGATTTATTAAGAGACATGAAAAGTTTTGGGAACTTCGCATATTTTCCTTCATATCTCGAAAACAGTTGTGAAATCGTGGTAAGTGGATAGAAACATTTAGAGTGGTAAGTGGATAGAAAATATTTGAATCAAATCCCATGATTCTAGGATTTGGTTAAAATATTTTCTGCATGTTTGAAAATCATACATACAAAGATGTTTTAATTTTGGTTACGTTCGGAGTTAAGGAAGCATTAGAATAAAATATTTTATTTTTAGACATGAAAAGTTTTGGGAATTTCGTATATTTTCCTTAATATCTCGAAAACGGTTGGGAATCTTGGTAAGCGGAAGGTAACCATTCAAAAGCTTACTAAATTCTCTACAAAAAAGGTTCTAAAGACATTTTTGATTAGGCGATGTAAATCTGAGAAATAAGTGCTTAAAACTTCAAATGTGTTTGTTTTGTTCTTTTAAACGGGTTTTTGTAGTTGTTTAGCTCACTTTTTAATTGGTTGTTGTTTTTTTTTAATTGGAATTATTTGTAGAATTAGTACTATAGTAGAAGAGTACAAGAAAATGTAAGCATTTTGATTTTTTTCAAATCATTGAACAATAAGATTAGTATATCTAGGAGTGGATTTAGGGTGCTGCCTGACCCTTTTTCTGTCAGGTAGAGGTGAGGGT
This sequence comes from Gonocerus acuteangulatus, assembly GCA_946811695.1. NCBI lineage: Eukaryota > Metazoa > Arthropoda > Insecta > Hemiptera > Coreidae > Gonocerus > Gonocerus acuteangulatus. Next base: position 78,294,266 of record OX328132.1, read on the forward strand.
CTGATCGGACCTATTTGAGGTCATAATTTATTTCATGAAAGGTCTAACAGAAATTGTAACTGCTTCCATTTTCAACATTTCCAAATGACATTAGGATTAAGAACGGAACCGCGCTAAGATGATGCAGTTCCTGCGAGTCGGGCATTTTTTTCAGTTGTAGATATTTCCTTTATAGAAAGAAGTACACTCATTGTACCAAATATAGCAATGTGTCAATGTTAGAGTTTTTATATATTTTAGAATTTAAATTGTACAAGTTCGGTCATTAGGAAAAATGAATAGCTTTGCTCTTTTATATTTGTAATGAACAGCTGATCCAATCATTAACTTTTCATTTAATTAGAACAATATTAAGTAAAAACCCACATTTCTAATGAACCTTTTTTTACAAAAGATTTTCCCCTTTTTAGCGCGGTTCCTTCCTCCCTCCATAGGGAGGAATCCTGCTTATAAGGTTGACGTCATCACGCAATCCGGAAGTGCCGACTAGAAACTTTTGCGTTTATATATATATATATATATATATATATATATATATATATATATATGTCTGTTCGCGCTCTAGGTCAGCGAATAATGGTCCGATTTTGATGAAATATAGTACAAACATCATTCGTCTAATTTGAAAGGTCAAGTTTGTTAACAAGCTGAATCCGTCCAATGGAATGAATGAATGAATGAATGAATGAATGAAAAAAAAACTTTATTCTGGGACTTCGTCCCATAAGAATAAAAATAAGTACAAAATAAACAATAAAGAAATTTAACCTAAAAATATAAATATGAATAAAGAAAAACAAAAGTATAAAAGAACAAAACAAAAAAAGCAACTAACACAAATATTATATGTGAAGCCTTAAATAATAAAATGAAATATAAGTAAATATGTACATTCATTGGAATGGGGCAATGATGATACAATGTTCAGAGGGGGATGGGAATAAAATTAAAGAGTTTAAATAAACAAATAAATATTAAAAAGTTGAATAAATATTAAAGGAATGGGGGCTATAAAAAGATATAAACTAGGAAAATGCATAAACACGAGAAAAAAACAGCAATGGAACATGGTGTTTGGAGCAAAATTCGCGCGAAAAAAACGTAATGTTCACGTTTTAGCGCGGTTCCTCCCTCCCTCCATAGAGATGACGAATGAAACCATTTTTAAGGCGATAGCTTTAACCGTTTTCGAGAAAAATGGAAAAATAGTTGTTGAACCAAGTTTTTGGTTTGAGTACTTAGAATCATGGAATTCACTTAAAGTATTTTCTGCATATTCGAAATTCACAGAAACAAAGGTGTTTAAATTTTGGTTACGTTTGGAGTTAAGGAAGGATTTGAATAAAATATTTTATTTGTAGACATGAAAGGTTTTGGGATCTTCGTATATTTTCCTCAATATCTAGAAAACGGTTGGAAATCTTGTTAAGCGGAAGGTTACCATTCGAAAGAATACTAAATGCTATACAAAAAAGATTCTGAAGCAATTTTGGATTAGGCGATGACAAACGGAGAAATAAGTGCTTAAAACTTCAAATGTGTTCGTTTTGTTCTTTTGAACGGGTTTTTGTCTTTGTTTAAATCACTTTTTAATTTATTTTTTTAGTTTTAAATTTAATTTATCTGTAAAATTAGTATTGTGGTAAAAGAAAATAAGAAACAGTAAGCCGTGTGTTTTTAGAACGAACCTTGACAAGGCCATGGAGTCATTTTTCTGTCAGGTAGAGGTATGTACCCTTACATCCGTGACCTATTGGGGGTCATAAATTATCTCATGAAAGGTCTAACCAAAATTATAACTGTTTCTATGTCAACCATTCTAAATGACATTAGGGATAAGAACGAAACCCCGCTAACATGATGCAGTTCCTGCGAGTCGGACGTTTTCTAAGTAATTACAAATCTCAACTACTTGCTATTGGTAAAGCTCTAAACATCAGTTCTGTAATGGAGCCGTCCCATTTAATCATTTTTACAGATTCTCTTTCTGCTCTCCTTGCTATAGGTGATCCATATTCACCCGCAAGTAATAAATATACTAGAGACAATTTATAAATTACATCAACAGGAAAAAGTCCGACTCGCAGGAACTGCATCATCTTAGCACGGTTCCGTTCATAACCCTATTGTCATTTGAAAAGCTTAGAATAAAAACAGACAATATTTTGTTTGGCCTTTGTTCAAAGGGATTTATGACTTTACCTGGTCGGGTCCGCCAGACCCCAGAATCCTCTTCTAGAGATACCTTTTTCATACGTTGAATGCATTGAAAAATATTAAAAATTTTCAGATTTTCTTGTGTTCTTCTACTATAGTAATAATTCTACAAATAAAATTAAAAAAACCAACAGCATGAAGGCAATTGAAAATATTCAAAAGACGTCATCGAATCTCTTTCTCTTGGCAAGCTATATTTCTAAGAAAGAATTGTTTTTCTAATTTTACCTAATCTGTTTTATTCTCAAATACATTATCCAACTATAAGTAATTAAAAAATAACAAGGAGTAAAAACAGACGAAAAGAACCGTTCGAATAAACGAAATCAATTACTTCAAAGTTTAAGCACTTATTTCTCCGATTGACATCACCTAATCAAAAATTGTTTCAGAATCTTTTTTGTAGAGAATTTATATAGCTTTCAAAAAATGTCTATCCTCTTATCACGATTTCCCAACCTGGTTCGAGATATTAAAGAAATTATACGAAGTTCCCAAAACTTTCTGTTCATAAAATATTTTACTCTAACCCTTCCTTAACTCCAAACGTAACCAAACGTTTAACATGTTAGTTTTGATAAAATTCAAACATGCAAAAAATGATTCAACTGAATCCCATGATTCTAAGTAACCAAACCAAAAACTTGATTTAACAACTTTTTTTTTCGATTTTCTCAGAAACGGTTAAAGCTATCGCCTTGGTAAATAAATAAAACGAATGGTCCCATTCGTTTTATTAGGCAAAGAAGCCTATAAAACGAGTACTTACAAGCATATGAACTCAAAAAAGTCCGACTCGCAGGAACTGCATCATCTTAGCGCGGTTCCGTTCTTATCCCTAGACTCATTTTAAATGATTAAAATAGAAGCTGTTATGATTTTGGGTCCACATTTCTAGAAAGCATGAAGATAAGATAGTTAGCCGTCGAGGTGATATGTAAAGATGGAATGGTTGGAATTCGGCTAAAGAAACCTCAATACGATTTTAGTTAAAAAAATCTATATTTAGGACGTTTCGGTTACTCATTGGTAGCCTTCGTCAGCAATGAAAATGCTAGGAGGAAGGGGAAGACCAAAGTTGACAGTTCCATCTTTACTTTCAAGAAAGGTCTTATTTACGATCTTACCTGAATGGGTCGACCAACCCTCCCTAGGAAGGACCCCACTAGGCAGTTGAAAAGCTATATCTTGGAAATCCATATCTCTAAGATTAAATTGTTTTTCTTAACCTGATTTATCATCAAATACATTATCCAACTATAAGCAATTAAAAAATAACAAGGAATAAAAACAGACAAAAAGAGCAGTTCGAATAAGCAAAATCAATTACTTTAAAGTTTTAAGCACTTATTTCTCCGATTGACTAATCAAAAATTTCTTTAGAGTCTTTTTTGTAGAGAATTTAGTAAGCTTTCGAATGGTAAACTTCCGCTTCCCAAGATTCTCAACAGTTTTAGAGATATTAAGGAAAATTTACAAAGTTACCAAAACTTTTCATGTCTGTTAATAAAATATTTTATTCTAACCCTTCCTTAACTCCAAACGTAACAAAAATTTCAACACATTAGTTTTAATGAAAGTAGAACATGCAGAAAATGTTTCAAGTGAATCCCATGATTCTAAGTACCGAAACCAAAAACGGTATTCAAAAACTAGTTTTCCAATTTTCTCGAAAACGGTTAAAGCTATCGCCTTGAAAAGGGTCGCATTCGTTTTCCTATCCCAAGAAGCCTATAAAACGAGTACTTACAAGCTTATGAACTCAAAAACGTAAGCGTTACGATTTTATTTTGCGCGAATTTCGCCCCAAACGCCATCTTCCAGAGGGCGGATTCTGCTGGTTAACGAACTTGACCTTTCAAATTAGACGAAAGATTTTTGTACCAAATTTCATCAAAATCGGACCATTCGTCTGGGAGCTAGAGAGCGAACAGACAAATATATATATATATATATATATATATATATATATATATATATATATATGTATATATATATATATATGTATATATATATATTATTATTCTTGTGGATGACCCAAAATATTTCTTAATGCATTTCGTTCTTTTAGGCTTAGGGTCGGGAAAAAGTAGTACTTCCTTGTGTCACACCACTTTATTTTTTTTATTTTTTTATTATTTTTTTTTTATTATTTTTTTTTAAATTAAATTAAAACAGCTGTTAATAAAAGGACCGATCTTAGAAACGTACATCAAATTTTCCATTCTGTAATAGATTAAGACCTAATTATTGTAACGGACGGACTTTACAAATACCACATATAGATAAAGACGCGGCCATATTGGTAGGCTTAGGACATGACTAGTATTACCCCTGCCTCCGTAGAAGGTACATGAGGAGACGAGAGGACTTCTTAGCAAGGTAGGACTTTTAAAAAATGTTTGTTAAAGTTATTTTAAAATCTGGACTTTTAAAAATGTTGTATATTTTAAATATGTTTAATATTGGGAGGTACAAAAATGGATTTGGTTGCAGAAGTGCCCCTGATGAGGTGCGAATGAATTAAGCACGAAACATGTAGGGCAGGAAAAAATAAAGTGGTGTGACACAAGGAAGTACTACTTTTTCCCGACCCTAAGCCTAAAAGAACGAAACGCATTAAAAAAAAAAAAAAAATATATATATATATATATATATATATATATATATATAACAATTTGAACCACCGTCATTTTCGGTCTCTAGTGGTTCTGAAACGCAAAATTTTCAAGTCAGCACTTCCGGATTGCGTCATGAGATCAACCTTATAAGCGGGGTTCCTCCCTATGGGGGAGGGAGGAACCGCGCTAAAACGTAAGCGTTACGATTTTTTTGCGCGAATTTCGCCCCATACGCCATCTTCCAGTGGGCGGATTTTGCTGGTTAACGAACTTGACCTTTCAAAATTCAAAATTTATACATCTTTGTTTATATGAAGTTCAAACACGCAGAAAATATTTTAACTGAATCCCATGGTTCCTAGTACTCAAACGAAAAAATTTATTCGACTACTATGTTTCCACTTTTCTCGAAAACGGTTAAAGCCATCGCCTTAAAATGGCTTCATTCGTTTTTCTAGGCCAAGAAACGTATAAAACGAGTACTTGCAATCATATGAAGTAAGCGTAAAGATTTCTTTCGCGCGAATTTCGCTCCAAAAACCATGTTCCGGTGGACGGATTTTGCTGGTTAACGAACTTCACCTTTAAAATTAGACGAAAGATTTTTGTACTAAATTTCTTCAAAATCGGACCATTATTGACTGAGCTAGAGCGCGAAGAGACAAATATATATATATATATATATATATATATATATATATATATATATATATATATATATATACAAATTTGAACCACCGTTATTTTCGGTCTCTAGGGGTTCTGAAACGCGAAATTTTCTAGTCGGCACTTCCAGATTATTTCATGAGATCAACCTTATAAGCGGGGTTCCTCCCTATGGAGGGAGGGAGGAAGCGCGCTAAAAGCAAAAAAAAAAACTATCTAAAAAATACAGAAATAAACGAATAAATTAGTACTATTCGGAAGCAGTTCTACAACATTTTTGTCATATAAAAGTGCATAAATAAATCCGCAGCTTACCATTTCCCATTGATCATTTTTAGCCTGTAATGTAGAGGTTATTAATGTTGCGGATAAGGCGAGAACTGAGAAGGAGAGCAATAGCTCCATACTGGTCGGAAAGTTGAGGTGATGTGTGAAACTACTGCTGGGGTAAGAGCGCCCACTCATCTGTTGGTAAACCTCCGGAATAAAACGATAAATACTCAGAAACCACTTAAACTACGCCTTATCTGAACCGCCAGATATAATGTTGAGTAGTACCAATCGGAAAATATTGCAAGCTATATTTTCAATGGAATTTAAAATGGTGCTCGAGGATAGAAAAACTCCTTTTTTTTTATATAAAAAAAACAAAACAAAAAACAATATCCTATAGTGATACTACATTCTTCATACAACTTTATGCCAGGCGGAAAGGTCAAATAAGATTGCAATGTCAATCGATTTTTAAAATCAGCTCAACAAGTTCGAAGCCATCCTAGGTCCCAATTCAGGAGTTAAAAAAATCAATAAACTACTAACACAGCCTAATTGCACCAAGGCGAAACTTACACTATAATGGTCAGGACATGACAAAATATGACCACGAAAAATAAAAGAATATATCCTTATTATCAAAAGTCCGATTAGCAGGAACTGCGTCATCTTCGCGCGGTTCCCTACATCTCGAAGAAATGGAATAGATTATGCATCACAAATCACAGGAAACTGAGAGTAGCCAACTTACACTGAATAATACGGATAATTCTTAATCCGCATTCTTAAGGAAGGCTAAATAAGTCAATACAATTATTTACTAAAAACATACTCACTCCTCGACTACTGCACAGAAGGCTCTATTTCGATCCAAAAATTCGTTGTCATTTTAAGTTTCTTTTGTTTTACTAGCAAATTCATTTTACTGTTATAATCAACTGTAAATATGTGCTTCATGGCAAATAAAATTCCATTCTCTTGAGGGTAAAATCTTTATATAAAACAAGAAATAACGATAACTTCAGCTGTAGGCTATGAGGAAGGTTATATAGATAGGAGAATTAAAAACAAACCTATTTATACGCCATCATGATTAGCCACTACCATCTTGATTACCACAGCCACTCCAAACTTATTACCAATACCTTTCATGGTTTCCTGACTTATTTTAATAAAATAGTAATTTCACTAATAAATTAAATTTAAAACAAAATACATCCAATTAAAAAGTGAGATAAAGAAAGACAAAATCCCGTTCAAAACAACAAAAGAAACACTTTTTAAGTTTTAAGCGCTTATATATCTGATTGACGATGCCCCTACAGTAATACTAATTATATAAGTAAATGCAATTAAAAAAACAACAACCCCTTAAAATGTGAGTTAAACAACTACGAAAACCCGGTCAAAAAAACAAAACTAACACATTTGAAGTTTTAAGCACTTACTTCTCCGATTGACTATACCTAATAAAAATTTTCTTTAGAATCTTTTTTGTAGAGAATTTAGTAAGCTATCGAATGGTAAACTTCCGCTTCCCAAGATTCTCAACCGTTTTAGAGATATTAAGGAAAATATACAAATTTATCAAAACTTTTCATGTCTGTTAATAAAATATCTTATTCTAACCCTTCCTTAACTCCAAACGTAACCAAAATTTCAACATATTAGTATTGATGAAAGTTGAACATGCAGAAAATGTTTCAACTGAATCCCATGATTCTGAGTACCCAAACCAAAAAGGGTATTCAACAACTATTTTTCCAATTTTCTCGAAACCGGTTAAAGCTATCGCCTTGAAAATGGTTTCATTCGTTTTCCTAGGCCAAGAAGCCTATAAAACGAGTACTTACAAGCATATGAAGTAAGCGGAACGATTTTTTTCGCGCGACATTCGCTCCGAAAACCATGTTCCGGTGGGCGGATTCTGGTGATTAACGAACTTGACCTTTCAAATTAGACGAAAGATTTTTGTACCAAATTTCATCAAAATCTATATAAATCTATATATAAATTTGAACCACCGTTATTTTCGGTCTCTAGGGGTTCTGAAACGCGAAATTTTCTAGTCGGCACTTCCGGATTGTTTCATTGTATCAACCTTATAAGCGGGGTTCCTTCCTATGGGGGAGGGAGGAACCGCGCTAAAACGTAAGCGTTACGATTTTTTTTGCGCGAATTTCCCTCAAACGCCATCTTCCAGTAGGCGGATTTTCCTGGTTAACGAACTTGACCTTTCCAATCAGACGAAAGATTTTTGTACCAAATTTCATCAAAATCGGACCATTCGTCTGGGAGCTAGAGAGCGAACAGACAATATATATATATATATATATATATATATATATATATATATATATACAAATTTTAACCACTATCATTTTCGGTCTCTATGGGTTCTGAAACGCAAAATTTTCTAGTCGGCACTTCCGCATTGCGTCATGAGATCAACCTTGTAAGCGGGGTTCCTCCCTATGGGGGAGGGAGGAACCGCCCTAAAAAGTGAGCTAAATTACTACAAAAACCGGTTCAAGTTTTAAGCACTTATTTCTCCCATTGACATTGCCTAATCCTTCCTTAACTCCAAACGTGACCAAAATTTATACATCTTTGTTTATATGAAGTTCAAACACGCAGAAAATATTTTAACTGAATCCCATGGTTCCTAGTACCCAAACGAAGAAATTTATTCGACTACTGTGTTTCCACTTTTCTCGAAAACGGTTAAAGCCATCGCCTTAAAATGGCTTCATTCGTTTTTCTAGGCCAAGAAACGTATAAAACGAGTACTTGCAATCATATGAAGTAAGCGTAAAGATTTCTTTCGCGCGAATTTCGCTCCAAAAACCATGTTCCGGTGGACGGATTTTGCTGGTTAACGAACTTCACCTTTAAAATTAGACGAAAGATTTTTGTACTAAAGTTCTTCAAAATCGGACCATTATTGACTGAGCTAGAGCGCGAAGAGACAAATATATATATATATATATATATATATATATACAAATTTGAACCACCGTTATTTTCGGTCTCTAGGCGTTCTGAAACGCAACATTTTCTAGTCGGCACTTCCGGATTGCGTCATGAGGTCAACCTTATAAGCGGGGTTCCTCCCTATGGAGGGAGGGAGGAACCGCACTAATGGTTCAGACAAAAATTGTAGATCGTGCAATTATTTACAAAACGTTACCACTAAGGAAGCCGGAAGGGCCATCAGAACGTGAATTTCTGTTTGAATACATGTGTGCCAAGTTTGGTCAAAATCGGTCAAACGGTGTGGATTTTTATAAGGAACCAACACACAAACAATCACGTGATTTTATATATATATATATATATATACAGGGTGATTCAGGTCTAAGTAGCCAAACTCTAGGAGGTGATTGTAGACATAATTTCCAACAAAAAAAGTTCATTGCAAGTATGGTCCGATTCCGAAAGAAAAAGGAGCTATGCCCAATTTTCTGTTGTTTTTTTTTTTTTTTTTTGTTTTTTTGTTTTTTTACGTAGTCAGGATTTGTAATGAATAAGAAAGGTTTTCTCAAAAACTCTTTAAAATAATTAAATTCTAATTTTGCTATCATAAAATAGACAAAATTTCCTTTAAAAATACATTACTTTAATTCACTAAAACCATCACTAAAAGATACTTTCTGGACGTCCAATAACGTACTTCTGTTTTTATCAATGAATCAGAGTATTTTCGCGATTTTTTTCCTCAGCCCTCTAAAGGACTACAGATTCAATACTTACAGGAAAACATCTACATTTAGTAAGCATTAAATCTATGAAAATTAAGTGGAGGTTTATTAGGCAATAAATTGAACGATTGGCCCCTTTTGTCAAAAAAAATGTGGAATGTAGTTTTGTTACTTTCAAATACCTTGTGTGAAAAAATTAAAAATTATTTATTTTTTAATGGCCAAACTGTGGGTATCCATTGTCCATTCCGGAAGCAATAAATATAACTGAATGAAACGATTGGAAAAGGTTTCCATTTGATATTTTTATTTATTAAGAGTTTCGCAACTTTTGGCGACTTGCTCTTTAACATACATCACGATATTACAAAATACTTTTTGCACATTGTATATATAACAAGTCAGTACATTTTATGAGGATAGCTAGTACATTAGTGAGCTAATTAATAATAACAATAACATGTTTTATATAATATATTTCACAATAACAATACGGTAATATGATAGATATTAAATAGAGTGTGAAGAGGGGGGAAAAAAAAAAAAAAAAAAAAAAAAAAAAAAAAAAAAAAAAGTGGGGGGAGGGTAGAAGAGGTAAGATTATATTGGAGATAGGGCTTTATATTTAAATGTAGGTTAATTAACTTAATTTCTTAAAAATGTAAATGATTTTATAAAGGCTATTTCGTTCATTATTTTAAATTAACTTTAGGAGGTAAATTGGATATAAGGCTAGATTTTTGAATATAGGTTAATTGTCTTTAAGTGAGTTAGTATGGTGTTAATATGTGGACTATTTTCGGCAAGTAAGTCGTGTAAGTCATGAGGAATTGTTAGGTAGTCTCGTAATCTGCAGTCAGTAAGTATGTGTTTAACTATTAATGTCTCGTTACAACATGCGCATACAGGTCTGTCTTGTCGTTCCATTAGATAGGAGTGCGTTAGTAAACTGTGTCCTAAGCGAAGTCTTGTAATAATAACTTGGTCTCGTCTTGTTAGGTTTTCTCTTGACCAGGGTATTATTGTATTTTTTATTTCCCGCAGTTTGCTTTGAGAGTTAGTCCATTCTGTCTGCCAGTCGTTTACTGTCTTATTTTCAGCTAGTTTGCATAGGTCAGTTGCTGTCATTTTGTTCAGGTCAGGTGTAGGTCTTTGAGTTGCAGTTTTCGCTAGTAAGTCTACTGTAGTGCTCTGTGAAATCCCTTCATGTCCAGGTAACCAAAACATAGTGATATGTCTGTTCTTTGTTTGTAGTTGGAATAAATGTGTAAAAATCTCTATGACAATAGGGTGTGTGCTGTAAATGTTTGTCATTGAGTGTAAGGAGCTTAATGAGTCAGTGCATATTGTTATGTCGTTCGTGTCTGTATCTTCAATGTTTTTGAGTGCTAAAAGGATTGCGTGTAGTTCTGCTGTGTAAACAGTAGTGTGATCGGGTAATCTTATGTGATAGGATTCGTTTCTTGTGATGGCGGCAGCGCCAGTCCCGTAGTTAGTTTTTGATCCGTCCGTAAATATGTACTGAGTGTTGTTATTTTGCCTGAACAGGGAGTTGAATACGTTTTTGTAGTGTGTCGAAGAAGTTGGGTCTGATTTTTTGTATTTTGTCAGTGTTAAGTCTAGTTTAAGGTTTTTCAGTCGCCATGGAGGTATCTCAGTAATGTTATTTGTGTGAACAGGTGTTTGGAAGAGAGGTCGCTGTGATTGTCTTCAGTTCGTAATGAGAGTGGCTTTTGCTTAACGTTTCTTTCGGTGTATTTTTCGGAGTATTGGTTATATAAAAACTCAGTGACGCATGGCGTTCCAATAGCTTTACATTTCAATACGAATTTATTACATATCATTCGACGTCTGTACTGCAGTGGAGGTTCACCAGTTTCGGCACATAAGCTTTCTGCTGGGCTAGATCTAAATGCACCGCTGACAATTCTTAGTGCTGTGTTCTGTATTGTGTCAAGTAGTTTCAAGGTGGTTGGGCTGGCAGAAGAATAAGCTATACATCCGTAATCGAGAAGCGATCTGGTAAAAGACCGGTACAGAGTAAGCATCGTAAATTTGTCAGCTCCCCATTTTGTGCTACTGAGAACTCTCAAAAAATTCAAAGATTTTTTGGATTTTTTAAGGAGCTCTTTCAAATGGGGCAACCACGTTAATTTTTTGTCCAGTGTTAGTCCGAGGAATTTGAGTGTTTCTGTATGTTGAATGTGTGTTTGATGTACTGTAAGGTGGGGGGCTGGAAGATTTCTTTTCCTTGTAAAAACAATATATTTTGTTTTGTCTCTGGAAAACCTGAAACCCGTTTTACCACTCCACTTTTCTAATTCTGTAAGTGTACTTTGTATGTGTTGTTCAGCGGTGTGAATTCGTTTGGATGAGCTTTATATAAGTAGATCGTCAGCATACATGCAAAATTTTACTCCTGGGGTGATACACTGATGGACAGAATTCATAGCAATATTGAATAAGGTTGTGCTCAGAACACCTCCTTGGGGCACTCCATTTTCTTGAACAAAGACATCCGAAAGAGTGGTACCTACCCTCACTCTGAATTTTCTTTGAGATAAATAGTTACTGAGGTACTGCAGTATTTTGCCCTGGACACCCCAATCTACCAGCTGTGATATGATAAGCCTTCTCCATACGGTGTCGTAGGCTTTCTCTAGATCTAGGGAGACGGCTAGCAAAGATTCTTTGTTTAAGAAAGCGTTTAATATGTCGCTTTCTACTTTGGCGATATGGTGCATTGTGGAATGTTGATTTCTAAAACCACACTGGTAGGGTGACAGTAATTTATTTGCTTCTAAAAACCATAACAGTCTTTTATTTACTATCTTTTCAAGTAGTTTGCAACCAGAGTTTGTCAATGAAATCGGACGGTAGCTAGTGGGTAAGTCACCGTCTTTACCTGGTTTTAAGATAGGTACCACTATACTCTCATTCCAGAAAAGAGGATAGTTACCACTCTGGAAGATTTCATTGTAAATGTCTAGAAGGGTTTTGAATGAAATGCTGGGTAAATGTTTAATCATTTCATAAGTAATTCTGTCAGGTCCAGGAGAACTTGAGTGTACAGTAGATAATGCAAGTCTGAGTTCGTCTACGGTTATTGGGTCATTTAAGGGGTGATCGTAATTGTGGTTTATTGGTATCAATGTATTGTCATTCTGTAATTTGTGTTGCAGGAATTCTGCTGTATAATTATGATTGCTAGATATTGAGGCGAAATGATTCCCTAGGATATTGCTGATGTTTGTCTGGTCGGTTATGATGGAGTTGTTAACTTTGAGTCCAGGTATCGGTGGTTTGTATTTTTTATGTCTTATTTGATTTATTTTAGTCCATATGTCATGTTGTGAAGTGTGTCTGTTAATATTTGATAAAAAGTCCACCCAGCATTTCCTTTTACTATTCCTTATTGTCCATTGTGCTTTTGCTTTTTTATGTTTATAATTTTGGAGGTTTATATCGGATGGATTTCTATTGAATAAATTGAGTGCTTTCCTTCTATCCTTCACGGCCTGCCTACATTCATCATTCCACCAAGGAACGGGTGGTTTTTTATAGTTTTCTGTTGTTTGTGGAATGGTGAGATCAGCAGCTGAAATAATTAAATTGTTTAGTTCTTGTATGGTGTTTACTTGTGTGTTTTTAAGTTTGTCTGTTATAATGTCCTTGTATGAGTCCCAATCTGCTTTTTTCGTGTTATACCTTTTAGCAGAATTAAAGCTGGGAGGAGGTGTTGATTGTTTAATGTGGATTGGGAAGTGATCGCTACCGTGAGGATCTCGATCCACATCCCATGTGAAGCGAGTGTATAATGACGGGGTGCATAATGACACGTCTATGTGTGATAGTGTACCTGTTCTTGTGCATAAGTGTGTTGGTCTGTCAGTGTTAAGGGATAGCAAGTCAAATTGTTCAAATATGTGTTGAAGTTGTGTCCCTTTGCTATTATTTCTGGATGAATGCCACATAAGGCTTAAGGCGTTCATATCTCCTAAAAATAGCAAAGGACTTGGTAACTGACTGAGTAGATTCCGTATTTCCTGAGTATCTAATGGTTCGTTAGGTGGAAGATAAACAGAACAGACCGTGAGACGAGAAGGGAGGTGAACTGAGACAGCTACCGCCTGAATAGTAGTTCTCAATGAAATAGCTTCACTGTGAATGCTATCAGCTACGAATATTGCTACTCCACCACATGCCCTACCACCCAGGGAGTAATCTCTTCTATAGAGTTTGTAGCCATGTAAGCTGGCAGTCTTACCGGGTTGTAAGTGTGTTTCCTGTAAAGCCAGGATTTCTATTTGGTTACAGTGTAAAAGAGACCTCAGATCACCTAAATGCCTGAAAAATCCGTTTATGTTCCATTGCAGTACAGACATGAGAGTATATATGTTTGAATTGGAAAACTCTAATATTCTGCAGCGAAAGATTGTGATTTATGGCCAAAAATGAGACTGAATCGCTTTGGTTTGGGTAATTAATAGAGAAGAGTGCAGAAATATGGTTATTTCCGTATGGCCTGATTAGGGCAGATAGATTTACTCTTAAAAAGGAGATAAAGGGAGAGCTATTGATTGTGCTTTGATAGATCATACTAAATAGGAAGGGGGTTTTAAGACGAAGAGTGAGAAAAGAGAAAAAACAAAAAGAAAATAAATAAAAAATAAAATGAATAAATAAATCAAAATACATAAGTACATTAAGTTTACCGTCTTTTAGGCCTATCATACTCTATTTTTTTTCCCTTGTGTCCTTTCCTGGGGGTTCTGATGGTATTTCCGCTTCGATTTTCTTCCTCTTCTTCTTCTTCTTCATTTTCTGCTTCTCTATGTGTGTCTTTCCGAAGATTTGTTGAGGATGGCTTTTTCTTTTCTGTCTTCGTCTTGTCAAACTCTCGTTCTATTGGCTGAGGTTCTTGTGTTTTCTTCTTCTCGTCGTCTGGTTTCGTTTGAAGTTCTGGGGGCGAGGTATTTTCTTTATTTGCTATGTGATTAGTGATGAGGTTTTCTAGTAATTCAATTCTTTGAGTCATCAGCATCATCATATGGGTTAAGATTTTGATTTCGTCTGATTTGGCGGGATTTTCGGCGGCTACTTGGGCGTAAGATTCTTTCCCGATTACGATTTTTTTCGCTTCCTTGTAATTGAGTTTCTGAAGCGCCATGATCTTCTTGATTTCGAATTCCTGTGCGTAAATTGGACAGTATTTAACAGAAGTTCGATGGTCACCATCGCATAGGACGCACTTTGTTGTTGTGCATTCGTTTTCGTGCAGCGGTTGAGCACATTTTCTGCAAACGGGGTCCTTTTTACATGTAGCCTTATGGTGCCCAAGACATCCGCATCTGTAGCATATTAGAGGCGGAGGTACATAAAGTCGGAGAGGTACTGCTATGTATCCGATATAGATCCTCTCCGGGAGTCTAGGGGTACAGAAAGTCGCAATAAATAGAGAGGAGGTGTTATTTCCAATTCTTTTTATTTTTAGCACGTTTTGCTCAGACACATCCTTGTGGATTTCTTCTTCGGTAAATCCACGTAGATCACTACAATAGAACACACCTTTTGATTGATTCAGGGTTCTATGAGGAAGGACGCTAATTCTGACGTTTTGGAAGGTTTTAGCGGCTAAAAGTTGTTCGCAGATGCGAGGATTTGTACAGTGCACGAATAGGCTGCCGCTTTTTTTTAATTTCTTGACACTGATCTCTTTTGAAAAAGAAGAAATCCACTTGTTGGTCTGGAAGGGGCTTACATCGTTAAATGTTTTCCCGTTTTCTTCAATTTTTATAATTAAATATTGTGGAGTTATTTTTCCCCGACAGTTAGGTTCTGGGCTGTAACGCACATTTTCTTCGAAATTCTCCATAGTTTTAAAATATTTAAATTGCAGAATTGTTGTTCGGTACAGGAGGATCGTAAACCGATTTAAGGCGCAATAAAATATTACCTGGAAAGAATTCCTCAGCAGGTGTGGGTACCTTTCTGGCGAGTACAAAGGAGGGTCACTTTGGGCCACCGAGCTTGCACCGGATTAGTGTTGACCTACTTAAGACACTTAAGCCTTCAATGAAGCCGCTTCTTCTCGACCAAAGCTGGCGCTAGACTGTCCAAACACAAACAAACAAAGGCACACAGGTACACGGCTTAAAACGGACCCAGGAGAGATGTTCACCCGACCAAGTCTAGACCTGAACTGGTTTCCATTTGAGAGATCTGTTACATTTCATGTTTTTCAATTTTTCATTGATTTATGTTTTACATGATTATTTGGCACCCAGTTTTAACTAAAAAGTTTGAGCGGAGAATTCGAAAAGATTGCAGGGTAGTTGAATAATTGTAATCCAGAATTTACACATAATTTGAAATGTTTTCAAATATAGTTTGAAATAAAACTAAAAATTGTGCAAAACATTGCGGGAGAAAAAATGTTAGTCCTCAGTTCGGCCGCATTTTGTGGACATACAAGGCCACATTCACACGGAATGGAATATTTAACAGTCCCAATTCGCATACTTGGTTTAATTTTAATTCTTATGCCCTGTGAAGATCATACAATCTGTACCAGTTCCAAGATAACATGTGTTGTTATTGGCTGATGAATATCTTCTTCAGCCAATCCTGATTCCTGACAGGTTTGAATCACCATATTGAAACCTCCTTCAACACGATCGACCAATTGCATTGGAAGACGTTCCGCTAGCACATAGATTCATGGTACCAGATGGATTGCTGTCCTGCACATAGCAGCAGTACTGTTAGGCAGTGGGTGGATCCACTGCCCAAGTTCATAAAGGTCCAATTGCAAATTTAGCAAATTTTCAAATATATTAGCAAATATTTTAGTGCCAACAACATCATGTAAGAGATAAATCAATGCAAATTTGTTAAACAAAAAATGTAACAGATCTCCCAAATGAAAAACTTTTCCAATCATTTCTTTCAGTTACTTTTTATTGCTTCTGGACTGGACAATGGATACCCACAGTTTGGACATTAAAAAATGAATAATTTTTAATTTTTTTTTCACACAAGGTATTTGAAAGTAACAAAACTACATTCCACATTAAGGCGTAGGGAGATGGCGGTCCCATCGCCCGGTCTTTTGACCGCAGTCAGCCACTGGCCCTCCAGGTTGGGGGAACATAAACACTGACACACACACACAGTACACTAAATACAGCACACTACACACACCCCACACCAAAAACTAAGGACATCTACAGTACACAATCTAGGATCACCTTCCCTATGCGTATGACATGGATGGTCATAAAACATCCCCCAATCCAAGGTGGAAGAGCATGGGCCGTTGGACGAATGGCTGAGGGGAACTCAGTCCTACCATGCGGACTCTGGATACCGGGCGACCTCCAGTTTCAAGAACTGCCTTACTGCAGTATGCGGGGCTCTGCTGAAGGTGACCCTTGCTACTCGCGGGAACAATAGAGGAGTTAAATATAGATTCGTTGTCTTCGGACATAACAACAACGGAGGCTCTAACGCCCCTATCGATCGAGTTTAATCTCGACCTTCTGGAGAGGAATGCCTCCGAAGAAGAAGGAAACGTCAACATGGAGTCGGAAACAGAAGGGATGCAAATCCCACCACCTGTACAAGAGGTGGAGCACGCTCATACTGACAAGGGGGAGGAGAAATCCATGCCCCCTACCACCAGCGATAAGAAGATCAAGCTTGGTGGAGCCACTGGGAGACGCTTTCGCTGGCTCCGAAGACATGGGTACAGCAAGGAAGAGGCTACCAAGATGTGCAGGGACCCTATGGGAAGAAGAAGAGGAGTAGATCTGTGGGGGAGGGTGAGAGGACTCGCTCCAGTGAGGTCAGCCCGGTGGCGCGCAGCAAAAGGGCTAAGCTGAGCTCATCTGTGCAACAGTCACAAGAAGAAAAGGAACGGGAGCGGGACATGGCTCCAGCTCTCGTACCGGAGAGCCCTTGATGGGGTGAGGATTGGCATCTGCTGCCAGGAACACCTCACAGTTCAACTTGAAGGAGAGCAGTTTGAACTGATTAAGGAGGCTCTTCTATTGAAAATAGGCGAGGAACCGGATAGGGAGGTGAAGGTTCGGTTCTACGACATTATATGGAAGGGCGGTTGGATACAGCTATTATGTTCGAACCAGGAGTCCGCTGACTGGGTCCTGGAAAATGGTCAACTTCTAACACCGTGGGAAGGGGCTAGATTAAAGGTCCTGAAGGAGCAAGATCTACCTCGTAGGAGTACCTTAATTGTGTATCTTCCAAAAACAAATAAAGATGACAAAGTGCTTCTTAATTTGCTAAGGGCTCAGAAGCCAAGGGACTTAAGAATAGAATGCTGGAAAGTCTACAGTAGAGATGATTCGATGCCTAGAATCACTCAGCTTGCTATGGGGATCGACGAGGATATAGCCCACAAGCTTCTGGAAGGCAGAAATGTGCTGTACTACGGCTTTCACAGTCTAAAATTTAGGGTGATTGGAGGCCGCAAAGAGAAAGAAGCAAAAGAAGGCGAAGATTCCGTGCCTGTGGGTGGGAAGGAGGAGATGGTGCAAGAGAGAGAAGAAGGAGTAGTTACGGTGGAAAAGGAAAAAGGAAAGGATAAGCACGTAGCCCGGATTCCTGAGGGAGCGGAAGGAGGAGGCAGAGAGGATAGGAAGGCTGGGGATGCTACAGTCAAGAAGGATGACGTGAGGCCCTGAACCTCAAGGCAGGCAGAGGAAGAAGAGGAGAGAAGGAAAAGATCCCGTCGTCCTCCCCTTGCTCATAGTCCCAGGGACAGAGAAGGAGAAAGGGAGAGGCAGGATAGGAGAAGGCACTCCACACCGACCCGTAGTGAAAGGCACCACTCACCTGGGGGAAGAAGGGAGGAAGCCAGGCAGGGGCGGCGCACCGAAAAGCGGAGACCCAGGGGCTCAGGCAAAAGGAGCCCCATACCACGACCTTGAGTGAAAACTTAAGGTTCGTGCAGGTGAACTTTCATCGTGCAAGGGTAGCAACCAGCGTCCTCAATAGACGGTTCATCTCCAGAAAATTAGACGGCCTGGGCAGGCAAAGGAACTGTAATGGGCCTTTCATCTAAAGCAGGTAAGCTAATCTACTGTACAGGTGTTGACAGACCAAGAGCAGCCCTGCTAATTAACGAAAGAGTCAATTTTTACTCTGTTCTAGACTTCATTAGAAGGGACCTGGTTGCGGTGGTTATAGAGGTGCCGACAGCGAAAGGAAGACGGGAGGTGCTGGTTGCCTCGGCCTATTTTCCTGGAGATGCTGTAGAAGTACCTCCAAATGAAGTAAACGACCTGGTCAATAATACAATACAATGAAAAGGGACTTGGGCCTTTCACCCTTGTTCACTGCGACCATTATTTGATCTATTGTGATTTGCGTCCCTGTCTTACTCCCTTTCCAACTTGCAGCTCCTCGCATATAACTTGAGCTCCTAGGGAGTAGCCTCGGCTATGTCCTTGGGCGTAGCAATTGCCTTCCCTATGTGCACTAACCTGTTGTTGGCCAAAGCCTCACATTCCCAGAGGACATGCTGTGAGGTTTCCTCTTCCTCAAGGCACCAACGACACGTAGGGTCCTCTATTAGTCCCATAGTGCACAGGTGTTTTCTTAGCGGACCATGTCCAGTGAGATGTCCGACTATCCTTCTTAGTTCTGTCCTTGTCAATTGAAGGAAATACCTTGCCCTGTCTTTCGAAATCTGGACAAGTAGCTTTGCCTGCCTCATGCCAGGCTTAGCCTGCCATTTCCTGTGAATTTCTTCCTGTTCCCAGGCATTTACTACCTTTCTGACAAAGCTCTTTGACACACCGAAGAACGGCTCAGGACCATGTAGTATCTCCTCCGATCCCTTCCTTGCCAGCTCATCAGCCTTCTCATTTCCCTCAATGCCCTCATGCCCCGGCACCCACACAAGTGTAACCCTGTTACGTCTACCCAAATCATTTAGGGCATTGTGGCAATCAAGAACTAAGTTTGAGGAGACACTGTGCGATGCAAGTGCCTTCAGTAGAGCTTGACTGTCACTATTTATACGTATTCTTTGCCCTTTAAAGCCTTTCTTGAGGTTTTCTCGGGCTGCAATCTCAATTGCATGAACTTCCGATTGGAAAACAGTGGCAAAGGATCCAAGGGCTCTGGCTATTTTTGTTCTGGGACCATATCCCCCTGCACCAGCCCTCTCATCCTTAAGAGAGCCACCAGTGTACCACACTGACGAGTCTCTTTGGAAACTTTCCTGTCTTTCCCCCAGTTCTGTCGAATAGGTATGACAACATTGAACTGCTTGTCAAAGACAAGTGTCCGTATCATCTCGTCCGACCGGGTGAGGCATATATCACTCTCTTTTAGTCTTTCCAAAACCCTGAGATGTCCCCTAATCTCATCCTTACTCACTTTGAGGGACTGAATTCTCAGTGCATCAAACAGGGTCTCTCGCTTGATGTGGATAGCTAGCGGAGTTAATCCTATTATTGCTTCCATTGCTTCAGTGGGGCACGTCCTAATTGCCCCTGTGATTCCCAGGCATGCTAGCCTTTGTACTCTTTCTAGTCTGCTGGCTGCGGTCTTCTCTTCAGTTTTTGTCCACCAGACTGGTGCTGCGTATGTTACCATAGGTCGTACTACAGCAGTGTATAGCCAGAGGAGCATCCTCGGACTCATTCCCCAGGTCTTTCCTCAGAGTCTGTTACAGGCCCATAAAGAGACCTTTGCCTTCTCAATCTGTTTATTGAGGTGCAAATTCCAAGTGAGCCTTCTATCTAGTATTATTCCCAGATATTTGATCTCATTTGTGACCAATACTGTAGACCCCTCCACCGGGATAGGTTCCATATCCAGATTCCTCTTCCTAGAGAAAGGGACTAATTTGGTCTTTCCAGGGTTAACAGTTAACCGACGATTAAGGCACCATCTCATGACCATCCCCAGTGCCAGCTGCATACGTTCCTTTAGGATATGCGTAAATCTCCCTCTTATTACGATCACTATGTCATCCGCATATCCTATTACCTCGTACCCAGCTTCTGAAAGAGCTCTAAGGAGGGAGTCGACCACCATTGTCCACAACAGGGGCGATAAACACCTCCCTGAGGGCAGCCTCTGGTTGCCCTTATCCTTGTGGAGATCCACCCCTTCCTTGCTCTAATTCTCCGGCTTCCCAGCATAGCCCTAATCCATCTTCTAAGGATGAGATCAGCAACAAAGTCTTCGGTAGCCTCCTCTATGGCTGCATATGAAGTATTATCAAGAGCACCCTCTATATCCAGGAATGCGCATAATGCAACTTCCTTGCTTTGAAGTGAGTCCTCTATCCTGCTCACTAAGTAATGCAGGGCAGATTCTGTTGATTTGGCCTTTTGATACGCAAATTGATGGGCATGCAGGGGATACCTACCTAAGAGGTCCTCCCTGATATGCATGTCTAATACCTTCTCCATTGTTTTTAACACATTAGAGGAGAGACTTCTGGGTCTATAAGACTTAGGTAAATCCAGGGGCCTTGTCAGTCCCTTCGGTATAAAAATCACATTCGTGTCTCTCAAGAGACAGGGGATGTATCCATGTGCGTAGCTTGCCTGAAACATGGCTGCTAGAATGCCTGCAAGCTTTCCTTTTCCATGGATTATCTGAGCAGGTATGATGCCATCTCCTCCAGAAGCCTTATATGGTTTGAAGGTACCTATTGCCCACTTTACCTTCTCAATTGTAAAGATTCTTTTGGCTGCTTGTAGCATCCATTTGTTTGCATTTTCATGCCCCTGAGGCTCATTTATAGCCTCTATTTCGTCTTCTGAGCAGTCCGGGAAATGGGTCACTAATAGCTCCCTAACTGTCTCTTCCAGGTTGCTCGTGATCGTCCCATCGGGTTTCTTTACCAGTCCCATTTCATTTGTGTGCCTTTTGGCAAGCACTTTCTGTAGCCTAGCAGCATCTGGTAGACTACTAACATCTTTACAGAAATCCCTCCAGGTCCTTCTCTTTCCTTTATTATATTCTGTCAGGAACAGTTTATAGCCCTCCAATTAACGACCTGGTCAACTTCTGCAACGACAGGAACCTAGACCTAATAACGGGTTGCGATGCCAACGCTCACAACAAGGTCTGGGGAAGCAGCAACATTACTGCTGGGACAGTCTGGGGTCGCTCCTTGATTACTTAATATCTAACAATATTGATGTAGCTAATTGAGGCTCTGAGCCCACGTTTGTTACAGCAAATAGAAGTGAGGTGTTGGATCTCACACTGACAAAACAGTCCTTTAGTAAAATGATACTCAATTGGCATGTCTCCAAAGAGGTCTCGATGTCTGACCATCGGCAGATAAGGTTTGAGGTCGGGGCAAAAATGAAGGCCCCACAACAGGTGAGAATTCCAAAACTGGCAAATTAGGCCCACTACGGCAACGTACTCCTAGAGGAGTATGACGGAGAACAGAATCTACCCTGCATTATTTAGTGGGCAGAATAGAGGACTCACTTCAAAACAAGGAAATTGCTTTATTCGCATTCCTGGATATAGAGGGTGCTTTTGACAATACTTCATATGCAGCCAAAGAGGAGGCTACCAAAGAGTTTCGAGCTGAGCTCATCCTTAGAAGATGGATTAGGGCTATGCTGGGAAGCCGGCGAATCAGAGCAAGGAAAGGGTGGGTCTCCACAAGAATAAGGGCAACCAGAGGCTGCCCCAAGGGAGGTGTTTTATCGCCCCTGCTGTGGACAATGGTGGTAGACTCCCTCCTTAGAGCTCTTTCAGAAGCTGGGTACGAGGTAATAGGATATGCGGATGATATAGCAATTATAGTAAAAGGGAGATTTCCGCATGTCCTAAAGGAACGTATGCAGCTGGCACTAGATATGGTTATGAGATTGTGTCTTAATCTTGGGTTAACTGATAATCCTGAAAAGACCAACGTAGTTCCTTTCTCTAGGAAAAGGAACCTAAATATGAAACTTATCCTGGTGGAGGGGTCTCCGGTACTAGTCACAAATGAGATCAAATATCTGGGAATAATACTAGATAGAAGGCTCACTTGGAATTTGCACCTCAATAAACAGATTGAGAAGGCAAAGGTCTCTTTATGGGCCTGTAACAGACTCTGAGGAAAGACCTGGGGTATGAGTCCGAGGATGCTCCTCTGGCTATACACTGCTGTAGTACGACCTATGGTAACATACGCAGCACCAGTCTGGTGGACAAAAACTGAAGAGAAGACCGCAGCCAGCAGACTAGAAAGAGTACAAAGGCTAGCATGCCTAGGAATCACAGGGGCAATTAGGACGTGCCCCACTGCAGCAATGGAAGCAATAATAGGATTAACTCCGCTAGCTATCCACATCAAGCGAGAGGCCCTGTTTGATGCACTGAGAATTCAGCCCCTCAAAGTGAGCAAGGATGAGACTAGGGGACATCTCAGGATCTTGCAAAGACTAAAAGAGAGCGATTTATGCCTCACCCGGTCGGATGAGACGATACGGACACTTGTCTTTGACAAGCAGTTCAGTGTTGTCATACCTAGTCGACAGAGCTGGCAGGAAGGACAGGAAAGTTTCCAAAGAGACTCATCGGTGTGGTACACTGATGGCTCTCTTAAGGATGAGAGGGCTGGTGCAGGGGTATATGGTCCCAGAACAAAAATAGCCATAGCTCTTGGATCTTTTGCTACTTTCTTCCAATCGGAAGTTCATGCGATTGAGATTGCAGCCCAAGAAAATCTCAAAAAAGGTGTTAAAGGGCAAAGAATACGAATTAATAGTGACATTCAAGCTGCACTGAAGGCACTTGCATCGCATAGTGTCTCCTCAAAATTAGTGCTTGATTGCCACAATGCCCTAAGTGATCTGGGCAGGCGTAACAGGGTTACGCTTGTGTGGGTGCCGGGACATGAGGGCATTGAGGGCAATGAGAAGGCTGATGAGCTGGCAAGGAAGGGATCGGAGGAGATACTTCATGGTCCTCAGCCGTTCTTCGGTGTTTCAAAAAGCTTTGTCAAAAAGGTAGTAAATGCCTGGGATCAAGAAGAAATTCAAAAGAATTGGCAGGCTAAGCCAGGTATGAGGCAGGCAAAGCTATTTGTCCGGATCTCGAAAGATAGGGCAGGGTATTTCCTTCAACTAACAAGGGTAGAACTAAGAAGGATAGTCGGACTTCTCTCTGGACATGGTCCGCTAAGAAAACACCTGTGCATGATGGGGCTAATAGAGGACCCTACATGTCGCTGGTGCCTCGAAGAAGAGGAAACCTCACAGCACGTCCTCTGCGAATGTGAGGCGTTGGCCTACAACAGGTTAGTGCACATAGGGAAGGCAATTGCTACGCCCAAGGACATAGCCGAGGCTACTCCCAAGGAGCTCAAGCTATATGCGAGGAGCTGCAAGTTGGAAAGGGAGTAAGATAGGGACACAAATCACAATAGATCCAATAGGGTCACAGTGAACCAGGGCGAAGGGCCCAGGTCCCTCTTTATTGTGTTGTGTGTGTGTGTGTGTGTGTGTGTGTGTGTGTGTGTGTGTGTGTGTGTGTGTATGGAAATAATAATTTTATTTATAAAACGGCTGTAAAAATAAATATATATATATATATATATATATATATATATATTAGAATAAATTTCTTCTTATAAAAAAATTGAAAAAATAAACAGATTATAAACATAACATTTATCAATATTCAAAAACTATATATTTGAAACTTAAAAGGGCACATTATTCCAATCTTCCTTCAACAAGCATACTATGGAGACTGTGCAATTTCTGAAAAATAAAAAAAAGGACAAATATTAATTATGTGTATATAAGATTTGGTGTTATGAGTATTGAGTATATTATGATTTATAATCACTTATTTTTAAAAATAAACAAGAAGTTTTTCACATAAATTTCTGAAAGATCATAAGAAATTGGAACTAAGCTTTCAATATTACATTTCTTGAGCAATATTCTGTAAAATTCATCAATAATAACTCAAGACAATTTGAGTGAATTTGGTAATTAATAGAGTTTTGTATAAATCATACACATTATAGTCAAAATAGTTGGCTTTCTGAGTATTATAAAGATAGGAACAAAAATGAGGTTGGGCTAAAAAAAAATACAGAGCTGGAGTAACACAGCTACTTTTGACACTCATAATGTAAATCATGGCATGTACATATACTGTGGCCAAAGCCGGATGCGCAGTAACAAACGTTTGAGAACCCCAAGTAGAATGCAGCATTCACCGTTTGGCCAGCAGAAAGGAATTCCTTATATATCCTTCTTTGATGAAAAATGTGATCAACATGGTCTTCACTTTGGATTTTACTGCACAGCTTTTTGTTTGTCATGAAGAAGAAGTTGACCGCCACTCCATCGATTGTCTTTTCATTTTGGGTCGTACTGGTAACACCAAGTCTTCTCTCCTGTAACAATGGAATCCAGAAAGGTTGGATCCTTGTCACACATGTCGATGTAATCGCCAGCGGCATCCAAATGTCTAGGTTTTCTGTTCATCTCATAGGAAGAGCGGCACAAATCAAACAAATCTTGCGTTACCCCAATTCTTCTGCTATAAATCTCATCTTTTGTTAGCATCACTCGCACCCTGATAACTCGTCATAAAAATCTTTAGGGGTTATTTATGAATAAATAATTTATATATGAGTAATTATGTTATGTTTGCCTGTAGGTAATAGAGATCGAGTTAAAACAACATGCTCTTTTTATTGTTTTGTTGTGAAAATATTGAATTTGATTTTCTTTATTGTAACTCTTTAATATTATGTAGAGATAAGTCCAGAGCAAAGCCATTTAAAATTTTTGTTCAAACTTGGGGGCTCTGGGGCGGCTTCATTTAACATTTTCTGGCAAAACAAATGTAAAAATATTTCTAGTGCAAAGGGTTAATATAATAAAATACTTTGGGAATGTTGGAACTATTTTTTCTTGCAGAGAAGGCGGCAGTCTATAAAAGGTTGGAAACCATTGGTCTAGATGCTCTGCAAAATACATAGATGTATTTGCTATATAAGTGTCAACATATACTTTTGTACAATTATTATTTGCATTAAAACATGCCATGCATTTTTTCTCACAACAAAAATAAACTTATGAATGAGACATGCATAAAATACTAGAAGCAAGTCACTATGAAGAAAAGTAGGGTAAATATAATATTTTTTGCGATCACAACATTATTTAAAACAAAAAAATGTATTTTTTACACATATAAATATAACATGCATGGTTAACATGAAATTAAACACAAACAAACCATAGGAAATTTGAGGGACTCAAGTAAATTCAGAAATCAGAAATAATCACTTTTTTAGGAGTTTTCATTGTAAATTTTAATAAATGTATAATAATAAAATAAAAAAATATATATTAAGTTCATTTTATTTTATTTCTATAAATTAAGAGACCTTAAATCAACAATGGATCCATTTAAACAAATATATAATTGCAAAATAAACTATGAGGGTCAACACATTTTGTTTCTTCTTCCTCTTACAAAAGTTATCAGCCCAAATTTACAACTCAAACAAATTAAAAATACTCTCAAAATTTTCTGTTCTCATGTTAAGGCTAATTCAAAACTATCGTTCATTTCTCATGCTTCCACAACATTTGAAACAAACAGAAAGCTAATTGAACAGGATAAATAAATCTACCAAGCAAACACTCACAAACACAAATAGTATTACTAATATTAAATAAACGTTTATGATTGTGAAAAAAAGCTTAAACACAAAACTATAAAGCAACTAAGAAAATAAAAGTAAGATACAGTATATACTCCACTCCCAAAGTGTTGCAGCACCTCAATTTTTAAAATTCGACTATATAATCTATAAAAAAAAAATTAACGCTTTATGTTATCCAGGTTATTTGTTCCCTAACAAACCTTATCCAGGTAATATGATCATCTGTGACAATATTTTTCTGTGCTTCTCTTTGTCTCCAGGTAACAGTTTAAAGGTATCAAATATCAACTTCCTGAACGTTTTCATATTTTGTATCTTTATATTAACTCTGTTCGCCAAAATGATTGGACCAGTTATGTATTTTATTTTTGTTTTGTTTTCAATTGTTGCATGAATAAATTATTTAAAAATGTCAGTTGATATTGTGGGAACAGTAAAAATTAAAAATTAAAAAATGCTATGATTATGCTCATATTTTGAAACACAATCAAATTAGTTAGTACTGATTTTAGATGAACAAATCCATACCTATACTGGTCTTACATGGCACAATATTATTGAACTCACAGAAATGATGTAACATGACATCAATTATGTAAAGTTCCAACCGTTCTGCCTTTCAAGTAGATATAGTTTTCTTGTGCGAGCTTTGAACAGTAAACTCGAATAAACTGATATCATTTTCCCAGCTGAGGAGAGAACAAGCTGTTTCCAATTTCTCAGCATCAGTTATTCTGGCCTTAGAGGTAGATGTGCCCCCTACTTGTTTTGGCATTGCTGCGGAATAGATTTATTTTTTTTTTTTTATGGCATACTACTCTCAAAAAATGTTGAGGTAGTGATTAAGACAACATTCACCACAATTTTGGTGATAGTACAAAAACAGGTACTTCATAAGAAAACAAAAATTAACGCGAGGTCGTCAAAACCCGAATTATCTTTTTTCTAAATCTTAAGAAAGATGCATCATTCTTTCTTTTCTTCATTCTATTCACACAACTCAGTCGGAATAATGCATACATTTGATGAGGAGTATATACAAAGATAAAACAAACAATAATGGACACAAGCACTGACACAAAACTGTCTAAGGTATATACTTTTTCTACCTTTATTTACAGCTCCTTCAATAAGTTTCTGATGTTCAGCATTGAGACTCTAGATTAACGGGGAAAAAAAGTAAACATTTATTAACTTATCATTTCATTTTATGGTTTTCACTCATTATTTATTTGAAGTACAATAAAAATAATGTGCTTTTCCCATTCTCAAGAATGCAAATACTTTTTTCCATACAAAATGCATTTAAGAAAGTATGGGCTATACTGATTTACACCAGTTCTTTAATTCAATTAGATTAGATTGTGTCTCCATTCAAAATTTTATAAAAAGTGAGGCTTCATTTTAACCTATAAGATGAAGATCCATACCACTTATGATTCATTAAAACATGGTATTCAACCACAAAACAATATAATAAGTGAATTTTGTAACCAAATATAGATCAAGTAAGTGGATCTATGAATTAACCTTTTCAAGGCTGTGAGCTGATATATCAGCTCGCTGGAAGGTCTCCTGCATGACCTGTAAGCCCATATATCAGTTCAGCCTCATCAGCGTTTGAAGAATTGAACCCTTAATGGTCTCAGCCTTTATTTCTTGAATTACCGGGACCGGTATAATCCATGTCTTTTTGTTTACATCAAGCCCGGTTGGTGCGTAGATTCTTCGGAATCACACATTTTGTTTTAGTTGTTATGAAAATACGAAAAATATACGTATTCTCATTAAAAATTTCATTTTTAATAACAAGAAAAAGTAATTTACACAAATATTTGGATAAATATGTCGAAAATTAGCTATACTTTTCAAGGAAATGATGCTTCCCAAAACATTTCCCAATGTAATGAGTTGGATTCCTTTTCGTGTAATTCTCGCAAAATCTTTAAAATATCTTTGCACTCCATTTCAAAATACACTAGTTAATATTTGTAATATAAAATAGTAGAAGAATAGGAAAGCTGAGGACAAAACAGCAACCGAAATCGTTGCGATGACTAGCACAAACAACTAGACATCACTTCTAGAATCTGTGATTCACACGGCGACTATCTCTTTTCGATACGATTCCTTCTTATTTGGATTAAAATGTTCATTTTAATCAGCAGTTCTGCTGATCATCTAGACTAGTACGCTGTATTAAAAATATACCTAGAAGCTCAAGGCAAAGAACTAGAGAAACTGGAATTCGATGTTGAGGACCAGTAGAGCAGGCAGTGGATAAATCGACAAGACTATATATATATAAAACTGGTTTATGCCGGTCCCAGCTCGGACAGGACCGCTAAGGGTTAAGTTGATTTTTCACCTTTTTCCCCCAGAGCATTCTAGAAGTTCTCAAGTCACATTCCAGTACTTTCCCTCACCACTAGAGTTCTCAGGAATACATATTCTTTTAAATGTTCCAGACTGTAAGAGCAGCATACTCTAAGGCTCTTAGCATTCGCCCCTTCAATCTGTTTTCTGATTTTATATAGTTAAATTATTTGTGTTGGCTCTCTGCACTGCGGAAAAATTTCTAGAAAATTGTAAACTGACAAAGAATTACTGGTAAGGAAGTTCAATAGTAAATATAATTTAGTAGATTTTAATTTTTATGTAATGTTCCTTTGGCGAAAACTATGGGTACCTCTGGATATTGATTTTTAAGATTACTTCTGAATTTTCACTTTAGAAGATTCTAAATGTCCCTTCTCTAAAGAAAATAAGTGGTCAAGAAAATGTGTGGATTCCATTCATAATTTTGTTGTAAAAACCCTGGTTCCAAGGTACAATTATCAGAATATTTTCATTTGTTTTGATTGTTTTAAATTTGGATATTGTAAATTTAATTGTTGAACAAACAAATTTATATTTTAATAGAGAAAAAATAGATAGTCAAACAAAAGATCAGTGGATGCCAACAGCAGCCAATGATATTTATTTGTTAATCACCACTACTTTTTGTATGACATGCGATAAGAATACTTGTCGCTTAGCGAATATTGGACAAATAATAGAATATTAAAAACAGCAATTTTTTCAATGTTTTTTTTTTTTTGCAGGACTGGTATTAGATCAGTCTTTGGCTGCTTCACTTCAATGACAACACTTTACCACATGGTAAAGATGGTAATTACATTTTAATAAAAATAAGATGCAATGAGGAGCACTTTTGGAAAGCTTTAAAGAGTAGCGTTCATCGCTTCCTAAGCCTAAGGAAGGCTACATTTTATACCAGCTGAAAGAGATTTGACATAACATTTTTTATGTTAAGTGACTACTTGACCAGGTTATTGTATTTTAGATTTTATTGTATATGTAGGAATTGCCACTGATATAGATAAATGCCTGAGAGCTATATTTGTAAAAAGGACATTATTTTCCTGGTGTGAAAGAAGAGAGGTATGGGTTTTCTCAAACCAGTATGTTGTGAAAATGGCAGAGGCTGAAAAAACGTTTGAAGGTGACTTGGAAATGAAACCAGAAGCTGCTATGGATTTTAACAAATTAATGAGCATCACATATAAAAGCCATATGATATCATCTATTGGCTCAACCAGAAAGTCCATGCTGTGTCATTGAAAACTATACATTCAAATCCCTAATTTATCCCTTGTATATATCCTTATGTGTTTTGCTCGAATAAGTTAAAAGCACGAAAAGTATCATTCTAAAAATTTTAGCTGAATTTCACCAACAAAATGATCCAGAAATTCAGTAAAAAGAAAAAAATAATTTTTGGTAGAAGAAAATCTGGTGATCAGCCGACTTCACTGACGTAGTAGCATTTTCTTTCATTGTTTCAAAAAAGGACATATAATGTAGATTTTTTAAAGAAAAAATTACATTTTTATGTGTGGCTTAGTCATATATCGCATAGTGAACATTTCTTTATACTAACTAAATTTACTGCAATTATATTATATATTCTGAAAACAGATGAAGTATAGGGGGATAAGAGGTAAGAGTTCACAGAAGACACATACAAGTTTGAAAAATAACTTAAATAAATTGAATAAACACTGCAGTAGCCTAGTGAAATATTTTAAAAGTTGGTAGGTGACCCATACAGAAAATTAGGTGACTCAGGTTGCCTGGCCGTCTGGCCAGAATGAATTACCAAGTTGAAAGAGAGCTGGACAGTCCAAAGTAAGATGACACAACAGCATAAGAATAGATGCACAAAGTTATACTGATTTACCCTCTATTACAAGAAAAGTCTGCATCTGGCCTCATCAAACCTAAACCATGACTATAAAGCAACCAAATGAGTGTCATTTCCTTCAAAAATAATAATAAAATTCAGACCTCATCATATGCAACTTAGGTTAATTGAAAGAGTAGTGAAAGTGTAAGTCCAAACAATGAATTAATTTATATTCAATAAATATGGACAAATAAGAGTATGCTCCCTAAATTAGAACTAAATATTCAACTTTAAACAATACCATGCTATTGCAAGACTTTTATCACAAACAAAAAAATTGCCAGGCTTTCATAAATTATATAATTAAGATTAAATCCATCTAAGGTAAACCCTATATTTACACAAAATAAATTTTAGTTACTCAGAATTAGTGAATATACATATACTTCCACCAATATTCCATAAAATTACAAATAAATCATCAAAACATTAATTAATATAGCACACTAACTCGCCAACTTCTTCATAAGAATAAAGAAATGCTTGTAATAATTGTTAGGAGAGACCAAAAGAAAAAATAATACTTAATGCTTTTAATTCAATGTTGTTGACTCATACCTTTATCAGTAGATATTTCCTCAAAAACAACAAAGGCATTATATTTTTAAGTTTAAAAACTGTTCTAGGTAATAAATTAAAAAAATTAAATTTATATCAAAAGATAACTGACAGTTTAAACACTTTTTAAATGGAAATGAGAATGAGCTTACTTGGAAGTATCTAACTGTCTTAACTTTCAGTTCAAGGGTTGCATCCTCATCACAAATCATAAGTGTGCGTGGGTGCTGTTGGAATGCTGAAACAGTCCACATATGATTAACCCCTTCCTCAATGGCTTTGTGAAGAGCTAAAGCTTTATGTGACCCAGTGATCAATATCATAACCTAACAAAGAAGAAACAAATAATTAGAAGGTATTTAAATAATAATTCTCTTTCTTATTATATAGACGTAAATACTACATTGCAAAAAAAGGAAGACTAGCTTGTAAGTATTGGCAAAATCAGGTAGACTAGCCAGTTTGTGAGCTCCAACAGACCTTTGAGCCAACTGTATTTAACCCTTTCCGAGCCAAGCAATGGTGCTACAAACTTGCATGGATTGCCGACTAGCCCTGGAGTCATCTTTCCCCATAGGCCAACCAAATGAACTCTCTCACTGTCTTACCTTTATCTCTTAATTCGGCAAATGCCCCTTCCTTTTTTGGGCTCAAATTAGACACACATTCCTCAAACGTGTGTCTAATAGTTTAGAAATTCCTATTCCATTTTTAGAAAAATGGAAATACAAGTAGAAAGAATTTTTGTGTGTATAAATGAATAAATAATTTTTTGTTGAGCAGAAATATTACACGGTTTGATTCCTGAAAAGCAGAGTTATGGAATTTAATAATATAAGGTCTATTAAAATGAAAACCCCAACCTTTTTATGTACAAAATAGTTCATATTACGAGAAACGTAAGAAAAGAGGACATATCAGTTTATATATTAAAAAAAAAAAAAAAAAAAAAATCAGCCGTAAACATGTTCGGGCCCAGCATCGTTGTATATGTGTCCGAGAGATATGTTCTGTGGGCATAGCGTCGTGGCATATGCATCAGCAGATAGCTTGCATTTCTTTCTATCTCCACAAATCCAGGCCTAGTCCTGTAACCTTTGTATTGGATTTGGGACCTCATTATTCTTGGTTAGGTTTGCAGATCTGGTTTCATATGAGCCTGAATCCGCCCAAAAAATTCCTTCAGCAGGCCCGCTGTCATGGCTTATTATACATTTTACGAAATTGTAATTAATCCACTAAAAGTACATAATTTTAAAAGTTTCTTCACTTTTTTTTTTTTTTATGTCTTTGCCAAAATAACTACACAAAAGAGAGACTTTGGTCCTGATGGAAATTTTTGGGCGGATTCAGTGGCCAACCCAGCCTTTAATTAATTTAATAATGGGTACCTTGGTTGGTGCTAATGACTCTAGCAGTCGAAGCATCCAAGGGGAAAATCAGGCGGCCGGAGCATAGTACTGACCACACTATCTCCCTAGTGTGCCGTATGGTCATGAATCAGATACCTCTATAGTATCTGCCCCTCAGGGCCCTCGTGGCCTGTTACGGGACTGTTTTTTTTTTTTTTTTTTTTTTCAGTGGCCATTGGTCCTGAAGGTGTAATTGAAATAAAATAATCAGTAATAAGAACAGATTATTAGCATAACATTTTAGCAAGGTGAAGGTAATAAATTACGAGGAACAAGTTAATAGAACAAGAAAAAAAAACTCAAGGAGGGCACACACACACACACACATATATATATATATATATATATATATATATATATATATATATACATATATATATATATATATAGCGGGAGCTACCTGTGTCAGCAAATAATCGCGTCTGTTACCCGTACCTCTTTGAAGATACTGAGACGTAAGGCTTTGTTGTGTGTTGGAAAAAGCCGGTAGGCCTTGCTTCTCGGGTTCTAGGAATCGCACGTTGTGTAGTTGTTTTAGTTTGTCGCTAGAGTAATATAATTTGTGAAGTATACTGTGCAGGGACGAAGTTAAGTGTAATAAAAACCACTGAGGGCATGCCCAAGCAACTTTGATCGATGGCCATTAGTTAGTAAGTAATATTTAATGAGTGCACTCGACATATTTTTTATAAGCCAATAAAGCATGTTATTTATTATTATTTTATTCTGAAAATGCTCTTTTATTATTTTTGCCTGGCGTGTTGTACTTTATATATTTAGTTTCAAGTAAAAGAATTTATTTTTACAACCTTGTATTTATTGAGTGATGGTTACCTCCCTCCCCGGTAACTGTTATCCAGGAACAGGTACCTGATAACTGTTACGATATTGATACTCAGGTAACATATATACATATATATATATATATATATATATATATATATATATATATATATATATATATATATATATATAGGGGAAGATGTTGTACCTCTGACCGTCTTGTACCTTTGACCACCGAGGCTGTCGTGGCACGTAGCAAAATTTTATAAATTTTGGCGTAATTAGTGTTTAGCTCCTTAACTAAAGGGCTTGTGTAACCTACTTTGGATTATTCAAGTCAAAGAGGATTCTTGCAAAAAATACTTATCCATTTCTATAATAAAAATGTAAGTTATTTATTGATGACGTTTTGCCTTATAATATTTCTTGTATTATGTCTTTTTAGATGGAAATCATTTGACAAAGTAGCTATTACAATAAGAAACATGGTGTAGCTTCTGAAATTGATTTATCATAACCGTAAAATTTTTAGCGTGCATTTTAATTTACACTACCAGGGTATTGTACCTCTGACCACGACTAGTTGTTGTAACTTTGACCAGGTCAAAGGTACAACACACCTGAGTAATTTTTACAGAATTCAACTTTTATGTTCTTCTGCTACAAATTTTTTTAAAAAAGTAATATTGGTTTCTTCAATTGTTCAAAGTATTTAAAAAATAATAAATTAAATAAGTTCAAACCGACTTTATTAATCCTCAGTGTAGCAGCTCGAACCTATCGCCCCATATCGTTCCACTTGAAATTGTAAGACCTCATCGAAAAGCGGAGGAAAGTAAAATGTCAAATAGGGGCCGGCCTAAAGAAAAGCTATCCTGAAAAGCTAATTATTAAAGGTGAAAAAAAAAACGAAAGCCCCCCCCCCCAAACGTAAGACACCACGTACAACTAAACCCCTTCCTAAAAAAGTGGTAAATATAAAGAAAATTATTCTAATGACAGTTCAGATTCTGATACTGACACGAAAATTTCTTCAGGAGAAAGTGACGTTGATCTGTCTGATAAATGTCGTGAGTTAAGTCGATAACCAGCAACAAAATGAAAAATATGATGTGGAAAAAGGAAATTTTATACTTGTTAAAAATAAAAGTAAAAAGACTATTACATATTTAGTCGCAGAGATCTGTGGTATTAAATGTCCAATATATGATCTAATATTTGAAAAAACAAACTTAGAGTGACAAGTTTGCGAGAGAAGATGAAAATTTGTATAATATTGATGTTGAAGACATTTTGGCTAAACTCCCATACCCTACTGTTGCTAGTGGATCTGCTTGACAGTTAAAGCGTTTATCGATTGGACTGGATTTTTCAGCATATTAATCATAACATAATATCAATAATAGCTTTTTATTATGCTTACATCCATGTTCTGTATTTATTAAACTTACAATTAATTATAATATTACTCAATACAATTTTTATTGTACGCTGCTGTGTTGTTTTTACCTGGTCAGAGGTACAACACCCCATGGTCAAAGGTACAACTACATGTTGTACCTTTAACCACTGTACGATTATTCTTTTAAAAATTAATAAAAAATATTAAATGTAAAGTTAGAACCTTGAAAAAATTAAATATGATAAACAATAGAGTACTAATTACAATGAAATAAAAAAAAATTAATTTAGCCTTAATATTCAAGCTAAAAAAAATTCAATTGTGCAAAGGGGTCAAAGGTATAACACCTTCCCCTATACCATTAGGGTGGTCCAAAAAACTGAAGTTTTTAGCACGGTTGCTCCCTCCCTCTATAGGTAGGAACCCCGCTTATGAGGTTGACCTCATGACGCAATCCGGAAGTGCCGACAAGAAAATTTTGCGTTTCAGAACCCCTAGAGAATGAAAATAACGGTGGTTCAAATAATGGTCCGATTTTGATGAAATTTGGTAAAAAAATCTTCCGTCTAATTTGAAAGGTCAAGTTCGTTAACCAGCAGAATCCGCCCACCGGAACATGGTTTTATTTCATATGCTTGCAAGTACTCGTTTTAGCACTTTCCTCCGAAGGAAAGTAGCTATTGAGGTTGGACTCATGACGGAATTTTTGAAAAATTTCTTCAAATCTTTATCGATCCTACCAAGTAGACACCGAAAATGACCCCCGTTAAAATTTATATATATATATATATATATATATATATATATATATATATATATATATATATATATATATATATGTGTCTGTTAACACGATAGCGGCCAGAGTTTTTGTTTTTTCGTCACGAAACTTGGTATATAGCATTCAATTAGCAAACGATTGAACGAGTTCGTTAACCACCAAAGTCGGTCCACCGGAAGGGGGGGTTTACCCCGAACCCAAAACACTAATTTGACTATGTCAGCCGTAATATTTGTTATATTTCAACGAAACTTGGTATTCGTCGTGGTAATATAGAGAGAAAAGTGAGATATAAAAATGAACTAAATCGGTTCATTAGAAGGGGGGGTTTACTCCGGACCCACTCGCCAACTACCAGCCGTGATTTTTGGTATATTTCGACGAAACTCGGTATTCATAGTGGTAATCTACAGTTAAATATGTGTTGTAAAAATAAACTAAATCGGTTCATTAGAAGGGGGGGTTTACTACGGACCCAAATTCCTAATATACTCATACCGGTCGTAATTTCTGCTGTATACGTCGTGGGTAACTCATGAGAAAGAAGTGTTGTAAAAATGAGCTCAATCGGTCAATCGTAAAGCGGGGGTTTAATTTGTAATATATTTCAATAGAAAAGCCCGCCAAACGTAGGTTCACAAAGCCGCCGCAAGGAGCGCTTTCTACCACTAGAGTGACTGTATCCTGTTCCTGCGTTAGATCAAAATACGATAATATGAGGTTTTTTGTATTTATTACGTAGTGTAGTAGGTACCATGTGTAAACATAACTCTGGAAGCAAATTAATAATTGATCAGTTACTCATTACAAATTTAAAAGAGAACTATTCATGTTTTTATTTTATTTATGTAGGATATTTTAAGCAAATTGTTCTGGAAAGCAGTCTACACTACCCAAATTCTGAGGAAAGTGCTTAGTTATGCAGCTCCTGCGTGACGGACTTTTTATAGGATTCTTGGCCTAGGAAAACGAATGAAACCATTTTTAATGCGATAGCTTTAACTGTTTTCGAGAAAATTGGAAAAATATTTGTTGGATAACGTTTTTGGTTTGGATAGTAATTTCATCAAAACTAATATGTTGAAATTTTGGTTACGTTTGGAGTTAAGGAAGGGTTAGAATAAAATATTTTATTAACTGACATGAAAAGCTTTGGGAACTTCGTATACTTTCCTTAATATCTCGAAAACGGTCTGGAATCTTGGTAAGCGGAAGGTTACCATTCGAAAGCTTACTAAATGCTCTACAAAAAAGGTTCTGAAGAAAGTTTTGATTAGGCGATGTCAATCGGAGAAATAAGTGCTTAAAACTTTGAAGTAATTGATTTTGTTTATTCGAATGGTTTGTTTTGTCTCTTTTTATTCCTTGTTATTTTTTAATTCCTTATAGTTGGAATATGTATTTGACAATAAAACAGATTAAGCAAAATAAGAAAAATAATTTATTGTTAGAAATATAGCTTTCAAAGAGAGAGATTCGAAGGTCTTGTGACTATTTCCAACTGCCTCTATGCGGGGGCCTTTCTGGGGTTGGCCGACCCATTCAGGTAAGATCATAAAACCTTTTCACAAAAGGTCGAACCAAAATAATAACTGTTTCTATTTTAATCTTTCCAAATTAGACTAGGGATAAGAACGGAACCACGCTATGATGACGCAGTTCCTGTGAGTCGGACTTTTTTTTAGAGACCTAGGGACCCTCCCATTTTGTTACATCTAATAAAAGAATAATCTATGCAAAATCTCAGCATCCTAGAACATATGGGTAGTGCTCAAAAACGTTCAGTTTTCATAAATTTCTGTAAAACACATAAGTTTAGAAAATTTTTGTTTGTTTGTTTTTGGAATGTAAAGGAGTTATAAAACTTCAAATATTTGTTACTTTCGGGTATTTAACGCCTTATTAGTTTTACGTTTTTTAAACTGCAAAATTTCACTTAGAGAGATCATTATAGTTTACTCATTAATAGAACCTGAAATAAAGAACTGAGCCAGTGATCGTATCCAGTTTATTTTTGAAAGTGTGATTTTTAGTTTGAACTATATTTTAATTAAAATGACTGCGCTTAAGACACGTTAGGCGGACAGTGTTTATTTAATGGGTGTTAAGGACTTAGGATATTCCACAAAAAAGAACCAACTTCCTGCAACAAAAGAAGTTTTGTTAAGATTTCCTTTTTTTTAAGTGAAAAATATCTGTCAGGAACGGTAATCATAGCACAATTGAAGAATTGACTGAAATTAGGAGCAAAGCCCTAATCCCGACTAAATATACCGAGGATTCGATTGAAAAACTTGAAAATGTGCATTCACAGTGGCTTCTTTAAAGAAAAATAAAGGCAGAAAAACGAAGAAGAAACAAGCAATCATTTGTAGGCAAAATTAGAAAGCTTTTTGACATTGCCCATCCAGATGCTCTAATTCTCATAAAATACTGCAGCGTGGCGATCGTTTTATCAGATAAAAAGATCTGATAAGATTGATCGTAAAGATAGTACATATAGTGTAGCCATTAAGAGCATGTGCCGGCTGTTGAATTTGTGGGCAACACATAGAAATGGACACTGCTGATTAAACATTCCGCTGTCGAATATCAACACAGAAAAAACCTGGAGAAAGCGAGCGAGGTGACCGGCTTCTAACCATTTGTAACTCAACTGTATTTTCTATTTTTATACAGACTCCGGTGTTACCTCTCGCACCGCACAGTGGGTGAAAATCACCTTTTAGATGGGCAAAATTCATATAAAATATTTTACAAATTTCCCACTAAATATTGTCTAGTATTAGTTGGAAGAAGGGAAAATGTGAATATTTATTTTCTTGGACCGTCAGAGGGTGACGG
This sequence comes from Gonocerus acuteangulatus, assembly GCA_946811695.1. NCBI lineage: Eukaryota > Metazoa > Arthropoda > Insecta > Hemiptera > Coreidae > Gonocerus > Gonocerus acuteangulatus. Next base: position 78,332,466 of record OX328132.1, read on the forward strand.
AGAGGACTATGAATCGGACTGTAAGAAAGGGAATATTTTTCCCAGTGTTTATTGCAGTGCTGTTCTTGTAACTATTTTGCCATTCTTTAAACAGAAACTATACTTGATTATTTAAATTTAATGTCAAATGGACACCACTAAGACAAGTAACTGCTAATATTTCACTATTCGAGGTGCTGCATGGGTATAGTTTTACCTAGAATAAATCATATCATTAGAAACTACATTTCCACACTTCAATGGAGAATTACTTACAAAGGGCCAAGGAGTGCCAAGCTAATTCTTTCATCATTATTTCAGTCAAACCATATACTTTTCATATTCACATAGCTTTTTTTACAATTTTTTTTTTTTTTTTTTTTTTTTTTTTGCGTTTTGAGGAATATTCACTAATTTAGGATGGATTTAAGGTTTCTTTCTTGTCATTCCACAAAAAGAATTTGTATCTGAATGGTAGAAAAAAGATAAGGTTAAATGGTTCTTAATCTGCATTTTAAAACTAGGAAATAACAAAGATAAAATTTTAAACATGAGAATAATTAAACACACCATAAAAGATTATTTCAGAAAAATCAGTGACAGGTGGGAAAAACGTCATCGGAGAGATGAATTTGTAAGGACTTTTCCGCATGGCTCGAAGGGAAGGAGTTTGAGATTATGTTTCAGGTGACAGGACAGTCCACAGGTCATTCGGAAAAGAGTTTCACTGACTCTAGGCCGTAACAAATATTCCCGTCAATTCACAGTGCATAATAGTTTCATCGGACCCGATTGTCACCAGTTTTCGGAAAAGTTTGCATAAAAGATCAAAAAAACAATGTAGATGTAATTACCCTATTGAAGTGTATTTACCATATGATCCACTTCAAGAACTATCATTAGAAAATGAGGCTGACGATACTGACGTATCAGAAGAAAATGCTGAAGGGTGAAGCAGTACTGAATCAGACGATGATTGATGGATAATTCGTTTTCATTGAATAATATAATTGTATATATTCGTTATAATTAAAATACAAGTAAGGAATATGTCTTTATTCTTTAAGTTGTTAGTCTATTTTTAGCGCGGTTCCTCCCTCCCTCCATAGGGAGGAACCCCTCTTATAAGGTTGATCTCATGACGCCATCCGGAAGTGCCGACTAGAAAATTTTGCGTTTCAGAACCCCTAGAGACTGAAAATGATGGTGGTTCAAATTTGTATATACATATATATATATATATATATATATATATATATATATATATATATGTAAATTTATATGTATATATATATATATATATATATATATATATATATTTGTCTGTTCGCGGCATAGGTCAGCGAATAATGGTCTGATTTTGATGAAATGTGGTACAAAAATCTTTCGTCTAATTTGAAAAGTCAAGTTCGTTAACCAACAGAATCCATCCACCGGAACATGGTTTTTGGAGCGAAATTCGCGCAAAAAAAATATTTACGCTTACCTCATATGCTTGTAACAGAGATGGGCATAATTTTATTTATAAATAAAAATACGAATTTATTCGTACTTTCTACATTTGTGAATACGAATATAAATAAATTCGTACTTCATATATTTGTGAATACGAATATAAATAAATTCGTATTCATAAGTGTGAATACGAATTTATTTTTATTCACATATATTAAATATAAAAATACAAATAAAATTTTATTCGCAAATTTTTCTGCGAATAAAAATTAATTCACAGAAAAAATTGTAAATAATCACAAAAAATGTGAATATTTACAAAATATCAAGTGATTACAAAAAAAAACACATTAAAATATACGAATAAAAATTTATTCACATTATAATTTGTGAATAAAAATTTATTCACAATAAAATTCGCAAATAAATTATGAATTTCCTCGTATTAAGATGATATTACAAAAGTTATTGAAGGTGATTTTTTTTTTTTTTTTTTTTTTTTTTGATGGAGGTACAGATGACAAACTGTGTCCCTGCAGCATGGCTTGTGGTCCCGCGGCGGACTCGGGGTAAACAAAAAATCTAGGCGCTAATAACCTAGACGTTAAATGCCTTAAAAAAAAAAAAAAAAATCACCTTCAGTAACTTTCGTAATATCATCTTAATACGAATAAATTCATGATTTATTTGCGAATTTTATTGTGAATAAATTTGTATTCACAAATTATAATGTGAATAAATTTTTATTCGTATATTTTAATGTGATTTTTTTTCTAATCGCTTGATTTTTTGTAAATATTCACATTTTTTTGTGATTATTTACAATTTTTTCTGTGAATTTATTTTTTTTCGCAGAAAAATTTGCGAATAAAATTTTATTTGTATTTTTATATTTAATATATGTGAATAAAAATAAATTCGTATTCACACTTATGAATACGAATTTATTTATATTCGTATTCACAAATATATGAAGTACGAATTTATTTATATTCGTATTCACAAATGTAGAAAGTACGAATAAATTCGTATTTTTATTTATAAATAAAATTATGCCCATCTCTGGCTTGTAAGTACTCGTTTTATAGGCTTCTTGGGGTAATAAAACGAATGGAACCATTTTTAAGGCGATAGCTTTAACCGTTTCCAAGAAAATCGGAAAAATAGTTGTTAAATCAAGTTTTTGGTTTGGTTACTTAGAATCATGGGATTCGGTTAAAATATTTTCTGCATGTTTGAAATTCATACATACAAAGATGTTTAAACGTTGGTTATGTTTGGAGTTAAGGAAGGATTAGAATAAAATGTTTTATTAAGAGACATGAAAAGTTTTGGGAACTTCGCATATTTTCCTTCATATCCCGAAAACAGTTATGAAATCGTGGTAAGTGGATAGAAACCATTCGAAAGCTTACTAAATTCTCTAGAAAAAAGGTTATAAAGACATTTTTGATTAGGCGATGTCAATAGGAGAAATAAGTGCATAAAACTTCAAACATGTTCGTTTTGTTATTTTGAACGAGTTTTTGTCTTTGTTTAAATCACTTTTTAATTTATTTTTTTAGTTTTAAATTTAATTTATCTGTAAAATTAGTATTGTGGTAAAAGAAAATAAGAAAGAGTAAGCCGTGTGTTTTAGAACGAACCTTGACAAGGCCAGGGAGTCATTTTTCTGTCAGGTAGAGGTATGTACCCTTACAACCGTGACCTATTGGGGGTCATAAATTATCTCATGAAAGGTCTAACCAAAATTATAACTGTTTCTATTTCAACCATTCTAAATGACATTAGGGATAAGAACGAAACCCCGCTAACATGATACAGTTCCTGCGAGTCGGACGATTTCTAAGTAATTACACATCTCAACTACTTGCTATTGGTAAAGCTCTAAACGTTTTAATTACGTTTTAATTTTTGCCTTTTTCCCTTAGTTTTCATTGCTCTTATTTTTGTAATTAGGAAAGTGTATTTGTCTGTAAAACAGGATAAGTAAAATGAGAATCAATTTAATGTTGTTAGAAATAGATGGGTTAAAAAAATAAGGGCATCGTTGCATAAATTCCTAACAAAATAAACACTTTCATGAACGTTAGGGACACCATTATAATGGATTTTGTTTTTTAAAAACTCGTTTCCCCCTTCTCTCCATAGATAGGAAACCTGACGTCAACCAAATTACGTAATCCGAAAGTGCCGACTAAATGATTTCACGTTTTAGAACTCGTTGATAACGAAAGTAGAGGTGGTTCAAATTGAAATATATTTTTGAGTAATTAAATGAATTTTGGTATGAAAAGTCCAGTAGTTAAAATTATAACTATTAATAGAAATTGTAAAATATTTATTAAATAGAACTCATCAAACCTTTTACAGAGAACTCTATTATAACATTTTCTTTAGAAAAGGCTAGCAGATTATTTATTTATTTTATTTTAAGGGTTTCACATCTATGTCGATATGCTCTTGGATAGCAGATTACCCCAGGAGTCAGATATAGCAGATTTCCATTTGCTGGAAAGGCCGGTGTAGTTTGATTTATGACATGCCCGCTCTTCTTTACCTGCTCTTCCAAAGTGCAGCCCTAAACGTCCAATATAAAGTTCTGCTTGAAGATCTGACTTTTTGTTTTCTCCTAGCCGAGTCCCAACAATCCTTTCACTTCGCGTCACCTCAATGGCTAACTATCTTCATCTCATTTAGTATTTATATTCGCTCTCTAGCTGGCTAAAAAATGGGCAGATTTTAATGAAATTAGATATTATTCCTTTACTAATGGCACTCGGGAACCGCTCTAAGATGACACAGTTCCTGCGAGTCGGACTTTTTGTTCGTTATTTTCGCATATGTATTATGTTTTATCATTATATCTGTTATTTTTATGTAAATAGATGCAAAAAGTTACTACTTAAATGTTTCGTAGATTTACAAAATGTTTTCTCAATTTTTACCCATTATGTCCAACTTTATGTGTGTCTACAACAGTAGTTTGTTGGCTATACTAAAAAGTATGGGTCAAGAAATTTTTTTAAGATTTTTCCCTTACTCAGTGACCTCAAAAACATTGAAAAACACAAGAAAATAATTTTGTCCACCTAAAAATGGATTTTTGCCCACTGTGCGCCGGTAAACTATCCACCAAAGAGGCTGCAATACGCACAGCTACCGCAGCACCGAGGTTGAGAATCTCGCACTGGGAGAACACTGCTGACGTCATCGGCCAGGATATTTTATAATTCTTTCTGCACACATCAAAGAACAAGACAAAGATTTTTTAATTAGCGAAATGAATAAGAGAAAAATGATCATTTCATCCCAAGGCAAAGAGTATATTAAAATACAAGAAAGAATTGAAAAAGTCGTGGAGAGAAGAGAAAAGTCTGTTTCTCCTGCAAAATCCATGTCTTCATCTATTAATCCACCCGATGATGACTTAAATGACAGTTCAAGTCCCAAAAGCAGTTGTAAAAATTGTTCTGATGATGAATTAAATCAACCTTCGTCCAAAAAAGAGTTAGAAAACGTTTTCAGTGAGAAGAGCGAAGATGTTTCTGAACCAATGGCTAAGAAGAGCCTTTTGGCTCTTGGAGCCACTTCCAAAGACAAATTTTTTTTTATTATTTTTTTTTTTATTAGTTTATTTATTTGAAATCTTTACAAATTATTATATGTACAATTATCAAGTTTGTTGATACAGATATATATTATGTATAAATTGATCAAAATGGTAAAAGTAAAATAAAATAAAAACCATACAAAATTGGAAGGAGCCAACCATTGTTGGCACTTCCGTGGCTGAAAGACAAAATTTAAAGACTTCATTTTTATTACGGTATTCATTATAAAATCTACTTATGGTTTTAAGATGGTTTCTAACGTAAAATAACGAAATAAATCTAAGTTTTTCTATCCTAACCTGTCTTTTTTTTAAAAAATTGTAAAAAAAAATTCCCATTTTCATTTTTTAAAGCAGCGTTGAGCAATGCCTTCCAAGTTTACTTATGATCTTGACATTTTGGCTCCTTACTTCTTTTATCAAATAGAAAAGAATTGGAGGGTCCCTTGGCTTTAAAATTCAATTTGGGTTTTTACCATATATATATATATATATATTAAAAAATATGTTTTATTTTTAATAAATTTATTTACGTACGCCTCTATGTTAGGAGCCAATATAATAAAAAATTTATAATATTTAATTTTAAAAAACTCTTTTATCTCAGGGTTCGGGTTCGAGTCCAGTAAAGTAAAACAAAGATAATTTTAACTAATAAAAAACAAAACAAAAGAAAAAAACTCATAGATAAGTTATATCCAGGCATAGATAAACAAGCATTACCTGATATAAAGCCAGCTCGGTATTCTGCATAGGACGGGATCTTCTTTAGAATTGTATCTTCTTTTCACTGAACTGCACTTATGAGACTGTCTCTTCTTGTAAACTGAACTATAGAGATGAGATTGTATCTTCTTGTAAACTGAATTGCTTTTAACAGACTGACATATGAGACTAGCTGTACACTGAACTAGAGCTGCATTGTTTGCTTGTAACCGACTCTACTAGAGCTGCATCAGGAATGGCGTTGTTTCTTGGCGGGAGCGTCATACCGGTCTCCAATGCTACCTGTATCGACTGCTAGACAAATATAACCAATAATATTTGTTTATCTCAATGAATTTAACATATCAATGAGCTTTTTTGGATTTTCAGAATTTTCTGTGTTAGTTTTTTAATTTAAAACTTTTAATTTTTGATGAAAATTAATATAAGAAAAATTTATTTGTTTTTTATTTTCCACAAAACCTTGTATTCGTCTTTTCCCGCCTTTTTTACCTTTAACGGTTATTCGAATTTAAAACTTTTAAATATGTAATGTAAAATATCATTACAATATATATATATATATATATATATATATATATATATATATATATATATAGAGAGAGAGAGAGAGAGAGAGAGAGAGAGAGAGAGAGAGTGAGGAAGGTTAAGTGCGATTATCCAGTAGCGATCTCAAAAATTAGCTATCTCGTATTTTACGGAAAGTAATTAAATATTTTCCCAGTTTGCAAGTTTTAAAATATTTAAAAACAATAATTTTAAAACAAACCCAGGAGAAAATACAAAAAAAGCAGTGAAAATACTGTGTGTAGAGGTAACATCTCTAAAATATGAAAAGGCCACCTGACATCTCACCGACTAAAAAAAGAGCTAGGCAACGGCAAGATTATGGTACAGGTACATGCTTATTTTTCAATTAAGAGGTGGAGGCAAAAATTAAATTTATAACTATAACCAGAGAGGATGGTGATAGCTTAGCTAAGATCTCGCCATTCCTTTTATACAAGGTAATCAATGGGCTCGCAGGCAGACCTAAATCTGTTAAAAAATTAAGGAATGGAAGTCTGCTAATCGAAGCTTCAAACGCTCAAAATGCAGAAAAACTTCTGAACATAAAAAATATAGGAGATAACATTCGTGTTGAGTCTAAGCCCCATGAAAAATTAAATCAATCAATAGGAATAATCTATAATAGGGACTTAGACGAAATATCGGAGGATGAAATTAAAGGCTCAAAATGTAGTTGAAGTAAAACGAATAATATCAAAAAGGAATGGGACTGAGATAAAAACAAATCTTTATAAACTAACTTTCAATCAACCCAAGCTCCCACGGGACATAAACATTGGGCTTGACAAAGTAGAAGTAAGGTTGTATATTCCTAATCCTATTAGGTGCATACAATGTTTTCAATTTGGCCATTTCATACAAAACTGCAAAAGCGAATCCCTCTGCTATTTTTGTGCCGGGAAGAAACACGATGGGATATGTAACACTCCTACACCTACCTGTGTAAATAGTAAATTATCTCATCCAAGCACAAATAGAGATTGTCCAAGATTTCTTGAAGAAAGAAAAATAAAAGAGATTCAATTTACAGAAAAAGTTCCCTATCATATTGCAAAAAAGATTTACAAAGAAAAAGAAGCCCCAACATTTAGCCAATCTTTTGCGAACATTGTAGGAAATGCTGGAAATTTATTAAAAAACTCAAATAAAAAAGAAATAGCGTGTCAAACAGACACTATCTATACTGCATCATTAGAATTGGCTGATAGTGCTATCACTACTGCCGATAAGAAATCTGATAAGCCTGCGCAGACTCAGGCTACCCCTCCACCACCCCCTACCCCTCTCCAACCCCGCACCCCTATCCCAAGGAGAACCCCTCCATCCTCCCCTCCTAAACCTCCCTTCCCCTCCTCATCACCCCTCTATGACAAGGACTCCCTCCTTGCTCCTAGAGGTAAGACTAGAACTCAGTATCCTGCTGATCTCCCTCCCCCAGCGTCTGAGGAGACATCGTTCAAAAATGAAAATGAATGGAAGCAAGATTCACGCTTTCGTCGAAATAGAAGAAAATCTATTAACAAAACAGAATCCAGCCCAGAACAAGTTGAATACATGGCAACTGAGGACGAAACAAGCAGCGATGAACCAGAAATCGCTTTTTAATATCCTATTTATTTTTATGGAGCTCCCGCCAAAATTAGCTTCTTCAAACAATGAAACAAATATAAATAGCAAAGCTCACAACATACAGGATTACCATATCTTCAAGTACATTAGCGCTACCGAGTTGGTTTTTCAACCAAAATATTTATTACAACTATGACAATAATATCATGGAACTGTAATGGATTAAGGACCCAATACGAGGAACTGAAACTACTATTGAATGACCATAATCCAGTAATATTGTGTCTTCAGGAAACTCACCTCCGTGGCAACATGAAATTCAACCTTAGGAAATTTACCTGCTATAGGAAAGACAAGGAAGATGGCCTACAAGCTTCAGGAGGAGTGATGACATGTGTCAGTAGTGACTATCACTCGTAGATTCTAGCAGTTCCTACTCAACTTCAAGCCCTCGCTGTTAGGGTACACCTCCCCACTATGCCTATCACCATCCTCAACATATATTTGCCACCTACTGAGCCCATACAAGAGGCACATATTCTAACTCTTATTAACAACCTGCCAGAGCCATTCATAGTTACAGGAGATTTAAATGGTTCTCACCATTCTTGGTCCCCAGCGCCGTCCAATACCAGAGGAAATATTATTAGGAGGATTATAGATTCCTCCGACTGTGTGCTGATGAATAATGGTAAAATCACGTACATAAGCCCAGCATATGGAACGCCGTCAGCACTTGACCTCACTTTCTCCTCAGCCAACCTGATTCTTCATTATTTCTGGGACACATGCCCCGAACAATATGGCAGTGACCATTTTCCAATCAAACTATCAACGAACTTGGAGCTACCTAGCTTTGACAGGTATCCTAAATGGATAGTAGATAGGGCAGACTGGACCATGTACAAAATGCTAACATTGATAAATTCGGCCGACCTTCCACAGGGATTGGAATCCAAAATAGAGCACATCAGGAGTATATTATATAATGCAGGCTCCCAAACAATACCCAGGACTTCTGCCCAGCCCAAGAAAAACTTTGCATGTTGGTATGACCAAGAATGCAGAGTTCTCAAGAACTTAAGGAACCGAGCGCTCAGAAAATTTCAAAATGACTGTTCCCATGAAAATTTAATGAAATATCAGGAAGCGAAATCAAAATTAAGGCGGCTAGTCAAGAAAAAAAGACGCGAATCGTGGCGGATGTACCTCGAAAGTATCAACGTTAACACCCCGATCAGAACCATCTGGAAAAAGATCAATAGTATAACAGGCACCAAAACAGTAGAAAATCCTATTCTAAATATAAACGGAATAATAACATCAGACCCTCAACAAATTTCAGAAGCGTTTGTAGAGCACTTTGCTGCAATATCAAACAGACCAGAATCCAATAATGATGACCTGTATTGTCATCAAATAAACTTCGATGAAGGAGCACAAGAAGAAGGTGTAGACTACAATCGCCCCATCACCTATCAAGAAATTATGAACGCTATTCATGAACTAAAAGAATCCGCTCCAGGCCCAGATGACATTCACAACCTCATGCTCAAAAACACCGCACCAGAAACTATAGAATCTCTTAGGACAACATTTAATGAAATATGGACTGGATCTGAATTCCCTGAATCGTGGCGAGAATCCATTATCATTCCTATAATGAAATCAGGAAAAGATACGCTTTCTATCCACAGTTATAGGCCTATCTCACTGACTAGCTGCATATGTAAACTCATGGAAGAAGTAGTAAGCAGAAGACTTTCGTGGGTCATAGAAAAATCCCAACCGCTCACCCCAGCACAGTGCGGCTTTCGTAAAGGGCGATCCACGTTGGATCATCTAGTCAGCCTTGAAGCTGAGATATTGAATGCCTTCATGGAGGGGAAAGAATCCATAGGAATGTTTTTTGATGCCGAGAAAGCGTACGATACGATTAAAAGAAGCAATATCTTAAAGCAACTCCACCTCTGGGGATTCAGAGGCCACATCCCGAACTTTATTAAAAAATTTCTTCCTCGCCGACACATCATAGTGAGAGTTGGGGGATCACATTCGAGCAGAAAATCAACACAAGCAGGAATTCCCCAGGGAAGTGTTTTGAGCTGCATCCTCTTTGCCGTTGCCATCAATTCCGTATCACAAGTGATACCCAGACCAATGAGAGCATTTATATTTGTGGATGACATAAATATATTACTGAAATTCCATAACATAGAATGGGCCGGACAATTAATACAAAGAGTATTGAATAAACTTCAAGCCTGGGCAGAGGATAACTCCATAAAATTTTCAACTAAGAAGAGTAAGTGTATACTGTTTCCATGAAAGAGGAATTCAAGCCACAACCCAGTACTGCTTTTAAATAACTCACAATTATAGTTTCATGATGATGCCAGGTTTTTAGGACTAACCATTGATAAGAAGTTGACATGGAGAACACACATCAAACAGTTGAAGGAGGACTGCCTGAAGCGGATGAATATAATGAAAGTGCTAACCAGGGCAACATGGGGTGCAGATAGGAATTCCATGTTAATGTTGTATAAAAGCGTGATCCAGTCCAAACTAGACTATGGCAGTATCGTATATTCGTCTCCAAAATCATCCCTTCTCCTCAATATAGATACCGTTCTCCACACGGGGCTCCGCCTCGCAACAGGGGCCTTCAGAACCAGCCCAGTTATTAGTCTATGTGCAGAGTCAGGAGTGCCACCACTCATCTTTCGACGACAGGAACTCGTCAGTACCTATCTTGGGAGATTAAACAACCAACCCTCAAACCCAGCCTACAAACTTGTTATGAACCCCCTGCATACAAGCCTTTATGCAGAGAAACCACGTCACCCGGCTCCTCTGGGGATCAGGCAAACAAATTTCATAAATAATATCCGACATTTAAAGAACGAAGGCCATGAATATGCAACAGAACCATGGAGCACATCAAAAATTAAAATTGACCTTACTCTCAGGAAGTACAATAAAGACATACCTGGTATCAAACAAAATGAATTTAAAAAAATCTGTCTCAAACACCCAAATAGCATCCTGATCTACACAGATGGCTCAAAGAAAGAAGACATGATTGGATGTGCAATAGTACATCACGACCAGATAATCAAACAGAAGCTCCACTCCTCAGCCTCAATCTATACAGCAGAATTACAAGAAATAGCAACTGCAATCTATAAAGCAATAGAATCTACAGAAACAAACTTCATAATTTGCACAGACTCTCTCTCTTCCATCAATAACATATACCGTACAACCAAAGAAGGGATAGTACTAAATAAAATAAAGCACTACCTCAGGATCATAGGGGAACAGAAAAAATCCATCACGTTTTTATGGACGCCATCTCACGTAGGCATTGAGAACAATGAAAAGGCAGACAAAGCAGCAAAAGAGGCGGCACAAATGCACACCCAACCACTACCACTATTTGAAAGTGATGACCTTAAGTCCTGGTTGAAGCAGAAAGTAAAGAAAGAATGGGAAAATGGCTGGGTTTCACAACCTCTTACAAACAAACTGAGGTGCATAAAAAATACAACAAAAGTATGGGAGAGTTCATGCCGGGTAAATAGGAGGGAGGAAGTTGTCCTTACAAGAATGAGAATAGGCCAAACGTTGCTCACTCATGGATACCTCATCACCAAGGACCCTGCACCAACCTGCTGCGGGGGAGTTCTCACTGTCCACCACATTATAGAAGAATGCCCAAAGTACAGAACAAATTTTAATAAACATAACCTGCCAAGGACTCTTTCATGCGCACTTGGTGACTCAAGGGACATGAATAACAAGTTAATAAAAGTCCTAAAAGAAGTGGGGCTCTTTGAACAAATATAATTAAAGTAATAATATGACTCAATGGTGAACTGGCACAGGAGGAAAATAAAATAAAAGCAAAAATAGTTGTAAATAAAATGTAAATATGTAAATATGCAAATGTAGGGATACGTTGTGTAAATATGTAAATAAACAATACTGGGGCATAAAGACTCAAGGAAGAGTTGATCGTCCTCAAAAGACGAATCTAATATATATATATATATATATATATATATATATATATATATATATATATATATATATATATATATATAGAGTGTCCCCAAAATGAACGGCCAAACTTCGGGAATTGATGCAGGATGAAAAAAAGAAGAAAAAAAGTCCTTTTGCATAAATCTTGTTTTTGCTTTGTTTCCGAGAAAAACGCAAAATAATAAAACACAATTGTGAAAAGGTATTCTTTCAAAATCCCTAAATAAACCATTAAAAGTATATGTTTTATCTTCTACTCCTTCCACTCACCCTCCCAGCCCTACCCTCACCTCCATCAATCCCCCCCACACAAAAATATAGGAGTGAGTATGCCTCTGATTTTGTGTGAAATAATGGGTCTCCATTTTTTTACCGCTCGACTTAACGCAGTCATTTTACGCATTCCTCGATAATAAACTGTAGTTGTTCTTGGGGGATGTCTTTTGGCACAAAGATTAAGAAACTGGTTCCAAGGCAACAATTGTCCAGCCCACTACAGGAGGGTCATCCGAAATTGGTTGGACACTAACTATCCATGGGGACTAAAAGAAATACAGTATGCAAACAGTAGGCTCCTGAAGAATTTCTTTACACTTTCAGAAGACTGCATTAAACCAGAATTTGAGGCAAACAGCTTCTTAAGAAATATTTAATTTATTTTTAATCAATAATTTTCGTTAAGTGAAAATTTCTACCACATATTATTCACATAGCTTCACAGAATATATCAGTATATTTAGCAGTACCAAGGTGAACATCTGGAGATTATAAGGATAAGGAAAAAAGCTATTAAAGTTTAGAATCCACACAATAATAACTTGTGCTTTGTAAAAGTGAATGTTATAATACCTTGTATTATTTTTTTTATTTAAAAAATACTACAAATTTAGCCTGTGTACTTAAAGGACAGTATAATAAAAAACATTAAAATATACATTTACGAATTGTCATCATTCATTTCTAAATCATGTTTTTTTTCTTTCATACATTGAACCAATTATTTTTTTATAGTCTTATTCAATCCCAAAGAATTGCTATATACGTTTTTTTCAGTCTCTCATTGTTATTTTTTATATTCTCTTCAGCAGTGCCACTGTTTTTATCCACTAAACCTACCTCAGCATGTTCTTCTCCTTCTAGATACTCTTCAGTCCCCTGTATTGCTTTCCATCAATTTGGCTTCAAATTCTCTGGTAAATAATGTTTTTATTCCAAAGAGGAAAAAGTCCATTATCTGACAATACAAAATCATGGCCAATCAGATTGCTTCTCTGGATATCCGTATGATCTGTATCTCGGATTATTCCAAATGATGGAAAGTTAGTTAAACTTCTTTATATTTTCTATCAAGGCTGAGTTGCAAGAAGGTAATAAAGAGTAATATTTATTTTTAATCCCTAAAAAGACTGTTATCCTTTCTTGGCTACTTCCATTTGAAGAAATCATTAAATATTTTTTTACTGTATCTATTACCATATAAAACACAGGTGAACAATTCCAAACTTGTTCTAAAGTCATGAGGTAATATGGTCACACTCCAATTCCCATCAATAAAAGGGACGTATAGTTATTATAATAGTTTCAATAATATAGTTCAATGGCACTTAATAATAAATCTCTAACTTCTGTTAATAGAAAATTTCTACCTCATCAAAAAATTGTTGGCTCTATTTTGCAAAGGTTTTGTGTTCGAGTAGACAACCCCACAAAAATTTAATCCTACTTTGCTCAAGACTACTACTACTACTCCTTTGATATGATTTATATCTCTTATTCAAAATTTCCATTTTGTTTATTCCTGTAAATTACACATACATTTTGTCATGTCATAGCCATGGAAATACAGTTAATGGAAAACATACATCTTATCAGCTAATTTTTATACTTCATTCAAAATGTAAAACTGTAATACACAGTCTGACAAGTAACCAAAATTTGTATAGACAATAGCAAAGAAGAAGTTCATGTGGGGACCTCAAACATTTTCAGGGTGTCTACTACTTTTGTGAAAGCCAATTTCAGGACTTTTTCATGACACTTTCATGATTTGAAAAGCAAATTGCATGCCCATTAAAAAGAAAATAATTTCAAAAAAAAAAGAAAAAGTCTTAACTATTAGCTTAAAATTATTTGTAACCTTACACTTATTACAATGATATCTATAAACTTATAATTGTTACATCTATTTAAAAAATTAATAAAATTGTATAAAATGTACATCATATGTTAAAAAGGATAGTCACATTAATTTTAAAAGTGAAGAACAATGATACTAAACATTTTAGAATGACTATGGAATTAGCAACCTCAAAAATATTGATCAGTGATAGCAGAACTCAACATTTCTAAAAATGTTACTAACTAAATATTTATTGTCATTGTACCTAGTTTAGTAAATTAGTGAGGGCAGAATTTCAACATCTGATATGTGTAAATAATGAATAATTGATGTGTAAATGCTACAACAAAGGAATCTAACAGAGGAAGCGAGTGCGAGAGTCAGATAAAATTGCGTTTCCATAAAAAAACGGCCACAATTACGAATGCGCGAAAGTCCCGGAATTATGTTAGATTCCTGTAAAACTGAAATTTTGTGACATGGTTTCAAAATTCATGACTTTTTTGTGCCCTATTTTCAATTTCGTGACTTTTTCGTGCAGTAGACACCCTGATTTTGTACCTTATCGCATGGTTATGGAAGGTTCCTGTCCATGTGAACATCAGTAAAAGAGATTAATCGATCCCAGGCTACTGAACTACTTCAAGAACTCCAAACATATTGATACTCACTTATGACTTATGAAATGGCCTTATTAAATTCAACATAATTAACACCATGTAAGTTGAAGGTGTGGGTGGGGAAGCATCAATGGATTCTGGAAGTAACTAGCAGGAGTTTCTCCCCTAAATTGTTTAAAGCACTAAGCTAATGTTTTAAACAATTTTGGGGAGCAACTCCTGCCAGTTACTTCAATAATTAATACCATTATATAACCTCCTCAGACTATAAGCAGTACTTTTTTTAAGCTTTTTATATGCATGTATATATATATATATATATATATATATATATATATATATATATATATATATATGTATGTATGTATGTGTGTGTGTGTGTGTGTGTGTCTTCTTTGATTATTGAACGGGCTATTGATAAAATGTCTCATACCTCATATGCATCCATTACTGTTCCAACACCGACTGTTAGTGCCTTATGAGGTACTTTATTAATGTCATTGCTGAAGAACCTTGCATTTGCTTCAAGAGTTTCAAATGCAAGGGTTTTAACTCTTGTTCTTGATACCAGGGAGGACCCAGGTTCATTAAATGCAATATGACCATCGGGTCCAATTCCTAAAAATAATAAGCATTTATTTCACTTGGCAATGATGATCATAAATAGCTATGATGATCCCCATGAAAATTTATTTCAGGTTTAATAGAACCTAAACAAGATGTCTTAAAACTGACTGCAGCTCAGACTGATGAAAGCTAAAATGTAATTTGACTGCATTCAACAGATGTAATTTTAGTTGTAATTTTTCAGGATGGATCAACAAATGTTCAATATTTTGATAACTAATACCACCACAAACAGTTCAGTGCATGTTGCAATGCCGTTTTCTCAAACAAATAAATCTATACATGAAAAATAGTATGTGCCTCTAGCACTGAAATATTGTTTAATTTGGATGTCATGGATAGTAATAGGCTAATTTATAACGGGTGTGAGGAAGGGTCCTATGATTCCAAATTTCATTTTTATTAGTCATTGAACATTTATTGGTAGCAAATGCTGACTAGGTTTTCCGTTAATATATCGACGGTCACAAGGAATAAGTTGGCAAGTCGAAAAATTGGCAAAATGAGTTAAGTGGGCTATGATTGTCTCCTAAGACTTGTGGATAGTGTAACAAAGTCCCTAACTCACAGCCTTGATATTTTCCGACTTATAAAGATGTGGGTTTCTTGGCATCTCATAAAATACCATGTTTTATGTGTTAATTCAACTTCACAAAATTCAGTCAAGCATCGTTCATGTGAACAACAATACAAGTCGAATTAAAATAGTTTGTTTCAATGAATCTCTGTGGTCAACTGCATTTAACTATTTATTTGCTGGGCAAAATGCTCTACGCTTAGTGATCGTTTTATGTTAAATCAAGTATTTCATGTTTTGAGTGGTGTCATTAACGAGAAAAACAAGCTACATTGAATTAATGATTTAAATAATGATAACAATAATTCCTACAAAATCAACAAAGAAATATTTAAGTAGTGACCTAAATACTACCAAAACGCATCAATTGTTCACTGAGACTAGAAAAAAAAAACCCTGTTTCCATCAATTTCTATGTCAATTGATTCACGGCCTTAATTTGTCTATTAAAAAAAAAAAAAAAAAAGAACACATGCCACAATTGTGACTTACATCAGGCCCAAATAATGGCAAGCGCAAACCTTTAAAACTGAGACACAGATCACACAATGGCTGATTTAGCTTCCAAAAGGAAAGGCAAATAAAAAGCTCTAACCCAATATATCGGCTTTTTTGTTTTGATTTGCAGCAATGTGTTCCAACTCCATTCTTAACAACGTTGGTGTCTTTTTATAAAAGGAATTTATGGAGGTGTGGAATAAAAGCGAATCAGGGAGGACTAACCAAATCGCATCGTCTTTTTGAATAATTAAAAACACCGCCACGTTAAAAGGACTGAAGAGAAGTTTCTCGGCTTCACTTGTTTTTAAGGATTTGTTTTTTTTGTAACAAAAAATCAAGACACCGAAAATAAAAACTTTTTTTGTAAACCAGTGGAATGGTTGCAACTTTGCAGAGGTTTAACAAATGTCTTCTTTAAGCATATCTAATCAATAAAATTCTCGTGTCACAGTTTTAGTGTTTATACTCCTTTGAAACGGCCTAAACGATTTTGATGAAATTTACTATGTATATTCAATAGGTCTGAGAATAGGTTTATAACTCATTTTTATACCTCTAAGTGATAAGGGGGACCCACCCCAAAAAATATTTTTTTATTTGTTTGACAAAATATTTTTTTTTTTTTTATTTTTTTATGATTTGACATTAACAAATACGTACAACCCTAAATTTTCATCCTTCTACCACCAATCCCCATTTTATAATATTAACCCTTTCCGTACACAAAGAGCCACAAGGAGTGTGTTCTGCTGTACATGATACTCGCACCCAGCTTCGGTCCCCCTGTACGGGATACTTTTTCCACTCTCGGTCACAGCGCCTCGACTTTTAGCGATCTCCTTGCCATAGTAAAACTCGTCTTTTATAATTTTTATTTTTATTTTGGTTGCAATGATTATTAATTTTTATTTATATTCAATTAGTTTGGCGTTTCAATAATTATTTTAAGTTGAATAACTTTCTTTAAAAATAAGTAATAAAAAAGCTATATTATATACGAGTAAAAAAAAGAAGGTTTTTTTTCAGTTACCATTTGCCCTTTCTTTTATGAATAATAAGCAAGGGTATACTCAATAACTACGTCAAATAAATTTTCCATCTTCATTTTTGATCCGTGACTTTGTACACCAGTGGAGTTCAATTTTTTTTTATGTATAAAATTTAGTTACAAAAACAAAAGCATAATTATAAATATTTACAGTTAATTTAATGAATTATGTAATTAAATATGTAATATATTAAACATTTTAATTAAATATTACATATTTTTTAAAAAATAGAGGACACGCAATAAAAAAAACAGTTTTTCTAAATTTAACAAAACACGAATATAAGATCTTAACTTCAGGACTAAAAGTTAACTGATTTTGCAAATAAATGCTGTTAGGAATGTACAAAAGTATAAAAATAAAACGGTAATTTGACTAGGGTTGACCGGGTAAATGGGCGGAGAAGGCAACGAGTTCTAATTAGACTAAAAAAGACCAAAAACTTCATTCTAATGCCCTCTAGTAATGGACAGGAATACTAGAAGTACAATGCTAGATAGCTCTAAAGTCGAGAAATGAGAAGATAAAGAATGTGAGAGATACGCCGAGCTCTCGACTGCTGTACAAGTCCACGGTACGTGGGTCCCGTCTTCCTTCGATTTGTACACAAGTCCACGGTATGTGGGTCAGGACCGGTCTCAACTGCTGAAGCAGTCCATGGTACGGAAAGGGTTAATAATAGTAGTTTAATTACAATAAATAAATTTTAATTATAAAATGTAGTTTTATTCAACATATGATCTTTTGACAAAGAGAAATATGGCTCCAGATTCTAACCTGTTCCTGAAGTTAATTCCAACATTCAATTCATGTTTCCAAATGACATCGTTTGGAGCAACGGAAATAGTAAAACATAATGGCTGCAAATGGTCAACAATTTAATTCAACATTCAAAATCAAAGGCCAAATTTATCACAAAATGGGATCATTGCTGCTAATGCCAAACGCACCACATCAATTTTTACAATTTTACTTTATGGGAGGTGAGGACTCCGAAAATGCACTCGCCAATTGTGTGGATGCTTGTTGTTGGTGCTTCATTAACCTCAATTCACGGTTTGCCAGGCGCATCGCCAGTAAGCTGGACAATCTATTGAATGAGCAGAATGAATTGTTTAAATTATTTAAATCATACATGCACAATTTACAAAGTGATAATCACGCTGTAGTCATCAATCCTGATAAAGAACCATCTGGAGAGTACATTGAATGCACCTGTTGCTGATGACATTGCTGGAATCATGGTTGGCGACTGCTACACAAGAAATTCTGACTCGATGAAGAAATAATAATCTTGAATCTATTGCTGATACACGCCATTCATACGATGCTACCCAATAGTCGCTAACATTCTGGAAGGGACAAGACGGTTATTGCACAAATATTAAACAACAAGATTCCACACCAGGTACGGGATTATTATTTTTCTACCAAAATATTTACTAGAAACAATGTATATGGCAAAACAACGTTTGCCGGATCGGCTAGTTATCAATAATAATTTAATGCGGTAGACTCCTTGATATAAAATCATACAGTTTTAAGAGCAATAAAATGTTCATTCATATTTCCACGATTCTTCCCTTTATCTAATATTTTTACAAGTCAGTCAAAAGTGTGACTATTTTTTATAATGGGATCTACCAAAGCTGTTTTAACAACAGAATTGTCAAAATTCTAAGTCTGTTGTTTTATCCTCTATTTAAAAGCTATCCTAATTCACCTTTTTTCACACCATACACAATTAATATGATATGTACTGTAGTATGTTTTCTTTTCTGTCTGTTTAACTTTTATTCTACATAACTATTTTCTATTTTATTTGAATCTGCACTAGATAAATTAAGAGCCAATTCAAAGACATTACATATCTGAAGGGGTCTCCCATGGTCTAGTGGCTAGCGTGCTAGATTCATAAGCGGGAGATGGTGGGTTCGATCCCCACCACCGGCCGGGCTCGCTGAGAAAATTCCTGGCTGCACCCTGGATGTCGGCGCTAATGGCCAAAATTTGTCGATGCGCCGTAAAAAAAAAAAAAAAAAAAAAAATTACATATCTGAAATTCGCATAGCTCTGTAAATTGGCCTTCCCAGTGTATCCACACAACTTTTTGTTATTCACTTTTGCTCAATTTGCTTAAACACATTGACCTGTTCATGGAGTCTACCATTCACTTTACTTTGTGAGGTGCACACTACACAGTGGGCTCTAAAAAACAAAATAAATAAACAATGTAACTTTGCATGACTCTTCCCTTCTGATCAAGGGTTGTACAAAAGATGAGTCGCTCACTACTGACCCAGTTCTTTCAGAAGAGCGAGAGAGCCTTGGCTCAGTAAAAAATAGCGGCAGTTCTTCGGTTTTTCTGAGATTGGTAGTGTTCGGTAGTCGGTAGAGATCGGTAGAGTTTGGTAGAAATCGGAAGAGGCAGATCCATATTCATTCTGGACTGTCCGCTTCCCCCACCACCTAAACAGTCCTTATGGAATCGAAAGAGCCACAGTGCCATATCCACACTCGCTCTCGGTTCTTCGTTACCCCCACCACCTAAACGGTTCTTTTGGGATCGAAAGAGCCAGAGAGCCATATCCAAACTCGCTCTCAGTTCTTCGCTCCCCCCCCCACCACCTAAGCGGTTCTTTTGGGTCCAAAAGAGCCAGAGAGCCGTATCCACACTCGCTCTTGGCTCTTCGCTCCCCCCAGCACTCTAATACACTCTTTCTGCTCTATTCATCTTTTCTTCTAGCGTGTTTCCTCCCTCCCTCCATTCGGTGGAAACCTGCTTATGTTGATCTCATAAGCATGAGAAAATTTCACGTTTCAGAACCAATTGATCACAAAAACAACGGTGTTTCAAATTTGCGTGTGTGTATATGTACATGTGTGTGTGTGTGTGTGTGTATATATATATATATATATATATGTCTGGAAGGACTGTTCAAATCAGTCCTTCCGGAGATCAAACTTAAATTGTAGTATTAATAGGATTTAAAGGGGTCTCCCGTGGTCTAGTGGGGGTAGCGCCTTAGATTCATAAGCGGGAGATGGTGGGTTCGATTCCCACCAGCAGCAGGAATTATTTAATCTCGTTGGGAAAATTCCTCGCTGCACCCTGGTCAGCGCTAATGGCCTAGATGTCGAAGCGCCGTAAAAAAAAAAAAAAAAAAAAAAAAAAAAAAAAAAAAAAAAGGATTTAAAGTTATCTTTATTTTCAAACTCCATTTAGACAATATCTTAAGTTTATAAATTTGTAATTATATACAGTCACCCTTATGTTTATACATTATCCTTAAATATACACTTACACCCGAAGGCTGTTATGAGTTTATGGTAGTTATGATTTAAAGATATGTTTAGTTTGTAACTTTAATTAGAACAACCCTTAAGTTTATAAATTTTACATTATATAAAGTTATAAATTATCCATTATATACTGTCACCGTTAGGTTTCTGAATTTTAATTGAACACTGTCCTTATAATGTACTATAATCCTTAAAATGTACTAGTGTTTCAGTCTATTAATATTTTTGTTTTGGTTTTTGAGGATTTATTAACAGTCAGATGTGTGGTGTTCAATCATCTAAAACAAGGCAAACAAACATTCCTTTTAATAGCATGGTTCTCCCTTACATTGCATACTAGCACAAAAGAGTCAAAAAGAGCAAGTGAGCCGTGTAAAAGAACTGGTTCTTTTTAGTGAGCGGAGTGTTGAGAGCCGCTCTTCAAGCTGCACCATTTTTCCCATCTCTAGGTAGACCTGAGCACTACTGGAATAATTTATTTCTAGAATAAATAAAATGGTTATTCATGAAATAATTATTTCCGAAATAATGGAAATTCTTTAAATGTTATTTCATAGTTAAATAAAACAATATTCATCAGATAACTAGATGTATTTATTCCTTAAATAATTATTTGAAAATTTGATCATTCTTTGAAATAAATTAACATATTTCTAAAAGCTTTATTTCTGAAATAACTATTTGATCATTGATATTTCAGTATTTTTTATTTATGAAATAAATTATTTCACAGAGAAGCAAAATAATTATTTCCGAAATAACTTCATAATGAAATAACGTTTGTAATGGATGAGAATAATGTTTTGGTTTTTTTTCGTTTTACGGTGCATCGACATCTAGGCCATTAGCACCAACATCCAAGGCGCAGCCAGGAATTTTCTCGAGCCGTTAGATAAGAAAATTCCTGCCGGTGGGAATAGAGGCAAAAAAAAAATCTTATCTTCAACTTTTTTTTTAACAGCGCTCAAACATTTGTGCTCATTATGAATCGTAATAATACAATTTTGTTATTTAACTGAGGTTTATTTTCCTCTCTGGCTTGAAAAATTGAACTAAAACAATCTGATTCAAACACATAAGGCACCGGGCCATCCTGCTGGAGAAAGTTCACCGATAATATGGAAATAACCCCGTCCAAAGTCCAGCTGCGTAAAGAAATCGGGTGTTCCAATACTTTTTACGCATAGAATATTACATTTTATTGTTAAAATGTAAATTAATAACACAAATACCATTGTTTGATGTTGATTTTCAGGGACTATTTCAAATATAGCTTATCACCGTGTTAGTGATGCCTTCTGTTTACCTAAAGCACCACTATTTTAGTCACTAAGTTGAAAAAGTAAAATATTCATGGGTGTTCCACTACTTTTTACACTAACTGCATATGTTTCATAAATAATTTAAATGAAGTTTCATCTACTCAGACTTTAAAATCATTTTTCTCAACTTCAGCTCAATGAGGCTTGACAGGAAAAAATGTATTTAGATGAAATTCTTGTATAAATTAAGATATCAGAATATATTATTTGATCAAATAATCATTTCGGAAATAAATATCTCATCAATCATGAAATAATTTATTTGTGAAATAATTATTTCAGAAATAATATTAAAATAAAATGATAAAATAAATTATTTCTGAAATAATCTGTTAAGGTTATTTCATGATTTATTTCAAAAATATTATTTCAAATAAATTATGCCCAGGTCTAGTGTGAAAGCTACATTATGAACAACAATTACTACGAATATAGAATAAATTCTTAGCAATGGTAATGATGCTATTTAAAAAAAATAGCTTTTATTATTATTATTTTTTATTCAGTTCAAATACTGCTAAAGCCATTAGCATTACAATGCTATTACTGGCTTCTGAGCGCGAAAGGAGAAGTAGGGACTTTTTTCAATGAGCCCTTTAATCACTAGTCCGGCAACCATTTACTGTTCCTCTGCCAACTGAATCAGCATAAGGATCCAATAAAACTAATTCCAAAATAAACTATGAAAACTGATAAAAAAACAATAAGACAACTAACACAATTATTAATACAAATCAATGATTTCGCTTACCTCCAACAAACAATCGAACACCCCCGGCTTTTTTAATTTCCAACTCATAATTCTCACATTCAGCGTTTAAATCTACAGCATTTCCATTTAAAATATGAACATTAATAGGATCAATATCAATATGTTGGAAAAAATTGTTAAACATGTAACTATGATAGCTTTCAGGATGATTTCTGGGTAGCCCTGAAATTAAAAAAAAAAAAAATACAAATAAAAGCTCACAAAAAAAGATAAGGGTCTCTTATGGGAATTGGGTTAGAGCAAACATTAAAAAAAAAGTCACAACATCCAAATTGAAGATAGTAATTGAAAAACACATAGGATTAAAGATATTACATTTACTTTTCAATTGTAACTTTCAATCATCGTGAATATACAGGATGTCCCGCACTGAGATGTCACAACTTTAGGGGTTTATTCTGCATATCATTTGTAGTTCAGGGGTGCAAAAATGAGTGTTCTATCTGAAAATGTAGAGGAGCTACTCAAACTTTTGTCTTTTTTAAAAACTACTGGCTTTTTTAAAGAAAAACTGAGATTTCAGAATCTGTGATTAATGTATCGTAAATAAATACCAGATTTTTAGAATCTACATTGAATTTCCATTAAGAAAAACCCGTTATTGAAATATTACCATGTTAATTACGAGCTAAATTAAAAGCCCTATAAATGAGAATGTTTAATATTAGTGTTTTATTAAAATATTCAATATTTTCTTAATCAGCTATTTTTTTGACTTAGAGGTTTGCCTCCGCCTCAAAAGTTGCATTATTTAATAAGCTTCAAAATGGTGCCTCATAGTTTAAGATAGAAATCTATTTCATTCTATTTTCTTCTGATTTCTTAGTCAAAACCAATAAATGTGCTTTAGCGTGAACGAGGCATTCTGAACAAATTTTTTAATTTCACACGATGATGGCGATGTCCCATCCTTCCCAAACTACATGACGTTTATTACACAAGCCCATCTACCAGATATTAACTCACTCTGGTGTCAAATGGATGGTTGTTCAGTTGATAATGGACGAGTGGTGACGGAATGGATGAAGAGAGAATTCTCTCACCGTTCCCGCACTATGTAAACACAATTTATTTACGATACATTGATCACAAATTCCGAAATCTCAGTTTTTCTTTAAAAAAGCCAGTAGTTTTTAAAAAATACAAAAGTTTGAGGGGCTCATTTTTGAGCCCCTGAACCATAAATGATATGCAGAAACCCCTAAAGTTATGACATCTCAATGCGGGACACCCTGTATATGAGCAGTGAAGCTTTGGTGTGTTTCCTCTCTCCCTATATGGAGGAAAACTTGCCTATGATGTCAACTCAATGACGAAATTCAGAAATGCTGAGGAGATACTTCTTTTCAATTTTCTGCCAATAACGTAGGGTCGGCGCTAATGGCCCAGATTTGTCGATGCGCTGTTAACAAAAAATAATTAAAAAAATAACGAAGGCAGTATACCCGAAATAAAAAAAGTAGTCGTTATAAACGTTGTAGAGGATTAGATGAATGGAGAAAAACACAGTTTTGTTTTTGAAGTCTGAAAAACGGATTATCAATTTGACCTACAGTTCATTAACCCACGAAGGACGAGTGTGCCGAATATGGCACACCTAACATGTTTCCTAAGAATCACAATCATGTCGTTGGAAGTTAATGTTTACTCTGTAGGCTGTGTTTCCTGGTACTAGATGGACTGGTTTGTCAGTTAACGGCAGACCGTTAATCTCACAGATGGCCTAACTGTTGCCAAAATCGTGCAACTTCTAGATGATGATCCACTTGTTGAGGATGAAAACGGCAATGGCCGGGAGATTTTCATAGCACCACCACGGGCTAACGGACTGACTGACGAAAATAGCGGAGATGAGGACTGTGGAGGTTTTATTGCTAATTCAAATCACAACCAATGTAAATGGATTGATAACAGCGTGGTCACTGTGGCTTCCAGTTTATGTAGGGAAAATCTGGTAATGCCAGTAAAAATGTTTTCTTCTAAAGATCAAAAAAATATATTTCTGAGCCTCAATCAGTTGTTATTGCAGCTTATAATAAACACCTGGGCACTACAGACAGAATGGATCCACCAGTACCGTATATCGATTGGGGGGGGATTGTATTGGACCTTCCTGACACGATATTGGATTTTACTGGTGGCTTTTGGATGCGGAAGTATGGAAAGGAAAATTACCAAACTTGATTTTAGGCTTGAAATAGTTCTTACATTCCTCACAAAGTATAAAACACCCATAAAATCAACGGGTCTGATAGCAAGAGGTCACCCAGAGATCTAAGAGACATAAGTTACAACCGAACTGATCACCTCCTCGGAGAAGTTGAAGACAACAAGAGTAGGAGTGTGCACTAGAAGGTTGCAAATGCAGAGTTACATCAATGTGTGTGAAATGTGACGTTGGTTTGTGTACGGAATGTAACATTCCATTTCATACAAAGTAGTGATAGTAATTTAGCAAACCTAAATTTTCATTTGAAAATTTTCGATTTTTGATTGAGTTTAAATCTTTTATTATCTTTTTATTTTTTTTAATTTTGTCTTATTCACCAAATTGACAATGCTTTTTTTCTCAAAATTGTAATTAATTGTATAAAATAAAAGCATCCATCGTTAATTCTTCATAATGTAGACCCTGTGCAATTTAGACCCTACAAAGGACGAGTGTGCCATTTATGGCACCCCCCCCCATTCCTCAATAAATTGACACAGAATTTTTTATTATTTTTCTGGTCCCAAACTAAAGCTAATGAGTCATGAAATGCAAAAAAAGTATATATTTTTTTAAATAAATAGTTGTCGTCCTTGGTGGGTTAAAACTTAATAAAAATTTTCTATATTATTTTTTCTCCACATCCACATATTTTGGAATTAATTAAGAAAAAAATACAACTATTTCTTGTATTTTTAAAAAATCAAGTTCTATTACTTTAAAAGGATACTAAAAAATTAAATATTAAAATTAACTCACCTAATGAGAAGAATCTTCTTCTCATTTCGGAATGAAATAGAAAGAGAAATATAGGAAAGAAAAGTAAGTAAATTTGGCTTTAAATGGTTATTGTAGGTTTGCTGTGTACCTAAATTGTAGTAAATAAATCGTTTCAAGTAATACACATCGTCGTTCACGTAAGATAAACATGAAAATGATGATTAGTAACGAGCGCCTAAGTAAAAAAGAAAAAAAAAATACGGGTGCGTAAGGCCGCTCTAGGAGAGGGAGTTTGGTCCGCCTGTGGAGGGAATAGGCAGCTAGCCCACGTCGCATAGAAAAGGTTAACGTGGTTTCTTCTAATCTGGCGTTATTTTTAATGAAAAAATGTTTAATATTAGTTTACACCAATAATCTTTGTTTTTTATGCGATTTATCGGAATTATCTTTGACCTCCCTTTTACGCTTATTATTCAGTACCTCCTTGTTTATCACTTCTGTATCTGTTTTAACTTTTTTAGATGGCCTTGATTCAATAAAAGTTTTATAATATTTTCTTTTCTTTTTGGTTTGTAAGTCGTTACAAAAACTAGCGAAAATGTTAGGAGATGATCTAAAATTATTCTGTGATAATAACCCTTTTGATATTTTAAGTGCGACACATTTAATAGACAATCTAAAAAATATTAAGATTTTACCGGATTTTGAACTAGTGTCATTTGACGTGGTCAACATGTTTCCAAATATTCCCATAGAATTAGCAATCAAAATCATAAATGTCAATTGGAATCAGATTGAAAAAGACACAAAAATTAAAAATAAACAATTATTCATTGAAGGAATTCGCTTATGTTGCAAATTTGGATATTTTCAATTCAATAATAAATTATTATTACGTTACGATACATTGACGACCTTATTTTATGCGTAAAAGAAAATGATGTTGATGAGGAAACTTCTATTCACTTCTAACTCTTTTGTAAACTGCAAATTATTGCATTTATTATTAATAATTTTTAAAAGCTCATCAATTTTCTTTCACGCATAACGTATCTGTATAAAAACTGTATTTTAATTTTGACCTCCGAAATAAGTTCCTTAAGAATAAAATTCTTAACTATACTACTAATAGCTATTGAAATTGGCTTTCCCATCTGTATACCATAAAGTTGTTTATATAATTTATTATTGAATTGAAAATAGCCAAATTTGCAACATAAGCGAATTCCTTCAATGAATAATTCTTTATTTTTAATTTTTGTGTCTTAAGAAAAACAACAAATAAACAAAAATCATTTTACTATCTCCCCGATGACTGGTTCTGCAACGAGAGAGAGAGCCGTCCGTCTCTGCCTCTGCTGGAATGAGATCGAGTGGTGGGGGGAGGCCCTTCTTATAGGTGTTACTCCCACCATACCAAGAGACTCCCGTATGCGAGCCAGACACATCGGCGTACAAAAGGCACCCTTCGAAACACCTGTCCTCTTATCTTCCTGGGAAACTTGTACTTTTCTATGCCTTATCGCTCCTAGCCGAGACATTTTAAATCCTTTTATATTTCACACTTCCTTTTTAAAAATAAACACTGCCAAGATAAGAACTGCCAATGCTAAACCTTTTATTATAACTGCTTTTATTTTCAATTATTTAGTTGTTTGACAAAAATAATGTCTGTGATGGACTTATTGTTTAGGAATGCTACTCTTTGCTATGCCAGAAACTGACAGTTTCTAGAGCACCCCCTTATAGATCATTACAATATATATATATATATATATATATATATATATATATATATATATATATATACATTTTTCTGTTCGATGTCTCATAAGCTCAAAAATGGTCTGATTTTGATGAAATTTGGTCAAAAAAATGCTTTGTCTAATTTAAAAGTTCAATTTTGTTAACCAGCAGAATCGTCTTACCAGAACATAGTTTATAGGTGAAATTCGTGCAAAAAAACAATGGTTGCACTTAAGGCTTTTCCTTTGTAAGCCGTAAGTTCAACCGAAATGAATGAAACCATTTTCAATGTGATATCTATAACCGTTTTTGAGAAAATTGGATAACTAGTTTTTCTAACTAATTTTCTTTTTGGGCCCTTAGAATCATTGGATTCAGTTGAAATATTTCCTACATTTTGAAATTCATCCAAACTAAGATTGTTGACATTTGTTGAAATAAGTACTTAAAACTTTGAAGTTAGTTTTGTTTATCTAAACTGTTTTTGTCTGTTTCACTTAGTTTTTTATTGCTTGTTACTTCATCTGTGAAACAGGATGCGTATAAAAATAAACAATTTTTTGTTGTTAGAAATAGAGCTTATCGAGCAGAATTCTTCCTTTCCCTGAGACCTTTCTTTTCTCCTTCTCCTGCTCCATCTCTTCCTTTCTCTCACCTACCAATGCAGCATCTCCACCGTCTCTTGCCTCCTTCCCCTTGCGCCCTCCAATTACTCTGAATTTAAGACTCTGGAAGCCGTAGTACAACGTTTCCCTGCCTTCTAAAAGCTTGAGGGCTGCATCCTCGTCGATCCCCATGGCAAGCTGAGTGATTCTGGGTAGAGAATCATCTCTACTATAAATCCTCCAGGATTCTATTCTTAAATCTCTCGGGTTCTGAGCCCTTAACAGATTAAGAAGCACTGTGTCCTCTTTGTTTGTTTTTGGGAGATACACAATTAGAGTACTCCTGCGGGGTAGGTCTTGCTCCTTTAGGACCTTTAGTTTGGCCCCTTCCCACGGTGCTAGAAGCGGACCATTTTCTAGGACCCAGTCAGCTGACTCCTGGTTCGAGCACAGTAACTGAATCCAGCCCCCCTTCCATATTATGTCGTGGAACCAAAGCTTAACGTCTCTGTCCAGCTCCTCGGCAATTTTCATTAGAAGAGCATCCTTAATCAGTTCAAATTGCTCTCCCTCAAGTTGAACTGTGGGGTGATCTTGACAGCAAATGCCAATCCTTACCCCTTCAAGTACTCTCCGATACGAGAGAGCTGGAGCAATATTCCGCTCCCGTTCCTTATCTTCTTGCGTCTGTAGCACAGATGAGCTCAGTTTAGCTCTTTTGCTGTGCGCCTCTGGAGTGACATCACTGGAGCGATTCCTCTCTCTCTCCTCCACAGATCTACTCCTTTTCTTCCTGGTCCCATGTGTTCCCATAGGGTCCCTACACTTCCTGGTGGCTTCCTCCTTGCTATACCCAGGTCTTCGGAGCCAGCGAAAGCGTCTCCTAGTGGCTCCACCAAGCTTTATCTTCTTTTCGCTCGTGTTAGGTGGCATGGATTTCTCCTCCCCCTTGTAAGTGTAAGTTTGTTCCACCTCATGTGCAGTTGGTGGGATTTGCGGCCCTTCCATTTCCATTTTGGTACTACTTTCTTCCTCAGAGGCATTCCTCTCAAGGAGATCAAGATTAGACTCAATCGATAGGGGCGTTAGAGCCTCCGTTGTTGTAATGTCCGAAGACAACGAATCTATGTTGCTTTCCTCAATTATTCCCACGAGTAGCAAGGGATGTGACGGTCACCTGCAACAGAGCCCCGCATGCTGCAGTAAGGCAGTTCTTGAAACTGGAGGTCGCCCAGTATCCAGAGTTCGCATGGTAGGACTGAGTACCCCTCAGCCATTCGTCCAACGGCCCACGCTGTTCCACCTTGGATTGGGGGATGTTTTATGACCATCCATGTCATAAGCCTAGGGAAGGTGATCCTAGGTTGTGTACTGTTGATGTCCTTAGTCTTTTGGTGTGGGGTGAATGTAGTGTATTAATAGACATAAAAAGTTTTGGGAACTTTGTATATTTTCCTTAATATCACGTAAACGGTTGGAAATCTTGGTAAGCGGAAGGTTACCATTCGAAAGCTTACTAAATGCTCAACCAAAATGGTTCTGAAGAAAGTTTTGATTAGGCGATGTCAATCAGAGAAGAAGTCCTTAAAACCTTGAAGTAATTGATTTAGTTTATTTGAACGATTCTTTTTGTCTGTTTTTATTTCTTGATTTTTTTTAATTGCTTCTAGTAGGAGAATTTATTTTTTAATAAAACAGGTTAAATAAAATAAAAAAAAAAAAAGTATTCTTAGAAATATAGCTTTCCAAGAGAATGATTCGAAGGCGCCTTGTGAATATTTTGTACTTCTTCACTGGTGTTGGTGTCGGTCTTTAGAACAGTTTTTTTTTCCCCTATTTGCCTCACTTTTTAATTGGTCATTTTATGAAATGCATTGAACAGTTAAATGAGTTGTCGAGCTATACGGTAGGGGTCAATCAACCTTTCTCTATTCTCTGCCCTGTGAATATACCTGGACAAGACCCTTTCAAGTTAGTTGGGGGTTGACAGCTAAAATATTGCTTTTATTTAAGATACGTTTTTCACGAAATATCAAAACAACCGTTTCAACTGTTTCTATTCCTTTAGAAATGTCACTAGGGATAACAAAGGAATCGCACTGTTCCTGAGAGTCGGACCTTTTTCATTTCACTGCTTCACCATGGATGTTTAGGAAGGGTGCCTACTTACAGATAGCCCAGTGTTTATGGCCTAGGTGTAAATGCACCATTAAAAATAAAGAAAAAAGGAAGAAAGACATTAGCGATTAGAACGGAAGAACACAAAGTTCCTGTAAGTAAGACTTTATTTTCATAATTTCTACTTTACCGTATCATCAGCTTCCTTATCCCTAGAAGTGCTAGATTTCTTTATTTAAACTTCATTTTCTTTTATAGTAAAACAATAAGTGGGAGTAAAGTAAAAAAAAAAGGATGACATATTTTATAAAAAAGTTATTATTAGGTCAACATTTTTCTTACCAACATATTCATCCATATTGAATGTTTTAACATATTTAAATGACACTTTTCCAGCCTTATGGTACTCAATAAGTTTCTTGTACATTCCTAAAGGAGTTCCACCTAAAAAAAAAAATGTTCTTTTTTTAATCTGTTTTCTATGTAGGTGTTACGTTCAGCATTAGCAATTGCTAATGAGAATGTGTAAGAGAATATTTATCGGAAATGGTGCTTAATATAAGGGGTGTCTATTAATGAGGCTAAATGATTGAAAATATAGAATGAGAAGAAAAATTGACTTATTTATTTTGAATAAAACAAAACAAAAAAAATATCTCCTTGTGGAGCAGATATGGTTAGTGTTGTTAGCGATAATTAAAAAATATAAACTTCTGTGCAAATAAAAAAAATAAGGAAAATAACAATTATTAGTTGAAATAGTGGCAGCTGAGGGTTTTTAAAAATGGCTATAGTCTGGCTTATCTGGTGGTGATTCTGCGTCTCTGCTGTAGCCGCTGACGCCAAGTTGAAGATGGAGCTTGACGGGGCGTAGAAAAAGGTGCACCTCCAAAGGGTGAATGCAGAGGTGTAATATGAAGATGCTCCCAAGGGCCTCCTCAAGGCTGTACTGTCTTAGGGCGGGCAGCTCACAAATCCGGTGACGAGCCCGTAAGGTGCTACCCTTAGCTTGAAGATTGCACCGGGAGGTGGCGAACTCTACAGGCTTGAAGGTAAATCAGCCGTCCTATCGCAAAGATAGTGTTGAGCCGAAGAGGATTAAAGATTGACTGATAACCTCCTCAGGATCTATTTCTCAGCTGCCAGACTATTCCCTTACAGCTAGACGCTACGATACTTCGTTATAACAATAAAATATTAGAAAATAAATAATAGCTACTTTATCCTAAATGGTCTCTAACAGTATGTATATTGAGAATAATGTATATAAGGTTTAAGGTAGAAAGTCATTAAATTTGAGCACCAAATGTTATTCTAGGATAATTTATTTGACTAGTTTCTCGTTAGTTCTAATGCCTTTTCAGGAACAAGTATTCCATACATGAAAACAGCACACTAAGAGCTTTAAACCTACAGCTATAAAGGTCACACAAAGACTGAAAATTACTAGTCACTGTAATAGATGACAAATTTCAAGCTTCAAATTGTTCAGGAAATCAATAGCTTCAAATAATTGAATGAATGAATAGCCTTTATTGTGCGATGATAATAGTACTAACAATAATAATAATAATAATACTTCTTTGATAATAGTAATAACAACAACAATAATGATAATACTTCTTTGGTAATAATAATAATTATAATACTTCCTTCATAACCATAATAACGATGATAAATCTTCTTTTGATAATAATAATAACAACAGTGATAGCAATGTTAAAACTTCTTTTGGTAATAATAATAACAACAATAAAACTTCTTTTTTTTTTTTTTTTTTTTTTTTTTTTTTTACGGCGCATCAGCATAAATCTTGGCCATTAGCGCCGACATCCAGGGTGCAGCCAGGAATTTTCTCAGCGAGCCAAGAGATGAGAAAATTTCTGGCGCAGGTGGGGATCGAACCCACCATCTCCCGCTTACGAATCTAGAGCGCTAGCCACTAGACCACGGGAGACCCCAATAAAACTTCTTATGATAATTATAATAACAACAATAAAACTTCTTATGATAATAATATTAACAACAATAATAACAATGATAAAGCTTTTTCTGATAATAATCATAATGAAAACAATAATAATGATACTTCTTTGTAGATAATAAATTAATTCTTCCGCACAGGCCTCCCTTTTCGGGGTAATGGTCTACGCTTCCCAAGAGTGACCAGTTCTACTGTAAAGCGGGGCGCATAAAGGTATCCTTCAGTAACTTCTTCCAGGCTATCCTGTCCTTAGCTTGTCTCCACCAATGAGGGCCAACCCATTTCCGGAACATATCCCTCCATCTCTTCTTTTGCCGTCCTTTGTTCCTCTTCCTCCCATATGGTGTCCACTCCGTTATCTCTGAGGACCATCTTCCATCCCTCTGCCTTAGCACGTGTCCAGCCCACGTCCACTTTAGTCTATTGCATGGAAGCTCTAATTATTTCTTCTTCAATGACTTCATACGAAATTTGACCTTCAAATGCTCTTAAACCTGATGTGATGGGGTGAAATGGACTCTGGATTCGGATTTAGCATGTCGAAATACATAAGAATATATGTATGGTGTCTTTGGAAATAACCACTTTCTAATACCAACCAAGGTGAGGAAAGTGGTTATTCATCAAAATAACCACTTTCTTTTTGTGTGTGTGTATGTTATAATTCAATTAAAACATTTTTTTGTTTAACCCACCCAATAGATCAGCAATCATATATATATATATATATATATATATATATATATATATATATGTATTGTATAGTATAATGTATTGTAAAGGGGAATGAAAAGGCCAACCTTCACTGTTTGAAATGTTTTATTTAAAGCTACAAAGTGCTTTCGAGACAAGGTCTCATCTTTAGTGCCTGTAGACAACATAAAAAATTAAAACAAATCTTAAATCAAATTAATATTCAATGGGAAAATAAAAGATAAAAACAGGAGATTAAAGTTTTGATGAACAAGTTTAAAAAACAGTAAAAGTCAGAACTTTTGAAAACAAATCAAACAATGACATTTTGAGTCCAAAGACAAGAATAAATCAATAAATTTAGATTAAAATTGGTTCTACTACACTCAATCCCATTCAGTAAATCATTTTAGAAATAAAATTATGAAGTAAAACCAAATAAAATATCTGTTTGATTACAAGTATTTTAATATTACCTGTAGGTAGCCCTAGGACAAAGTAGTTATCCGGTCCAGGATTAAAATCTTTTATCTTCTTAATAACATATTTTGCAGCCCAATCAGCAACACTCTCTGAAGTTGTCAGTATAAGGAGTCTCATCTTGAACAACAAATAATGCAGTCCAATAACTATTACACAATGAAATCATTTATTTTTTATTCAAATAATTTCTTTGAGAATTGTACATTTACATTTGGAATTTCAAAAATTACTAAAATAATTATTATATACTCAAGTAATACAAATAGTTTTTCTGTTAAAGCATTAATTAAACAAAAATATAACAGAAACCAAGGCTAATGCGTAGACAAGGATTATAAACCATTTTTATATGAGAGTTATTTTATATCAGTTTTAAACTAACCTCACCTAAAGGGTCAGGCTAAAAGGATCTATGTCACCTGGTTTGTTTCTGTATTAAACCAAATCCAGGAGAGTATGAAAAAGCATACAACAATAATCCTTCATAACTAGGCGCAGGGGGGGGGGGCACAGTATGAATATTACACGAAGTATTAGAGCCAATTTTTACCCTATCATAACTTTTAACCAGTTTAAGATAAACCTATGACATTTTGCACAGGCATTATACTCACAGATGTGAGTAAAACTGGAAAGTGTCATAATTCTACATTGAAGCATTTCTGAGATATATGCAATGGAAAATCAGAATTTGTAGGACTCACACACTCATCAAAATTATTAGGCAATTCCCGAGAAGCTAGAGACTTGACATTGTGCAGAACATTAGGGTGTTATTAAAGGCAAAAATAGAAAAATCCAGAAAAGTTGTGTTTGGCTCCGCTTCCAGGGGTGGTGCCCGTTTTGTACTTGCTCCTTCGGAAACCCATCATTCCTTCCAAAACCCATCTCGTGGGGTATCAAATGAATCGTATTTTTTGGGAGGGGCCTGGAACTTGGCCTCTTTTTATCAACATTAGTTTTTTGGGAGGGATCTTCTTTATAAACAAAACTCACAATAATTGCAAGTAAACTGTCACTGTGTAATAATATCAGGAACTAGAGAAAAGGAAGAACTTATAAAATAACTAAATTAGGAATAATTAAGTAATAAGAACAAGCAAGTTACCATGAGTCACATAAAACCTTATAAAACAAATATTTAAATTAAATTTTTGTTTTTTAAATTGCATGATAAACTGGATTCAACAAAGGCATTGTCGGGGAAAAAAAGATGGACTTATCAAAAAAAAAAAATAAAAAAAAAATAAAGCTTAAAAATTGATAAGTGAGAGGACTTGCCAAAGCTTCCAGGGTAGGAGTCTCTTGGATTCACTATAATGCTTTAAGCTAGCCTTATTAAATCAAAACACAACTATAGCATTAAATTACAGTTAAACTTCAATTACAACAAAACAATCCAGTATACAACCACATTTTTCACCAAAGCAACCTATCCAAGAACTGTAACTATGACCAATTGTAAAATAGATAGCACATAATTTTCTCATGATCCTCTCTTGACTCAAACAAAGCAGTCTCATAATTATTAAAATAAAACACCATAATCAGCATAATTTTATGCAATAATTTTATATAATAAGAAGAAAGAAACAACTGGCTTTTGAAGTACCTCCACATTTTAATCCTTTCCCAATAGCTGAATGCAGTAGAAGTCGAGGCGCTCCCTGCCCCCAGTATGGTTGACTGAGCAGTCCGCCCCTTCTCTCTGGTTTACCACTTCCCTATGGCTAAATTTTTCAGCGGATCGACCTTTGGGTTATCAAGCAAGGTCTTGGGGAAGCTTTAACTATTTCTATCACCACTAGATGTCGGGGGAGTTAACTTTTTGCAACGAGGGAGCTAGGGATACCTGGGTTGGGCTCCCCAACAGGCAGTCCCGACTGCATTGACAAATATACCCGCTACTGTCCCTAATAGGGGGAAAATTGAGAAAAATTACCAGTTTGCTCACAGTAGTGTTAGTGTGGGTACTTACCCTGTTGTAGTGGCATATAGTTTTTTTTTTTTTCTTCAATTTTTCATTATTTGAACATCAAAAATGGGCAAATCGTTTATGTACATGCTGGATGAAGTCTTTACCTTTATTTAACAATTTAATTATTTTGTTTGTTCCTAATATTTGCACATAGTTATATAAAATCAAATTTTCCACCCGACGAACCTATGTAATGTACTGTATAACATACAGTCTTCTTTTTCGTACATGGCCACCGCCAGTGAACACTTTTTTGTGACCTTTTTTTGTAACTTTTTTTTTCAGTTTAGTCATGGCTAAAGCTTATTTATGCTAAAAACCCTACCAATGCTAGGTCCAAAGCCCTAAATGAAAAATTATGCTGGGTTTTTCTCTTAATTTTGAGTTTTCCATTAAGCTAAATTATTAGAACAAAAAATAGGTTATTTAAATTATTTGGCTTCATTGATTAAAAATCCATGTCATAAGAAACTACAAGTATTCTTCGTCTTAAAAAATAGAGTCTATAACAAACTTAATTGGAGCATACAATATATAATATAATTCAAACTGATTATTCAGAGCTAACAAGATCAAGTCATATATATAATAAAATAAAGATTTCATACAATTTGAAATTTTAACAAAGAAAATTATATGAAAAGTTTCACACAGGTAGAGAAGAGGGTGAGAAATTCACTGTAACAGGGGCCTGGGCAGGTAGTGAGTTCGCCGTTACTGCAGGGTCAGCCAGCCCCACCACCTGCCGTAAAGAAAGGGTTAACCAAAAAAAAAATTAAAAATGAGTAGAGATATGGTAGAAATTTTTTCCTAATTTGTTAATTATTATAAGTATATAAGAAGTATATGGGTATATGAGAAAATAAACAAGCAATTATACATTCAATGGAAAAGAAAATTGTGACGTCTAGTATAAGATACAGAATTTCTTTATTTGGAAAGAATAAGGAAGAACAAGAACCTCTTGTTCAGAATCCGAATATATAAAATGTGTATATACTTGATGTTTAGCACAATAATGTAGTTAGTACAACCAATTTTCACTTTAACTGGAACTATAATTTAAAGGGATCTAAGTGAAGAATTAGAAAGATCTGCTTTGCAATTGGGTAACGCACCCTACAAATATTTCATTATCTTTATTTTCATAAAATGTATAAAATCCAGTTTAACAAAAAAAATATTCCATATATTTAATATTGAACAGAAAATTTTTATTCTTATTTTTCTAATCTTAACTATTTTTTAATGATAGAATAGCAAATTTCCTGTTGTTGATTTTTTTTTTAAATTGGCATTTCTGATGATGAGGTAAAACATTGGATAGACTTTGGCATGACGGTCACCCTAGACTTTTTTCTAAAGATGTGCTTTCAGTTACAGAAGACGATTTCCTTTTATTATTTCTTGTTATTGTTTACTTTGTATTTTATTTTTCTTGTATAAATTCATTCATAAATATTATGGATAGATTCAGGAGTAAAAAATATTCATGTTTATAATTATAAAATATTCATATTTAAAATCATTTGAATAATTACTGAGATTTAAAACATTTAACACATTCATTGCCCACTCATTTAGCGGTATCATTGCAAGTGGCCCAACTGTTTTTTTTACGGCAATCTTGAGAAAATTACTAGTATAAATCAAAGTACACATTAAAATACCGATGTATGTAACATTAACCTCATTTTTACGTACAACCCGCCAGGCCCCGAGGTAATGCACGACCCTCTTGGCGGGTTTTGGGCATTATGTGAACGTCAGGATTTCTATCATTAAATACATTTTTAGGGTGGTATTTGTAGTAAAAATGTCAACAATGGCATTTTATTATATCCTCTGGTTTAATGTAAATGTAAAAAATGTAATTTTTTTTTTTTATAATAAACTAATTACTAATAAATTAAAAATATACATATGAACTATAGCTAAAACTAATTTTTTATTTAGTTTTATTACTAAAACTTTTTCTTCAATATCGGCATATATTTACAAAATCTTCATAGTAAATATATAAATATATATATATATATATATATATATATATATATATATATATATATATTGTAATGATATTTTACATTACATATTTAAAAGTTTTAAATATTAACACAGAAAATTCTGAAAATTCAAAAAGCTCATTGATATGTTAAATTCATTGGGATAAACAAATATTATTGGTTATATTTGTCTAGCAGTCTATACAGGTAGCATTGGATACCGGTAGGACACTCCCGCCATGAAAGTTAGTTCAGTCTGTTACAAGCGGTCTGTGAAAAGGTGACTCCAGTCTCATATGGCAGTCTGTTGAGTTGTAATGGAAGATACAGACACATACAGTTGAAGTCTGTTAAAGGAAGCGTCAGTCTCATGTTTCATCTCTACAGTTCAGTTTACAAGAAGATACAGTCTCATAAGTGCAGTTCAGTGAAAAGAAGATATAGTCTCATAAGTGCAGTTCAGTGAAAAGAAGATACAGTTGTAAAGAAGATCCTGTCCTATGCAGTTAATACCAAGCTGGCTTTATATCAGGTAATGCTTGTTTATCCTATGCCTGGATGTAACTTATCTATGAGTTTTTTCTTTTGTTTTGTTTTTTATTATTTAAAATTATCTTTGTTTTACTTTACTGGACTCGAACCCGACCCCTGAGATACAAGAGTTTTTAAAATTAAATATTATAAAATTTTTATTATATTGGCTCCCAACGTAGAGGCGTAACGTAAATAAACTTATTAAAGATAATTTTTTTAAATTTTATATTATTATAACAATATATATATATATATATATATATATATATATATATATATATATATATACATAAATTTATAAATAAATATTTATAAATGTTTTCTGAAGACCTCCTCCATAAAGTGACCAGCATCCAGTCTGTCTTGCTCCATGACTTCCCCTTCCTTTAAATCCTTTTCAATCCTTCTTTGGAATGCCAATGGACTTCCATCCCACAAAGACGAACTGACCCAACTACTTCAAGACAAAAACATTCATATTGCCCTGATAACTAGAAACCTGCTTGACTGACCAACTACATTTCTATATTACTGGATATTGGACATACAGAACGGACCACCCAGACGGGAAAGTAAACCCCTCTTTCCGATAGACCGATTTAGCTTATTTTTACAACACTTCTTTCTTATGAATTACCCACGACGTATACCGAGTTTCGTTACAATACTGCAGAAATTACGACCAGTATGAGTATATTAGTAATTTGGGTTTGGAGTAGACCCCCTCTCCTAATGAACCGATTTAGTTTATTTTTACAACACATTTTTCTCTGAATATTACCACTACGAATACCGAGTTTTGTCGAAATACAACAAAAAATACAGCTGGTAGTGGCAAATTGGTAATGTGGGTCCGGAGTAAACCCCCCCCCCCCCCCCCTTCTAATGGACCGATTTATTTTATTTTTACAACGCGGTTTTCTCTGTAGATTATCAATACAAAAACCAAATTTCGTTTAAATATATCAAAAACTACGGCTGGGATGGTCAAATAAGTGTTTTGGGTCCGGGGTAAACCCCCCCTTCCGTTGGACCGATTTTGGTGGTTTACGAACTCGTTCAATCGTTTGTTAATTGAACGCTGTATACCAAGTTTCATGACGAAAAAACAAAAACTCTGGCCGCGGGTCTTTTTGCGAAGACCACATCCAGTTACTTTTGAAGTAGCAGTAGTGATTGTATCAGTGATTCGGCGCATGCGCCTAACTCCTTTGCCTTCCTATTGGAGGATTCTGCTGACCAATTGTATTGGCTCTTGCTGGGAGTAAAGTAACCTTCAACAGTGAATTAGTTTATTTACGAAAAAGCTCTGCTTATGGTAGTGAGAAAAAATGAGTCTTTTACAATTAGTTCGCGATGTTCCTGACAAAGAAAAAGGGATTGGTTTCTTACTCGAAAAATGAATGGAATCCTATTAATTTTAGTGAGTTGGATAGATAAGAGTCACTAAAATTAATATAATTCTATTAATTGCGAGTTGAATTGGCTAGGGTTTTGATATCTTCTTGAGCGAGCGGAGCGTAGCGTAGCGTAGCGAGCGGAAACGCATAGCATGTAATGCCTAATAAATGTAAAATATCCAAAAAAGAGAGAAAAGGAATAAAATATGTTTGTTTACAAATATCGTTGTTTGTTATCCTTCATTACCTGCAAAACAGTCAACTTTAATGCTTAATAACTTTTTCATAGTTGAGAGAATTGATTTTGATCATATTAACCTTTTTATTAATAAATATTGTTTGTCATTATCTAAAATGAATTATAACCGTAGATAACGAGTCAAGTAGTGATAGATAACCAGCAAAGAACCTATAAGCTAATCAGTAAGCTTATCAGCGAGTACGAGTAACTGTTATAAATCACTACTGCTACTTCAAAAGTAACTGGATGTGGTCTTCGCAAAAAGACCCATATAATGTATATAATATAAATATATATATATATATATATATATATATATATATATATATATAATATATATATAATATATATATATATGCATATATATATATATATATATATATATATATATATATATACATATATATATATATATATATATATATACATATATATATATAT
Organism: Gonocerus acuteangulatus; assembly: GCA_946811695.1. Classification (NCBI taxonomy): domain Eukaryota; kingdom Metazoa; phylum Arthropoda; class Insecta; order Hemiptera; family Coreidae; genus Gonocerus; species Gonocerus acuteangulatus. The sequence goes on from OX328132.1 coordinate 78,372,473, forward strand.
ATATATATATATATATATATATATATATATATCAATTTTAACGGGGGGTCATTTTCGGTTTCTACTAGGTAGGATCGATAAAGATGTGAAGAAATTTTTCAAAAATTCCGTCATGAGTGCAACCTCAATAGCTACTTTCCTTCGGAGGAAAGTGCTAAAATGATTCAAAAACCAAAAAAAACCTGCAAATTATCCTTCATCCTATCGCCCGATCTCCCTCCTTCCCGTTATATGAAAAATCCTCGAAAAGCTTCTCCTCAAACGTCTAATCCCCATTCTTGAACCCTGCTCCCTTCCCACCAATTTGGTTTTCGAATATCCCATTCCACTATTCACCAATGCCACAGAATAGTTGACTGAATCTCCTCTTCCTTTGAGCAAAAGAAGTATTATCTGGTGTATTCCTTGATATCGCTCAAGCATTTGATAAGGTGTGGCACCAGGGCTTGCTTTTTAAATTCAAAACAATCCTCCGCTTAACCTACTACCTTATAATAAATTCCTATCTTTCAACGTCTCATTCGGATCATCTCTGTCCTCTGCCTTTCCTCAGCTTGCTGGTGTTCCACAACGCGGCATCCTAAGTCTAATCTTATTCCTTGTGTACTCTGCTGACCTGCCCACCCACCATTCCACAACCCTATTCACTTTTGCTGATGATACAGCCATCCTCTCATCCAATTCAGATCCTATACTTGTGTCTAAACACCTTCAATCCCATCTCCAACTGCTTGAACCATGGTTCATTAAATGGCGGATTAAAGTCAACCCTGAAAAATCCTCCTACATAACTATCACTCTTCGAAGATCCAAATGCCCTTCCGTCAATCTTTACCAGAGTGAAATCTGTGAAAAAACCCAAGTTACCTACGTAGGACTTACCCTTGACAAATGACTTACCTGGAGCCAACACATACAAAAGAAAAGACAGGAAACAAACAGATGTTTTAGACTACTAAATAGACTACTAGATACTTGCTCCAAATTATCTTTCCAGAACAAGGGACAGATATATGACTACAATACTTCAACCCACCTGGACGTATGGCTTGGAAGTTTGGGGGTGTACCAAGCGATCCAAAATCCTCAGAATCCAATCTCTCCAATCCAAAATACTCCGCAAAATAGTCAATGCTCCATTCTATGTTTCAAACTTCACTATCCATAACGACCTAGAAATCTATCCTACTCCTGTTTGCCTGGTCACGACAATCTCCTAATCAATAAGTCATGCTCCATTCTTGGTAACCCTCACTGTCGCCTCAAGTGCAAATGGCCTAGAGATCTATTGTAAACAGCGCTTGTAAAGTGTAAATATTATACATGTAAAAATTGTAAATAGCCACACAAAAACCAAATGTAAACAGCTGTTAGAATTTCAAGCTAATAGATTTTGGTCAATGGGCATTTTCTCCTACCGATACTTCATGACTTTAATTCATGAATAAAAGAATTATAAAAAATATGTTATGTATTGTATAATTGTCAAATAAAGATATATATTAAAAAAAATATAAGTTTCCTGTAGGAACACTAACTTCTTAAATAAAACAGCAGAGATGTAAACTGTTTGAAAGAACTAATTAATTATAATATAATTTGTTAAACCTTGAAGAAGCAGGAAAAAAGTGATTACAAAAATAATCTTCTAAAGGAATCCAACTGGGAGAAAACAAGTTTACAGAATATGAGTATTCACAGAGAATGGCATACTTTGATAACTTATCTAAGGTCAGATTATAAGAAATGGATCAACAACTATTAGGTCATTGAACTGAAACTGGTCCATGTACTAATTTTCTTAAAATGAAAACTTTTAAAGAAAATTGGACAATATGATATCAAAAATAAAACGAAGACAATTCTTTATAGAAGCACTACCACCACTGGCAAAGCCAAAAACGCAATAACACAAAAGTTGAAGTATTTGTAGATCTTAAATTAAATGCCTAGATAAAAACTTCCCATGAACTTTCTAGTTTCGTTTGATAAACAGAACATTAATTATCAATAGTATACGAAAATCGTTTGTAAATTAAGTATATGGCTACATAAACCCCTTTTAATTTTAAATACCACAGAAATGAGATAATAAGATGTTACCGTGTAATTTCAATGTATAGATTCAATGAGGAAGTCGAAGACACAAAACAATAATAGAAAAAAACGTAAGAAAATTAAATTTTATAATGGGAATTAAATGTCACCGGTAAAACGTCTTTTAACTAATCGATTTTCCATAGATTTTATAGTCTCTCCTTTTTACAGATAACTGGAATTAGCAGAAATCATAACATATGGCGTCACGTCAAAGCCAATAAAATTTAAGGGATATTTCGTTATTAATTTCATTTTACAACAGTGCATAAAATATTTGTAATTTTAGAGACAACATTAATTTGAAATTTTTAACAAAGAGGAACCTTCATATCATTTTAAGTGTACCTTTTAGAAATAATAGGCTACGAAACAAACATAAGTGCTTTGATCTATATAAAGTCCATGGGTTTTTACCAGGGGTCAAAAATAATTGTTAACTTTTATTTTCAATTTGAAGAAGCAAAAGTTATAAAATAACTTTTTGAGTTTAATTGTTTTTAGCTGTTATTTTTCAACTTAAAAAATAAAAGTTTTAAGTAAATTGTTATTAAAATACTTAATAGGAAAAAGTTTAAAGGAATAGATTAAAGCTACTAATGTTTATTTTTTGTTTTGTATCAACAAACTAGCTGAATACCCGTGCTTCGTCAGATACGAAGCATCTGCCGTGCCCGTGATTCGTCTACGACAGATAAGTAGTTATTTTATTGCGTTAAATAATGTATCATCAAAATTGACGCTACTATATAATTTTGTGTAGTTTATTATTGCACGGTTCCCGTCATACTATTTGCTATTCATCAATTGATAATTAATAAAAAGATGTTTCTTGACTCGGGGGCGCTCCGGACCAGTATCAACAAAGAGATAACCTAGAGATACCCCGTTATCTATAGGTTACCAGCAATAGAAGTTTAACCCGTACCGGTAAAAAAATCGTAGTCAATAATAAATGTACGCTAAAATTTAAAAATTTATATTTCCAAGATGTCATTTGGAAACACACATTATATTTTTGCGAGCATTATCAAGAAGTGTTCTGATTGGAGATGCTGATAGGTGAGGAGGCTGTGCAAGGGTTCGGGATGTTATTACCTCGGATGGACCATCACCAGGTAAAGCGTAAACTCTATGAGGGAAAAAATCACAGTCCATTTCTAGTAATTCGAGGTCTGGGTAGTTGAAATTAAAGGCAAATCCAAAATAATACTATGAAATAGATACAGTACAATAATAGCTCGGTGCTAATGACCGTAGCAGTAGATGCACAGGGTAAGAAAAAAAATTATAATAAAAAAAAATAAATAACAAAAAATTAATAAATAAAAAATAAATAAATAATATAACAGCTGTTCTGTTATCGTCCTAGCAAGGCATGCTACCTAGGCTTGCCTGCTCTAACCAACTAAAACTTCAAACCCCTCTAAAAAATACTTAAAAATTCGAATATCAAAAAATCCTTTCTTAGTAGAGTGTCTACGTTATATAGGGAGTGCCCATGTAAAATTTCAAAATTTTCTATCAAGTGGTTTGGGCTGGGCGTTGATAGGTTAGTGAGTGGTATTTGACAAATATATAGTGGATATATTTCAGTAAATCAACAAAAATAAATTTTTAAACAAAGAACATTATACTTTGAAGAATTGATTCAATTTATATAATTATTTATCCTGTAAGTTTGTGGAATTTATATTATATCTATAATCATTTAATATATACTATAGGGTTTAAAAGGCTCTATCAACACTTATTTGAGTGGCTGGGCTTCCGTGTAGGACAAGTGCTAGTTAATATAGGTATAGAAGTGTGTATTTTCTTTCTCCCCAATATTCCAGGTATTGTAAACCAACGAAAACCTAAAATTCTTGATTAAAATACGTGACATTTTTATTTCACATTTTAACTTTTTTGATAAAAAGAATAACTGTTTCGATCCCTGGTTTTTACAATTAAACTGTGAATATTGAATATAGAAATTGATTGTTGTCAGTTTTTCAAATCAACAAAGAACAAAGATTCTCCTTTCTGAAGTTCCCTAGTCTTTTGTGCTAGCGATTTCAAAATAATTTGTTACAAAACAAACATTGAGATTTAGTTATTTAATTGTATAAAGTGCTGTTTCGGCGATATTTACATATGATTTCTGTTAAATTTGAATTATTATAATTGAAGCCCCCCCCCCCCTATATAAGCCCGTGGTTCACCGCTCCGTTGATTCCGTTGGTTCCTCCGGCACCTCATATATAATATGATATTCTACTTAAAATAACATTCAGTCAACCCCAGAACCATCACATAAAATCTTGATAATTGGTTGTAATTGCTCTTAGACTTGTATGATAAACAATTCCCTCTGAATAAAGATAGTTATGCAAAAACCTCTGGCGCGTTCACTGAAGGTGTATCATGAGAAACCGAATATATACAATGTGGATATACTTGACACCTACCTCTATAATTTAGTAAGTACAACCACTTTTCACTTTAACTGGAACTGTAATTTCAAGGGATCAAACTGAAGAATTAGATAGATCAGCTTTGCAATCGGGTAGCGCCCCCTACAAATATTTCATTATCTTTATTTTTATAAAATGTATAAAATCCAGTTTAACAGTAAATATTTTCCATATATTTAGTATTAAAGTGAATTGTTTTATTCTTATTTTTCTAATCCTAACCATTTTTTAAATTATAAAATAGCGACTTTTCTGTTTTCTAGAATTGGCATTTCTGGATTTTAAGATATTTTTAAATCAAAATATTTTATGAAGAGCATTTGTTCTGTTTTCTGTTAACTGAGATCCAAGAACACTACACTTGGAAGTGTTTCAATTTCTTTTTGTATCGAAAGAAACTGAATTAACAAAACATACATCATACATCAGGTTTACATGATCGAAATCAACCATTACGTTAAATAAGGAACGTCAAGGTGAAGTTTCCAAGATATTTAGGATCATTCTAGTTTCATTTTCAAATTAAGTTGGGAATTTTAAATAGGATAAACTTGATACACTTAAAGTGAAGTATACAATTTTTTTCTCTCCTTTATTTATATCAGTATCCAGTATTATATCAGTATCTAAAATTTTCTCTAACCAGCATGAGAATGAAAAAAAATACTCTGTTGTAATGTAGTTTCATTACAATATTTGTTGGGGGGGGGGGGGGTACTAATAATGTGTGTAGTGGACTGGGTTTTCATTCTTACTCTACATACTCTACAGTATTTTTATACTAATGAATGTTTCTATCCAATATGGTCTTCTGATATTATACAGTATTGTACTTTTGTTTTAGTCTAACAATGTTAATTAAGAGCAATAATATAATAGTAATTTAATGGTTCGTAACATTAATTTTTTCAGTACTGAAAAATTCAAACATTTTTTAATCATATATTTCAATTTCTTAGAAATTGGTTTCTAGTTTTCTACTAGCTATAAGTCACTACACTATTTTACCCACACATAAGATTTAAGATTATTAAATATTTCACATGAGTTGCATATAATTTACAAAAAAAAAAAAAAATAACAATGAGCTAGTCAGTATTTATAAAGGAATTACATTTGCACAATTTATATAATACTAAATAAGGTAACTTCCCAGTAAATGTACTTCTTCTTGCCAGTAATGTAGTTTTTCAGGACCTTGTCCTGAAGAGAAAATATAAAGATTGAATTCCTGAATAAATTTAAATCAATATTCCAACAACATATTTAATTTACCCTTTTTAAAAAATTATAAATTAGGATATAGAAATTTGAAGAACTATAAATGTTTCAGATTGTACCCAAAAATGAACATGTTTCATAAATTTATGCGGGAACCTAGAGAAGGATTCCTTCCACTCTGTGCTTCATTTGGAAATATTTATATGAATGGATATCTTCGAACCAATCTTCATGACACTAATGAGTTTCAGATAATTTATCTGAATGATAAATACCAAAAAGCAAAACACCTTTATAATTATTTGAATTCATTATTATACAAATCACTAATTATCGAAAACCAATTGGTAGATAGACTCATGAGTACTAACAAATGTTTCATTTATGTAGTACACATCTATTGCTTGCCTGAAGATATGAATTTATGTTTTGAGGATACAAAAATTGGCAGTAACTTTAAGAATGTAGCTGACATTGTTTATTGCTTTTGCTTGCTTGTAAAAAATATTCTGGTTATTTTTAACAGTTTGAAAACATATAAAAGAAATGAAAATTTTAATTTGTATTCAGATATTGGATTCTTTGAGCACTTTCTTCCTAATGAATTCTATACGACAAAGTTCCCCAAACGTTTGAACTTTATATCTTTGTCTAAAAGGTGCCAAAAGTATGTTTCTATTTTTGAAAGGCCAATTAATTTTCATTTTGCACAATTTGAGCACTTAAGTTCGGACTATGTTGTTCACTCATTTACTATATGTACATTTTTCAATATTTGGTTTAAGTATGAAATTGGTGCTACTATTTTTTGTCTGTCAAGGGAATTAATTAAAAAAATACTTGTAAATGGTGAACATGAAAATCCTTGTCTATTATTTGATAATCAAATGAATATTATGTATAATCCAATAGTTTATGAACTAGAAGCTGGTAGAATAACTAGAATTTTAATCAATGATAGTCAGTCTTCTATGTTTTACAAGTGTTATCAACTCATAGTACGCAATGTCCAAACTCTAAAAAGGGACAATTTATCTAATGAAGCAGAACATATTCATTTTCATAAAAGGTTAACATCAATATTTAATTATTTGAGGCATACTAACTTTTTCTCAGCTTTATTGATTTTATTTCCTAATTTGTATAATGTGGTTATTGAAAATACTGCCATACTACATAATACATCAGACTTTTCCAAATACAAATACCAAGAAGAGAGCCCCAATACAACAGGTAAATATTAGTGTACAAGATGATGTTTAAAAAAAATGTCATTTGTTATTTCATTACTATAAACATATAATGGTTTCAGGAATAAGTATCCAGGATGAATTTAATTTGTACAAAAAAATATTCAAGAATAAGAAAGAATATCATGATAACTTCATTACTTCTGAAAGAAATGTTTACATTCCAAAAGGGTCATCACCAATGATATGGCTGAATCATAAATCTTCAGAATTTCCCAGAAGAATTAAAAATAATAAAATAAAGAAGTATGTTCATAAAAATGATTGTGCAGAACAAAATGCAGTCACGTTACTATTAAACAATGGTAAGAATATCAAATTGTTGCAGTGGAAATCAATTTACCTTATAAATTATTATTTGTGAAGTAAAATAATTGTATTATATATTATTGAGATTTTTAGCATATTCTGTTGCACTCGTCCTAATAATTAATTATTATTCATCAATCCTAATAATTAATTATTATTCCTAATAAATTAAGAGAAGATCATTGATTGTTTTAATTGCATTGGTAGATATAGTAGGAGTTTGGTCATGGTTTATCTTAATAAAACTACATTTTTTATAAGAAAGTGTGTTTTATTATTGCCGATTTTTCTGCTTGAAATTTAAGCCTTCATCGGTGCTGTAAACAAGGATGAACAGAGTTAATGCTAATATCTATACAGGAGGATTAAAAGTTAAAACATTATACCTATATGAAGATTAATGATGATACATATGGTATTTGTGCAACTTTTGGTAACTTAAAATATGGGTAACATAAAAATAGGTATGAAATGAATACTATCAATACAGAATGATAAATGGCTTTCCGATGAGAAGAAGGAGAATAGTGAGTTCTTGCTTATCTATGGTTTGAATGCCATGTGTAATTTTTAGGAGTGCTGATTATGTGAAGTATGGTAGATGGAAGCCGGACTGAAGCAGATAAAGGAGATGATTCTGTTCAAGTAGGTTGAATATTTAGGATGAGACTAAATGCTCTAAAGGTTTGGGGAGATTGGACCAAGGGAGATAGGACAATTGTTCAGGATATGGGGTTTTAATTAATATAAAACATATAATATTCACTAAATAAATATAAGCAATGTAATTCACCTATTGTTATATGTGCTATACCCACAAAATTGGGTATAGCACATATAACAGTAAGGGAGGTTCCACTGAACAGTGTTACCCATTCTAAATATCTTGGGCATATATAAGGGTGGGGCTGAGGGAGCTGCACTCCACCCCCTCCCATTTTTATCTAATCAGTAAAAATGTGGCATAAAAACCTTAAAAATAAAATAAATAAGATCACTTAGTTCGGAAAAAATAATTTTTTGGGGTGTAATAGTGTTTAACTGGCTAACTGTTCTAGATTTTTAGTATTCCTTACCCCCAAATTCTCCCCAGTATTTGACTTATTATCAAAGGAATTTTTGTCCATAGATTTCATGGGAGTAGGCTTAGGTTTTGAATCAGACATTCTAAAATTTGATTTAAATATGAAGCTTGTGATAGTTTGATAAAATTTCTTCCCTGATATTCATCATTCCTAAGAATGTTTGTCGATCTTCATAAGATTTTACTTCAAATTTGGTTTCAATTGTTTTCAATTTCTTAGCATCAGGACCAATTAATAATCCATCATCTACATAAAAGGCTAATATCAAGTTTACATCCTCATTGGCAAATATGCATGGTTCTTTCTTGGTAGCGTGTAGTCCATGTTTTTTTTTTAATTGTGTGAAATGCTTATACCATTTGTATGATATTTGTTTAGGAGTGTAACGAGATTTTTTTAAATTTTATTTGGAAAATTATAAGGCTGATTTTATATCAAATTTCATGATTTTTAAATCATTTGCAGCTGCTAAAGCAAAGAGTGTCCTAATTGATGCATTGCTAGTGACAGGACGATATGTATCTTCAAAATATAATCCGTATCTCTGCTCACATCCTCTTTTCTATCATTGTTGATCTAAGCCCTTTTTCATTTGTTTTTTAAAAATAACTTTAACTAAAATAAGAATAAAAGTTCATCCTGTCTTTCAGTTTTAATGCTTAGTAAACTATAAACCTCCAATTGTAACATATTCTTTATGTTACAAGTTGATTTAGCTCCTTATTTATGGAATAAAGATTGTTTTATTTAATACTGTCCCCTCAGATGGTTCCAAGTTTTATTATTTCAAATATTTGTTTTATTTGTTATTAATGTAATATAAAATATTCAATAAATATCTGATTTCGTTTAATGAGGCTTTGTACCTCTTTTTCCAACTCTAATTGTACAAAATGTGTTGTAAGTTAATCTATGGTAGTAAAACGTTTAATAAAAGAAACTACCGGCTACCATATGACCCTATACAAAAAGTCTACTTTGAACTTATGATAATAATGAAACAATGTCTTACATTTTCTTTTATATTTACAGATTATCCAAAAGAATTTACTCACAAGAGAAGCTTGAGATCGATTGAGAAAAATTTTTTCAAAGCTGTCAATGTAAGTTTCTTTAAGATATATATATATACAATGTATGTATATATAATACACATGCATTAAATATAATATTATAAAAAGTGTGATCTCTTGCATCACTCAGTGTTTAATGAAAAACATTTTATTATCGACAAATAATAATAATAATAATTTACGAAGCAATCATTTTTTTAGTTGTCTAAACAAAATACTTAATTATTTTAATATATATTATTTATTTATTATTATTATTATTATTATTTTGTGCATTGGCTGCATAAGCCATTAGAACTTCTAATATTATTATTAAATTTAATATTGAAAATATATTTAATTAATTATGAATAAAGAAACATATAATATTTGAGTGATTTAAAAATTTAGTCTCTGTAATCACTTCTTGTGATGTAACTGTAAACAAGTTAAAAAAACTCACATTTACATGAGTTAGATTTTTCTTCCTTATTTTTTTTTTTCAGGTCAGTAGCACCTGTCTTCTCTGTCTTGAAAAAATAAAATAAATTAACACCCATTTCCTTTCACAGATGTTAGGATTTTAGGGAAAGAAAAATACATCATAAAATACAAAACAAAAGAATACACATATATAATGAAAAATAGGGGAAAATGGTAAATCCAAACACACACATACCCCCACCTTAATTTGAAACTTTAGTGAAAGTAGCAAGAATTACTCAAAGAACTTGCACTACTTGATATAGTATATTTACATCTTGTACCATATTCAACTTCACTTTCAGGTAATAGGACAGGTTGATAACAAATTTTTTCTTTGTGAATGCTATTTAGAGCATCAGAACTCTATATCTGAACAACATTTAATCATATTGGATCAGCACGCTGTAGATGAACGTATTCAGCTCGAAAAGCTGTTGTCAAGTGAGTGTTATAATAAATGTATTCTTAATTACTTTTTAATGCTATAATAATAATAAGTGCATCATTGATCATATTTAATATTATAAAAATAATATGAAAATTATATTGGTCCATTGCTGTGAACTAATGGGTTTCATGGCCCATAAGAAACAGGAAATAATCTCTTTTCACTTGGCAAGTGCTTGTAGTTTGTGCACAATTGTACATAAGCCATTATCAAGCTTTAACCATTCGAGCAGCCTTCATTGAGAGAGCTATGGGCAAGCCTCTCCAGGAACTATTACCCTTGAGCTACATTTTATCCCTGGATTCTCAACGATTTAATGTTATTTTTTTAACCATTTAGCGAGCATGCTCAAGATATCTCAGGAATAAAGCAATCCATAAAGAGAAATGTACCACAACCTGCAGGTGTTTGATTCCCTGAATTTGTGAATCAAATTGATCATATCTTAGTCCGTAGGAGACATAGCTCCAATCTATTTGAGGCTGGAGTTTTCGGGGGAGCAAATGTCAACCCTGACCAATTTCTAAATATAGTTTGAATTCATATAAAAATATCCTGTGTCAGATCTAGTCCAAACCAGCACCAAGGGATTAAATTTACTCTTAAGAAGCTGAAGCAGGAAGAGGTACAACAGCTGTACTCCGAAAAGTTGGTTGGTCTGTTATAAGATGATTAAAGAGATAGCTGATAGTGTACTTGGGCAACAGGAGAAGGGATCTAATCCCCTCTGGAGGAGACATTAAGAATCCCTATTTAATAAAGACTCACTCTCATTTGAGTGGCCACACTACAGGATCTCAAGCACCCTACTGAGGATGAGATAATAGATGCATGGTCCAAGCTGAAGAACAAAAAAGCTCCTGGCCTATACGTTTTGCTTGCTTAGTTGTTCAAGTGTAGTGAATGGAATTTTTTATTGCTTGTCGTTTTTTTAATTGATTTTAGCAGTAATATTCATTTGCCAGTAAAAGAAGATAAGTAAAATGAGAAACGTGTTTGTAATTGTGTCTTTGTCTAGTTATATGTCTAGTCGAAGTGAAGATTAAAGATGTGAGGTCTATATGTAAGTGAAAGTGGGTAGGTCCGTGGAGTTTATTGTCAGTAAAGGCCTTTGCCAGGGGGATGCATTGGCTTGTCTCGTTTTCAGCTTGGTCAAAATAGGGATTTAGGAAGGTAGAGATCCAGGTTGGAGGACCAACATTAAGTATATATTTTAGGGCAGATAGGAGTATACATGATTGAATATTCATGATAAGGCTTTAGTAATGGACAAAGAAATACTTTGTAGATAAAATTAAAGTATTTTTAAGAATTCGAAGGAAGCATTTATAAACAAAGAAATAGAAATTGGACTAAGAAGCTGCCTACTAGGCCACAGGTATGTGAAGAAGCATTCAAGTCCATGACTAACAAATTCTAGATTATTTAAGATCCAGGGCTGCCATCTTTTCTGTTGTTATTTATACTTATCTAAATCTATACTTTAACTTTACATAGACAAGAATGAGGCCTAATCCCTTTGAGAATCAGACAAATAAGGCTAGTATATTCTTTTGCCCATAAATAAAAAAATTATATTACTGTATTTTCTGAAATTTAGATATTACGACAGTATAGGGTGTCCCTGTGGTCCATGGTGTCTACTGCACGAAAAAAGTCACGAAAATCATGAAAATGTCACGAAAGAGTCATGAATTTTGAAACCATGTCATGAAATTTCCGTTTTACCGGAGTCTAACATAATCTCAGGACATCTGCGCATTCGTAATTGTCATCGTTTTCGTACGGTGAATCAATTCTATCTGTCTCCCACACCCCTTAACTCTGTTATATTCCTTTGCTGTAGCATTTACACATCAATTATCCATTATTTACATATATTTTAATTTCTATTTATTCATATTCATAGTAGTGTCCCAGGTATAGCCTATGCCACAGCGTTTTTTCTAGCTCCGTTAAACGAGTGTTTTTGAAGTGGTTCGAGGTGACCCTCGTTTATGAAAAGTGACTCAGTGGTAGTTGATCTACCAGTGAACATTACGGTGAAGTTTCAAGGAATTTCATCAACCAGATCACTGCTAAAATAGTGAGTAAAAATCACTCATTTCCTACAGTTTGTGGGCCTTTACCCTAGCTGAGGCTAGTGGTGGGGTTGCTCCTGCACTCACCTGACAGAGTGGCTGTCGCCGCTCCTTCAGAAATCCAGATACTACACCCCGCGCTACCGTTACTATTTCTAGCAGCCTCCTTGGCTCAGTGGTATCGTTCGATTCTGCGAGCTGCAACCTCAGGGGTTCTAGGCTGCCTGGGACAACTATTGGGAATTAACATTAAGCGATACGCCGCCAAGCGGAAAATTTTGGAACTAGCGAGGCAGGTATACCTGTATTGTTTTGTTCGTGTTTTTCTTGCTATTTAATAATTTCCCAAATGTTTTATGACAAATTTGTCTTTTTAAAGACAACATAAACCTTTTCCTTTCACAAAGCAAGTATTTTTAAAAAATATATGCAAGAGATACTGAAATAATTCACATTTATGTAACCTTCACTCTTGTGTGAATATAAACGGCTTGCGACCCATTTTGCTGGAATTTGATTTAATTTCTGAAATTTACTTCTAAAAATTCAGAAGGTACTGTCATTTGGGGTGAGGTCGGACAGGTAGTACGAGTTCGGACAATAGTGCATGGCCCAGGAAATCACGTGACCTGGAGCAAATGTTTACATTAGGGTCATAATTGGCTTGACTAATACGATCGATATTACATTTTCCCCGTACAGTTAAGCCGAAATCGCCGTCAGATCTCTTTGAAGTGAGTAAAGAATATTTTAATGTGAGTTGTAATTTCCATGGTTATCGAAATGCTAGAAACAAACGTCTGTGTAGAGGCTCTGGAAGTAATTAAATCCAAATTTTTCATATTTTATAGTAGGTTTATATGTTGGCTAATGATACATAAATAAATATATTTATTTTTTTGGTTCAAAAGCTTTTTTTTCTTCTTTAAGTAAAAAACTCGCATACCGTGGGGTGAGTTCGGACATGCAACAATTATAACCGCGTCCTCTTGGCTTAAAGGAAAACAGTATATATTCCAAAGAGGGTTTGAAAAATATGATTGACGATGTCAAAACGAAGAAGAAGACTGAGAGAGGCAGCGGATCGATTTAGGTAGGTATTTTGTTGTACAACAAAATACCTAAATCGACTTTAAATGATAAAGTTAGAGGAATGCACACCAAAAAAAAAGTGGCGGCCAAAGAAAATTGAGTCAAGAAGAAAAAAAAAAAATATCAAAGGGAATTTAAGCTGCAGCTGAATGGGACTTTCCATTAACTCGATTAAGATATTCGCCAAATCGTAAAAACATATTTGGATGCTCAGGAAAAAATTTGCAGGATTTTAAAGCAAGCTCAGACTGGAATGGTTTTAAGGCTTTATGAAAAGGAATCAGCCATTAACGGAACGCCTTACACAAAGCATCAAAATGTGTAGAGCAGAAGTTGATAAGGAAAAAGTGAAAGAATATTTTGTTAATCTAAAAACTATTATAGAAAATATTTCTCTTTAGAATGTCGTCAATTATGACCGAGCTCACTCCAACTATAGGTTAAGTTAAGATTTTTACAGAAATTAAAGGCTGTCCGAACTCACCCCACACGTAGGGGTGAGTTCGGACACATTTTAGCAATAAGAAAAATTGAAAATTTTTGAGATATTCAAAAAACAAAATACACTATTCAATAGAGGATTGTTAAGGGTTCATAAATTAATTTTTCCAGATTTTTACAAAAAAAACTATCTTTTGTAATTACGATAAAACCTCGAAAATGTGTCCGAACTCACCCCAAATGACGGTATAGATACGGATGAACAAAAGTATGTACTGTCACTGAGGAACCTCTTTGGCTATCTAGAAGCCTTTACTAGTTTAAGGTGCATAGTTGAAGATAAAGCAATTGTGAATGCACCTCACATTACTATCTGTGGTATTTTGGGGAAGACCAACCTATCTATCTAGTTGTTTCCACATTGTTTCACAAGTTCAATTAGGAATGGCTTTATTAGATTTAAATGAGTGTGACTTCTTCATATGACCCCAGTTTCATAAATATTACGGTGCCTTTTGATAAAGTATATACATATAATTTAATTACAACCTTAATAAAAAAAAGTCCGTCTCGCAGGACTGCATCATCTTAGCGCGGTTCCGTTCATATCCCTAGTCTAATTTGGAAAGATTAAAATAGAAGCAGTTATTATTTTGGTTCCACCAGTCTTTTTTTTTTAATTAATTATTATAATGGCGTGTCAACCCTTAAGGTCACTAACGCCATTCCTGTGAGTAGTAGTCTTGAAAGGTCGTGATTTACAATCTTACCTGGAAGGGTCTGCTACACTACAACGGACCCGCTAGTCACAAGGTCTTGGAATCTTGGAAATCCATATCTCTAACATTAAATTGTTTTTCCTATTTTTCTTAACTTGTTTTATTTTCAAATACATTATCCAACAATAAGCAATTAAAAAATAACAAGGAATAAAAAACAGACAAAAAGAACAGTTCGAATAAGCGAAATCAATTACTTTAAAGTTTTAAGCTCTTATTTCTCCGATTGACATCGCCTAATCAAAACTTTCATTAGAACCTTTTTTTTTTAGAGCATTTAATAAGCTTTCTAATGGTGTTCTTCCGTTTACCAAGATTCTCAACCTTTTTTGAGATATTAAGGAAAGTATACAAAGTTACCAAAACTTTTTATGTCTGTTAATAAAATATTTTATTCTAACCCTTCCTAAACTCCAAACGTAACAACAATTTCAACATATTAGTTTTAATGAAAGTAAAACATGCAGAAAATGTTTCAACAGAATCCCATGATTCTAAGTACCCAAACCAAAAACGGTATTCAAAAACTATCTTTCCAATTTTCTCGAAAACGGTTAAAGCTATCGCCTTGAAAATGGTTTCATTCGTTTTCCTAGCCCAAGAAGCCTATAAAACGAGTACTTACAAGCTTATGAACTCAAAAACGTAAGCGTTACGATTTTTTTTGCGTGAATTTCGCCCCAAACGCCATCTTCCAGTGGGCGGATTCTGCTGGTTAACGAACTTGACCTTTTAAATTGGACGACAGATTTTTGTACCAAATTTCATCCCAATCGGACCATTAGGGAAGCCAGAAATGAGCGAACAGACATATATATATATATATATATATATATATATATATATATAAATATATACATATATATATATATATATATATATAAATATATATATATATATATATATATATATATATATATATATATATATATACAAATTTCAACCACCGTTATTTTCGGTCTCTAGGGGTTCTGAAACGCGAAATTTTCTAGTCGGCACTTTCGGATTGTTTCATTGTATCAACCTTATAAGCGGGGTTCCTCCCTATGGGGGAGGGAGGAACCGCGCTAAAATAGGTAAATGAAATGGTGAATGTAATGATTCAAAGAAATTTTGAAATATTTTCTCAATTATCAAATTGTTGATGATCAATAACATACAATATTTATTATAAAAGAAATTTATTGTATTCAAATCTCTTCACAATGGCATGAAATGATATTTACATCAGTTATAATTTACAAATAATGTAAGCAATAATTGAAATTTGTTCTTAGGAACGATTCAAAAGTAAAAGAAATTAATGGTGCATGTAATATGTGAAAATAAAGATTTTGAAGTATTTTTTCAACTTTCAAATTGTTCAGGTAATCAATAATATGCAATATTTATTATAAAATACATTTATTGTGTTCAAAGCTACTCACAATGGTATGAAATAATATTTACATCACTTTAGCTTATCCATCACAATAACCAATATAACACACTGCTAGTCCAATATTCTTACATATTTGAGTACACAAATAAAGAAGATCTTTCAAAAACTCTGTTTCTTGATGAAAACACTAACATTAACGAGAAATAGAACCACTAACAACTGCGAAAACACTTGTTATCAGCAATCACTAGGTAACAAATGACACAGGTATACCTTTGTATGCTGCCATTTTGACAACGACAGTGGCGCCGCAATCGCTAATGTTAATTCCCAATATTTTTTTATTTATTTTTTTAAAATTAATTAATTATTGTGGCTCATGATGTCATCAATTGAAGCCAGTGACCAGTACATGACAGTGATTGAATCAACTTCAGCCTATGACGCTGAAAATGTTGCAACCGGCAGACGTAAACGGTTACGTAAAAAAACGAGTGACCTACTGACACCTCCCAAGATAAAACAAAAAAAGTCATCTCAGACACAAGGCAACTCTATAACCAAATTCAAAATTCAGAATATAACCCAACGACCCCCCCCCCCAACATATACATAAGAAAAGTGACTGATTTCAAAAAAGTATGCAGCTCTCTTACAGGTCATTTTGGTGAAAACAATTTCGAGTGCCTGGCAAGATTTAATGATATCGTCATAAAGCCTACCGATAGTGACTCCTACAGAAAAATAATTCACCACCTAGGAAGTAAAGAAGCAGACTTCTACTGCTATCAACTTCCTGAAGACAAATCCTACAGGGTGGTTATCCGCCACCTTCACCATTCAACGCCACCCGCAAGAGCGCACAACGTTCGACACCCTGTCACAAAGGCGCAGCTTCTTCTATTTTTCGTAGACTTAGAAAAAAAATGAAAAAAGTAAAGAAATTTTCTGCGAACAATATTTACTCTATACAAAAATAAAAGTAGAAGAACCACGTCGTCGCGGTGACGTCATACAATGCCTAAACTGCAGGGAGTAGAATCATTCCCGCTCATACTGCCATCACAAATCCAAATGCATCAAATGTGGGGCTGAGCACTCCTCTAAGGACTGCCCCAAGCCACTCGACGTACCTCCTTGCTGCGCAAACTGTGGCGAGAATCACACCGCCAGCTACAAAGAGTGCGAAGTTTATAAAGCGCTCAAAATAATCCGAGTGCAGAGGCAAAAAATCCAGCTCACCCATCAAAAAGATGTCAAGAAGTCATCACCACCCAGGGGACCATCCCACTTCCCCAGCCTACCACCCGTTCCAGCAGCACATGATACATCTCTTCGCAAGCCGAATGTCTACTGTCTTCGATCCAGAAAAAGAAGCCGCCTGTCCCAACACCAGCTCAGACCCCTGCACCAAAACCACAAGAACCATCTTCCCTTCCTACCTCTTCTACTAATCCTCCGCAACCCCAAACTTTGCGTACCTTCCCATCTACTCCCGCCCCGCCTAGGCAAATCCCTCAGCACCAAGGACAATATCCAATGATCCTTTTCTCCTCCTTCCTAAACGAACTCGAAACCCTTCTCACTCCACTAATAAACCTGATGACCACCCTTATAGCCCACTTCCTTCCTAAATCCCAAAATGCAACGCTTCCATAATAACCATCTCTTTGTTCTTTTGTGGAATGCCAACGGACTTACTACAAGAAGACAAGAACTTGCACTTTTACTAACTGACAAAAACATTGACATTGCACTAATAACTGAAACACACTTAAAGAAATCCATGTCATTCGGTGTTATGGGGTACTCCTGTTATCGAACCGACCATCCATCTCTGGCTCAGCATGGGACTCTAATTCTAATCAAGAGCAATATCCAGCATCACCAAGAGTCCAGCAACGCATCATCAAGCCTGCAGGTAACATCCATATCCCTTTCCCTTTCACCTTTCGATATCGTACTGTCCGCAGTGTATTGTTCTCCCAACCACACCATTTACCATCCTGAATTCCTGTCAATATTCCATTCCTTTGGTCCTCGCTTCCTCACCGGGGGTGATTTTAACGCGAAACTCCCCATGTGGGGAAGCCGTACTTCCAACCCCCGTGGCAGAATCCTTTACGATATCCTTAACTCCAAGAATTATCGTCCAATATCTCCCAACACGCCAAAATACTGGTCAACCGATCCACCCCGCTGTCCTGACCTAGTCGATTTCTTCATTTCGTCTGGCTTGGGAGGCATAGCGACATCTACTGATTCGCTCCTCGACCTACCGTCGGACCATTCTGCTATCCTTCTAACCCTTTTCTCCTCTCCTGTATCCCGTCCTTTACAACCAACCCTTACACCAGGTCCTATCAACTGGCAAACATTTCAGCTCAACCTAGAGCGCTCCATAGACCTAACCGTTTCCCTGAAAACCCCTTCAGACCTAGACAAAGCCACTGAAACATTTACTAAAGCCATTCAGGACAGTGCCCGCAACTCATGCCGACAAAACTCAGGATTTTCTCTTCCTCCTAAAATGCAACTCCCAACCCACATCCAAGAACTCCTTGCAGCCAAGCGACGAGCCAGAGCTTTATGGCAAAGATCCCGCTACCCCTCGGACAGAAACGCATACAACAGATTGACACGACAACTGAAATCTTCCCTATCCCAATTCATTTCAGAATCCTTTAACGAGTACCTTTCATTCCTCTCTACGCAAGACTGTTCTCATTGGACAGTCACTCGTCAAATCCTAAAGTTTCATCCAATACCTTCCCCTCTCAAGAGCAGCGATGGGACCTGGGCCAGAAGTGATGAAGAAAAGGCGCTCCTCCTCTCCACACACCTAACCACAGTATTTTCCCCTAATCCTCAAATGAGCCCTTCCCGGAGAAAATCTCCCGGTTATGACCTTATCACCGCCTCAATTCTCAAAAACCTCCCCCAGAAGGCCATTATATTCCTTACATACCTATACAACTCAATCCTAAGAACAACCCATTTCCCGAATCCCTGGAAACATTCAGTCCAACAAACAAGTAAAACAAGGCACAACTCTCCATAAATGCTGGTGTCCCTCAAGGGAGTATTATTGGTCCCCTCCTTTTCCTTCTTTACACTGCGGTTATTCCCACCCATCCCCAAACCCCACTAACCACATATGCTGATGACACAGCCATCCTATCAACTTCCTCTGATCCTTCAGTAGCATCCCAACACCTGCAGGAACATCTTTCCGCCATACAACGTTGGAGTGAAAGGTGGAGAATACAGATCAACACATGCCCTCCGGTCTACATTAAAGGCACTCCACTACCAGAATCAAACGAGGTTCGATATCTAGGATTATACCTTGACAGCTGACTGACATGGAACCCTCACACGAGACTGAAAAGACAAGAACTGAACAAAAGATACGGACTACTTAAACGACTCCTTGGACCTTCAACTAAATTATCGATGCAGAACAAACTAAAGATATACAAAACAATCATTTGACCCATATGGACATACGGACTTGAACTCTGGGGATCCGCAAAAACATCCAACATCAACAGAATACAGGCATTCCAGTCCAAAGTTCTCCGAAAAATTGTTTACGCCCCTTTTTATGTATCCTACAAAACCCTCCACAATGACCTTAACATTCCATTTGTCCTTGACCTTGCTAAAACCCGTTTCCAAATGTTCCACTCAAAACTGTCCCACCATCCCAATCCAGAAGGTCTATCCTTATCGTCCCAATCCCACCCAGACAATCCTCCCAGGCGGCTTAAGAGACAGTGGCCCCGGGAAATTTTACTCACCTGGCCTTATCATAATAATTTTAATATTTATTTAGACAGTCCCGGAAGTGCCAACAACTTCTTCCAAATTTTTTTTTTTTTTTTTATATTTTTTTTTTTACCGTTTTGTTCAATTTATACATAGCATATATCTGTATCAACTAACTTGATTATTGTACTTACATGACTTGTACAGATTTCAAATAAACAAATTAATAAAAAAAAAAATAATAAACAAATACTAAATTATGTACATTGACGATAAATATTTTGTTAGTAATTTTTATTAGAAAAGTTGAATTCTACTACCATTGTTCAAATGTTTTGAGGCTTCAAATTCCATATTCATCCTAAAACTTTTAGTCGTTATCGTTTCTTCACTTTTACACTTAATGTTACTATCCTCTTTAAAATATGATGCACATTTTATAGAGTTTTAAATTGTAATTTTATAGATTTCACGGTAATCCGTGTAATGTTACAATTAATATAAAACTAAAAGTTATGGCGTTTTCTTTTTAAGGGAAATTATTTTCGTTTTAATGGGTATGAAATTTGCATTCTAAGTCATGAAAATGTCATAAAATTGGCTTCCACAAGAGTAGTAGACACCCTGTAATACCTGGGATTCTCATGCGGGAGATGCGGGTGTGAGTCTTGTCTGCAGCAGGTTGAGTTTTTTCATTTCTCTGCTGCACTATGGATGCTTAGGAAGGGTGGCAACCTATGGGTAGCCCGGTGCTAATGGCATAGATGACCAAGCGCAATAAATAACAACAACAAAACAAATGTTACTGGTCTTCCAAAGTGGACTTTTTTTGAATTCTAAAATTATTCAATATTTTTAATATGCTTGCATTACTTATTTGTTTCATTAATCCTTTTTTCCTCTCTAGGATTCACAGATTCATTTGGAGATGGAAATTTTAGAACACATTTTATCATTGAAGAATTGATTATATTTGAGCTAAAAAAGGATGAAATAAATACTGTTTTACACTTTTCAGATTATTTTTTAAAGTATGGCCTTCATTTAAAACATACTTTAAGCAATAGTCTGGCTGTAACAGCTATACCCAAATTTCTCCATTGGCTTGCTTCACGAAGGGTTTGCTTTTAATTTTCTATTAACTTTGTAATTTTTTCTTTTGCTTTTATATTTTAACTGAATTTTCCCACTATTTTAATTATTATAAGACAGTGACCCTATTTTTCCAATATATTCGTCTGTGGCAGAAGGTCAATTTTATAAAAAACACAATTTCTTTCTTCTGGACTCTTTTATTAGGCTGTACATGTTTCACATCGCTGTGACGCCTCTTCAGGAGCACTTAATCTAAATAAAATAAAATATGGTTACATCCTATCCATTAGAGAACCTTCCGCAGGTAGGGCCACGTCTGGACTGATAAGATCAATCATGTCTACTGGGTATTAACTGTTTAAAATCGATAGTTTTAGGGTAAATGTCGATTTTCCAAAAGAAGTTTTTGTCATTTTATAAAATGTTTTAAGTCGTCTTGTTTATTAAATTAAAAAATATTTTATCCAGGTATTTAATATCTGTTTTTTTGTTGACGGCCTTTTTCCTATTTTTAATTATGTGTATATTTTCCTTAAATTTTCTTTTTATGGGGTTTTTCTCTTTATCTAATATCTTTACCGTGTCAAAATTATACATACAATATAGCCACACATTTAATTTTGACACGGTAAACATATTAGATAAAGAGAAAAACACCATAAAAAGAAAAATTAAGGAAAATATACACATAATTAAAAATAGGAAAAAGGCCGTCAACAAAAAAACAGATATTAAATACCTGGATAAAATATTTTTTAATTTAATAAACAAGACGACTTAAAACATTTTATAAAATGACAAAAACTTCTTTTGGAAAATCGACATTTACCCTAAAACTATCGATTTTAAACAGTTGATACCCAGTAGACATGATTGATCTTATCAGTCCAGACGTGGCCCTACCTGCGGAAGGTTCTCTAATGGATAGGATGTAACCATATTTTATTTTATTTAGATTAAGTGCTCCTGAAGAGGCGTCACAGCGACGTGAAACATGTAGAGCCTAATAAAAGAGTACAGAAGAAAGAAAGTGTGTTTTTATAAAATTGACCTTCTGCTACAGACGAATATAACACTATTTTAATGTTATTAAAGTTAACAAAAACAATGAGAGAAAAAAAAAAGATATGCTTATACTCAGATAATTATTTATCTTGAATACATTAGTACTTAAAGCGAAATTTGTATGAGTATGAGCAAATATTCTTTTATTTTGTTCATTCATTTGCTTATACATAATCTTTCACTTCAAATTTAAAGCATATTCTCCAAAAAAAAAAATGATTCACATCAGTTTAAAACTAATCTCTGTAATGAAAAATTGTTTTTGTTTTTTTGTGATAAAGGGTGTTGTATACTTGAGGGGTGTTATAAACATTACAAAACACAATTATTTACATGCTTCATGATTTCTATAGGATTACTAGAGCATTAGCTGAACTGCAATTTTTTACCCCTGCTTTAGTTTCACTCTCACTACCTCTTAAGTTAGAGGTTATAATAAGGAATTACAGAAAATAAATTAGATTTATTAATGATGGGGTCCATTATTTACTTAATTAAAATGTGAGACCAGAGTTTATAATAAGGCTTTGTGCACCCAGTGGTGTCAAGAACATATAACAATCAGCCAGTATAGCCAGATTTTATACCATTTTTGTAAATAAAAAATCCAGAGATTACATATTCAAAAATGTTAAGACTTTCTCCTATTAGACAATTAAAGGCTATTGATTTCGAAATAATGAATGGTCTAGCATAATTTTTTAACCACTTTTAAATTTAAAGTAATGTGACTAGACTCAATCGCCAGAAGCAAGGAAAGTTTTGTTTAAAATATATTTGATTAGTCCATAAACAATTTGTGTTTTGTAATGTTTTTAAAAATTCTTTAGACTGACTGAAAATTTGTCTTGCTTTTTGAACTTCCAAGGGCACTTACTTAAACCCCAGCCCAGTTATTCCAATGTTCTTAAACTCTATTTTGTTATAGACACTAGAGCCATAAAAACATGCTAAGATGTCTCAGTTTCTGCGAGTCAGACTTTTTCTGATATTTTATTCCCAATATCATCTTATTTTAGGCAAGAGATAATGCAGGTTATGATTATTTTGTCAAAATTACAATAAAAACTATCATCCTGGAACAGTTGGCATCTGTGAGAGAGACTGGATACGTCACTAACATTATACCCTCTGTCCTTTATAAATATTTTTGCCGAGAAGCGTGTCTTGGTAAGCAATTTTGTTTCATTCAATTGCCTAGTAACTTGTATAATTGGAAAACAAAAATTATAAGTGAGTTTTCAGGAAGTAGAGCTTAGAAATACAAATAAAACAAACCTAAAAGAAAATTGAGTAAGGCAAATTTTCCATAATTATAATAAAGCAATATGCTTCATATTTCTTTCAGGTGCTCTGAATTTTGGCAGACGGCTATCTCTCAATAATTGTGAGGAAATTATAAAAGATCTAGCAGCTTGTTTGTTGCCTTTCATGTGTGCACATGGCAGGCCAGTTGTTTGTTTTTTAGGTGAACTGTCCTCATTTTCAAGATCTGTGAGTACAAACTCTAATTACTAATATGCTAAGCAATTAAAGATATCTATTGAAACTACGAATTCATTAGAACATTTTTTAATTTTAATACAATGACTGTAGAATATAGAAATACACTCATGTGTATAATAATTTAATAATAATAACTACCCTGATGTAATATCTGTTCATGGCTCTCACAAAAAAAAAAAACAACTTTTTTGCTTAACATCTAATTACAATACTGCAAAATACATGCAGTGTTTTAATTAAATCCTGTAATGAAAGTTTCTCTATACATCAGGAAAGTGAAATATAATAATAATAAGGTACATAGACTAGGTTAAGTTTGGTAAAAATCGGTCAAACGGTGTGAATTTGTGTAAGGAACAAACATGCTGACAGGCAGGTGATAGACGATTTTGACCTAGCCTATGTCACTACCCGGATAAAGACCTACCTGTGTACCATGTTTGGTCAAATCGTGTGGATTTGTATGAGGAATAAACAGTTAGGCAAATAGCTGATAGACGATATTGAACAAGCCTATGAATCTCCCCGTATCAAGACCCACCTGTGTCCCAAGTTTCGTCAAAATCGGTCAAACGGTTCGGATTTGTATAAGGAACAAACATACAGACAGACAGCTGGTATAAGATTTTGACCGAGCCTATATGTGCCTAAATGTTTCTTAAAACATCAAATATAGGTTCTTCATACTGAGACGATTCATTTGATACCCCACATCATGGGTTTCGGACGGAATGAGGGGTTTCCGAAGGAAGTACAAAACTGGCACGCCCCCACCCCGGAAAACACAACTTTTCAGGATTTTTCGATTTTTTCCTTTAATAACACCCTGATATCTATCATCCTGCAAAATTTCAAGTCTCCAGCATCATGGGAAGTGCCTAATAATTTTGATGAGTCAGTGAGTCCTATAAATCCCGATTTTCGATCGCTTATATCTCAGAAACTATTTGATGTAGAATTATGAAAATTTCCAGTTTTACTCACATCTAGTAGTATAATACCTCTGTAAAATATCATAACTTTATCTTTACCTGGTTGAAAGTTAAGAGAGGGTAAAAATCGGCTCTAAGACCTCCTGTAATATACACACAGTATGCTAAGGCCCGGAACTTGGCCTGACACACTACCGTGCGCCTAGATGCTGGAGCCCTCTAAAACCCGCAAGGTAATGTTTCTGAGCACTCCCATTGGGACGCCAAGCTGCTTCAAACTGTTGGCAGAAGCACCGCTCCACACACCCCTCCAGCTCAATGTACAGGACGTTACCTCCACGTCGGTGACAGGCACACCAAGCATTTGCCCTACTGCCAAACGGACCCCAAGTCTCCCATACTTCCAACACTTTACCCGGTGCAGCGAATTCAGATCAGAGGTGTTCCCATTAACAATTTGTGCATCTAAAATAGTTACTTTACCCCCCTTCGCTACAGTGATGTCATGCTTCCATCGCCGGCCATCGGCTCTCAGGACTGTCTCAAGGTTAACCTCGTACCCCCTCCCGGCTAAGGCCTCGCACAGTACGTTTACCACAGTATCATGCCTTAAAAAACGACCTCCCCATGACACATAACATTGCTGAACTGCGTGAGTCCCGGTCTCATTTCCCAAACAAGCCGCCCTACATGTTAGAACCCGGCTCTCACGCCGGCCTCTTGTCGTTCTCACGGTGGTCGGAAGAGCATTTATGTGGATACGAACATACTGGAGGAAGTCCCAACCAGAAGTTGTCCCAATCCCGTCATTGAGCCAATATGTTGAGGCCTTACAAGCTGCCGACTCCTTGAGTCCAGCTCCCTCGTTGGACGAGTAGAGCCTCTCCGCCCACCAGCTCTTTCTAATCTCCGAGGACCACGCGTCATCGTGTACCAAGCCCTGCCTAGCCAGGGCCTCCCTCGCTTTCCGCAGCCTTTTTGTCACGTCCGCCGAACGGTAAGCCGCGGCCAGACCAGACCACTCCATTCTAGACAGGCGGCCTATAGTCAGAGCCGATGTTCATTTGAACAACTCAAATCAAAAAGATGGGAATAGTCTAGGTTAACTGTGCCATTCTCAGAACCAAGAGATCCTAGTAAAAGTAATGTGCTTCTGAGGAAAATACGTGGGTATCATTCACTTTAATTTAGTCCTTGGTACTTGTGTGATTACACACTTCTGAACTTTGGTGTTTGCACTCAGCTTTGGCATTCTCCATTTAAGATGTTTACATTTGGTTTTGGCTTCAAAATATTTTGCTTGGCAATAAAAAAATAATGTACTCCTGCAACTAAACAATACCATGTTGCATATAATATATCTTTATCTAATATTTGGTGTTTATCTTAATATATATATATATATATATATATATATATATATATATATATATTTATTATGGTTAGTCCAGACCATTGGCTTCAGCCCGAGCATTGGAGTAGGCAAATTAGGGAAGGGGGCACCTCACAACTATGCTACAGATTGAACAGAGTACTTCGTTATGCCTTATACGGTTCAGTTTTTATTTTCACCTTCATTGAGCTTATAGGCCAGTTAGAGATAGCAACTTCTGGTTCTGGCTTTGCTCACTCTACCACATGGATAAACTATTATGTGATAAAAAATATATGAATGGGTAAAAGATGAAAATGAGACATTTTAAATATTTCTATTTCAGAAAGAGCTCTGGATGTCAGAGAGGCATTAATTTGTTGGCTGACAGATGATTTAGAGTGATGTATATTGAGTAGTATTTTAAAAAAATATATATTAAATGATATTATTTAGATGTAAGCTTAATAACTTAATGAATTATCTATATTAAGCGTCTGAGTGCCGCAAGTTGACCTGGCCTACTGATCCCTGGGTGGGATAAGCCCGCAATACAATATTTGCCTCAAGTGTGGTATACGTTTATGACTGTCATACATTTATTTTCTCATCCTCCTTTTTCCCCCAGACTATAGACTAGCAGTTGAAGAGTTAAAAATATTTACACTAGTAACCAATGTGCAATATTCTCATATTTATATTATTTAAAAATTTACATGAGTTTATCCACTGTTTTGATCTATACAATTTTTTATACATTATTTTGAATTTAGTAATTTTTTAGTGCATGGTACTGTTTGAAAACGGGAAATGAGTAAAATGTTACGTTGCAAAATATTTTGAAGGCATTCTCAGAAACAAAGGGAAGGTGAAGGGTGAGGTACTGCCTGATAGATGAACCCTAATGCTTGTTTCCCAGCCAGATATAGTAAAAAGGACACCTAAATGAAATCTGGTAGTGAAACAAAGAACTATTAGTTGCTCTAAAATCCTCTTAATAAAACCAAGGACAGAACTTGTCAAGTCATCAGCATTCAAGGCTATACCTCGTAATATAGCGAGAGCTGCTGGACAAGTCAACAGCACCAGGGTCATGGCTCTCTCAGACTTAAGGAGAAGTCATTCGCGCCCAGGGCACGGGTCCCTTCGACTTTTAAAACAGTCAACCGCACTCTGAGGTCTTACAGATAATCAAACCTTCAATTTATCATGAGAGGTTTTTATATATTCTACGAAATCACTATGTAATACTGCCTTCATGTAACTTTGAATTTTTAACTTGATTATTGTACTAATACTAATTCAATTTTACAGACACTTCCACCAACATTTGCTTCATTGAGGAAAATTGACAACTAAATTAAATCGACTTCAGTGAATATCTTTTTTTTTTAATTTTTATGATCATAGAAAATTTACATTTATGTGAAAATGTATCCTAACAATTATTACTACAACAAACATATATTGTTATATATTTGAATCATTTCATGGAAATATGTAACTAAAATTTCATCTATTCTTGTTTTAATGAATCTATTTCCTAGTGTTTTCAAAAATATAGTGCATTAAATATTTTTAGTAAGTTTTAGTGTACATACAGGAAAAAGTTCATAATTAGCCCTAACTAATATTTTGTTATATTTCATTTTACATTACCAATATTTTTGTTCAGTATCTATTCTAATCAGTGGTGTTTTTATTTATAAATTTCAAATGTTAATTAGAATATGTTTTAAAATCAAAGGTAACCCCAAACACCTGATTACAATAAATGTGAATAGTAAATAAATAAATGATTGTTAAAGTATGAAATACCAACTTCTCATTGTGAATTTAAAATTAAACTTATAAGTCATTATTATGTATTTTAATGTGACAGAAGGTCAAAACTTATTTACTACACACTATTCTTCAATATTCTTTTTTTTTTTCAATATTTTGCCCTACATGTTTCAGGTCTTCTTGACACCCCTTTAGAGAACTTAATATTTTAGAAGTCTAGACATGGCCTCTCCAGTTCGTTAAATTCTCAACTGAGCCTAAGCTCCTTCTGGATACTCGCACTCAACCTCAGGTTTCCTGTACAGGATACTTATGCCACTCTTGCACATAGTATCTTGACTTTGAGCTTTCTCCCTGCTGAATTTAAACTTGTCTTTTATAATTTTGATTTTGTTTACTATCAATATTAATTTTTAGCCGCTCCTTGACTACTGGAGCAGTCAATGGAGAGAACTGAACGTTGAACTAAGCATGAGGTCCTTGTTGATTTTAACTCATCCAAGCAGACGGAATCTGATGGGTGAGAAGTGATCGGATTGACAAAGGACAGACACTAGTTTCTTCTTCTAATCCACACCATTTACATTTAAATTAATTACATTGACATTGATTTAACTATTCATAGGGCATTTAGATGTTTATTATGCTCAAAGTGCGCTGTGATGAGGTCTGTTAGTAGTCAAACTTCTGTTCTTTTCATTTTGCTTAGGTCGTTTCAGCATCCAAAGGATTCTTTCCCTATCTATAAGCCCTATATCTATATATATATGTCTGTTTGCGGTCTACCTCAGCGAATAATGGTCTGATTTCGATGAAATTTGGTACAAAAATCTTTCGCCTAATTTAAAAGATCAAGCTCGTTAACCAGCAAAATCCGTTCACCGGAACATGGTTGTTGGAGGGAAATTCGCGAGAAAAAAATTTATTGCGCTTACTTCATATGCTTGCAAGTACCCTTTTTATATATAAATATTAAAATCCACATAACTAGAGCTCACCCAGATATTCACAGGGAAAACCTCGCGTCTCATCATCAAGTGCAGGTTGAACACCACGGAACAGACTCAGAATCCTAAAAATCAACAAATCTCCAGGCAGGTTGAAGAAAAATGTCAGGAAATTCTAGAATAGGAGGCAAAATTCAATGAAGCCCTCAAGGTTAGGAATGACGACATTTTTTATAACCTTATTAAAGATTTTTTCGATTATTTAAAAAATAATAGAATTTGTAAAGGCCCTTTGCACCCAGCAGTAAAATATTATAGGCGTAGGAAAGAGAATAACAAATTCTTGCCAAAATATACACACAAGAACAACGATAACCCAAGAACTCGAGGAAAAGAAAATTCTAATAGAAGACCACAAGTGTACAACTACGAGGTAGCCCAACACTACTATCATTATAGAAGGAAAAAAGTTGTGAACCAAATCGTCAACTTAGAGGACAATAAACAATGCCGAGTTAATCTCGATCAAGTTCAATCACTTTTGTTCTCTACTGAAAATAACAAAACTTTGGACCATTATTTTGGGAATCCTGCTGGCAAAACTGACCTAGAATTCTCCCCTGAATTTACTGACGAAAACATAACGAATGCGATGAAACGTATGTCCCCTGCCACTTCACCAGGGCCAGATGGGATTCCAAATGTTGGAAAATCCTGAGTTCAATAGGTCTTTATATGCTAAGATGGTGTGTAGTTCCTCATCTC
The DNA here is from genome assembly GCA_946811695.1 of Gonocerus acuteangulatus. Taxonomy (NCBI): domain Eukaryota; kingdom Metazoa; phylum Arthropoda; class Insecta; order Hemiptera; family Coreidae; genus Gonocerus; species Gonocerus acuteangulatus. The sequence goes on from OX328132.1 coordinate 78,401,892, forward strand.
CTCTCAGTAGCATGAGCAATCCAATTGTTCAAAGTAGGCGATAAAGGCAATCTATCAAACTGGAGGCCCAACACCATATTCCCAATGGTAAGGAGGATTATAGAAAGGGCATTAAAATCCAAACTAGAAAATTACGTGTCTTTATCAAAAAATCAAAGAGGATTTTTTCCAGGACCGGGTACTTTCATTAACTTCTCTATTCTAAATGGTTGTCTACAAGATGAAAATCTAAACAAAAAGAATTGCTTCGTTTTATTTTTAGACATTTTGAAGGTTTTCGACAACGTTGGACACACACACATAGAGAAGTCCTTAAACTCCTATTCCATCCCTGGTAATCTTCGAAATCTAATTCAAATGCTTCTGAAAAATAATAAAACCAACATATATCTGGACAAAGGTATTCATACAAAGGACATCGAAATAAACCGTGGCGTTCCTCAAGGTTGTCAACTTTCGCCTCTAATCTTCAATTTAGCTATTAATGACTTACTAAGAGAATTAGAGGAAAAAGAAGTTACAGATCATTGGCCTTTGCAGATGATTTTGTTCTATTAGCAAATAATTTTGAAGCTGGAAAGACCCTTTTAAATATGATAAGGAATTTCCTTATCATGATTGGAATGAAGTTGAGCATGGGGAAATGCGTAGGAATTAATATAATAAAAGGAGAAATGGTAGATGGATTGCTAAAATTGCTTGATGGGACTGAGTTAAATTGTATCTCCAAAACTGAAAATGTGAAATATCTTGGTGTTAACTTTCAGGACGAGATAAAGCTTAACTCACAAGATATCATTGTCAGACTAAAGAATAAAATAGACAAACTGACAAGCAGCTATTTACTCAAGCCTGATCAGAAACTGACAATAATCAATCAGTATATTTGGCCAACACTCATTTACCCTCTCAATGTGCGCCTCTTAAGGATCTCAAGTCTGGCTTTCTGAAGGTTGTCGATAAAATGATACAAAGTTCAGTCAAGGAAATTCTATCTCTGCCAACTGATTGTCAAGTCGAAATGCTGTATTCTCCACGAAATAAACGAGTTTTAGGCCTAATAAGAGCAAAATGGGAAGAATTTCTCCAGTGCGCCAACATAGCCCTTAAGTTACTCGAGAAGAATAACGAAATCATATTAAGGACACGAAAACTCGAAGCAGAGATCAGGGAATGTGGTGAAAAACTGGGTGTAGATGATCTCAGAAATGTTCGGAACATGAGGCGATCACTGAGAGAAAAGAGTTTCGACAAATGGGCTTCACTTCCTTCAAAAAGCAAAGGCGTAATCGTTTTCTCGCAGTTCAAGAAAGGAAATTCCTGGATGTCGTCCAAATCTGGATTTCAAAGTAGTGAGTGGTCCACGGCTATCAAACTGAATTGTAATTCGATCTCCGTACGAACTCTTCCTGGTAGGAGCTCAGGATTCCGTTGCAGAGCCTGCAACAAGCCTGAAACCCTTCCGCACATCCTGGATGCCTGCCGGAAGACTGAGTTAATGAGGATTAACAGGCACCATAAAATACGTACCATCATAGCCGACATGTTCAGATCGAAAGAGGGGTTAGAAGTGTTTGAGGGGGTACACTGTGTCGCCGATCAAGGATCAAATCGAAGAGCCGACATAGTCATAATTAATCGAAAAACTTCTTCAGGCACTATATTGGACCCGACAATTCGGCTTGAATTAGACGCGGACCAACCTAAAGCAGTCGATAAAGAAAAAAAAAACTGATCTATGAGGACTGCATCCCTTATTTCCGAGAAAAATATGATATTCAAAAATGGGAAGTAATAGGACTTCTGTTTGGAGCTCGAGGAACAATAACGCAATACATCCGGGAGTTTGTGAAGAGAAGAGGTCCTATTTCGGATCAGCAAAACTATCCTGAAGGACACGATTAGGATGGTGAATTACCACCTTTACGGCTGAAACATAAGAAAGTGGAACTACATAAGAATTAGTGGGAATAACATACGTTAATTAAATAAAATATATAGACCACTGAGGGGGTAATCAAGCATTATCTTAAGCCCACCAATAAATCCCTAAAAATATATATATATATATATATATATATATATATATATATTGTGGTGTTTAGTGGATTTCGGCAAGAAAAAGAAAATTGAATATATTTAAGAGTTGTTATAGAATAAGTTGACTTGAAATGTTTATATTATATTTTCATTATATCTCAGGGTTCATTTAATATTACCAAACTCACCACATACGGAATTATGAATAAAACTATTTGAATAATTAAATTAATTTCCTGAAAGAAAAGCATGAGAAATATTAAGTTAGAACCACTTCTTACCATCTGTCCTTTTATGAGTTGAGACCATATTAAATACCAGGAGAAAGGTGCATAGTAAATAAAATAGAGTTGGAAACAAATGACTTATATTGAAATAAAAAAATATAATTTATGATTTGGCATGGCTGTGATATAAACTTAAATATAAGAAAGAAAAGGTGCTTGACTCACATAATTGTATCAATGTTGGGTTATTAAAGATAAGTTAGAACATAATTAAAATATGAAACATATGGTAAAATATAAATATTGGCCATTATGAAATTTTAGCTAGCTTTTTAATTTAATTGAAGTATTGGCAGTTAACGAGTTATACTCAGCTTATGATAAGGATGATGTTCTGGAAGTGAAGAGGCAGACTGGTTGTAGTTATGTCGGCATGTTGAGGAGAATGATGGTCGGCTGCTAGATCATAGAGTGGTGTCTGGCCATCATGTGAAGATGAAGTGAGAGCTTGGTGTCGGCTGACCAGCTGGTCCTGCAGGGAGATCGTGTGCCCTTCGTCTCTGGTGCTCGAATGAGATCGAGTAGTGGGGGGAGGCCCTTTTTATAGGCGTTACTCCCACCATGCCAAAGGTGTTTGTCTTCAGCGATCGCCACCTGGATGTTCAAATGGCAACTTTTGGAAGCACCTCTATTCTTATCTTCCTGGGAAACTTGTATACCTTATCGCTCCTAGCCGAGATATTTGGACTCTTCTTTTATTTCACACTGCCTTTTTTAAAAAAAATAAATACTGCCAAGCTAAGCACTGCCAATTGCTATCCCTTTTATTACTCTTTTATTTATTTAATTGGTTGACAAAAGATAATATTTGTGATGGACTTATGGAATATAACTTAGCCTTTATATTGAATAGGAATGCTACTCTTTGCTATGCCAGAAACTGACTCTTTCTAGAGCACCCCCTTATAGATCATTACAATATATATATATATATATGTATATATATATATATATTTTTTTTCAAATACTTTTTTTTTTTTAAGAAATAGCCTATTATTGGTTTTATTAGCATGCTGTTGCCCAATGTGGTCAGCTACCACACAGATTGGTCTACTCAGGACCGCCACATGGGGGGGGGGGGGCAACCGGGTACAGTTGTCCCGGGCCCGGGCCGATCCTTCCTAATTGGAAAAAAAGTACCGAAAGTGACCTTTGCAGTACCGATTGTCCGCTTTTATTCTCATTTTGCTCAAAACTGAAGATGAAAATAATTTTAAAATGCCCAAAGTCCTATAGCAAAGTACTAGAATTTTCATTCTGGCTCTGAGAAGTGGGGGCCCGGCTGTGAGAAGTGGGGGCCCGGCTGTGAGAAGTGGGGGCCCGGCTGTGAGAAGTGGGGGCCCGGCTGTGAGAAGTGGGGGCCCGGCTGTGAGAAGTGGGGCCCGGCTGTGAGAAGTGGGGGCCTGTGATCTGGTCCCGGGCCCGGCTCTGAGATGTGGCGGCCCTGGGTCTACTACAACCGAGGCAACAAGATATGTTACCTGGGAATTACCCTTTCACAACTGAAGGATATACGTACTAACAAAAGCGATTCCCCAGCTTGCGATTTTCTAGCGTTCCATTTCCATAAAAACATTATAATAATAACAATTCATTTGCATAGAAAAATAATAATAAATGTTAATTTTGATTTCTATAGAAATTTTTCAATTTGTTTACAACTGGTATTCGGTACTAATCACACTAAGAAAACACGAAGAATGTATTTTGTGGATGTCTCAACAACAGAAATCAATTAATTCAAATATTTAAATGAATAGTATGCATGTAATATACAAAAAAAAAAATATATATATCCAAACTGTAACTGCAATAATAGCGATTTGTAAGAAGACGTCGGTTGTGTGTTGAAAAATAGAAAATTCCTGTGGCGGGCTGGTCAGGTTTGAAGAAAACCTCATTATAATGGCTACGAAAAAGTAAGGAGTTGTTTCAGTGTGGCGAGACAAACAAAGAATGAATTGAAGGAGCACTAACAGATGTCGCGGACCCTTCGACACCCGCCATTTGGAAGGAGACTGTACTGTCGAACACCCTTCGACAGCCGCCATCAAGGTGATAATGGTCTTCAAGAGGATCTGGTGAGTGATATCCTTGCTTTGATTCTAGTTATACCTAGATAATTATCTGCATTCACATTTGCCCCTCCATATGACCTAAAATTCATAAGACATTTTTTGTGTCATGAGCTGATAAGGAGATGGTCTATTTGATTGGTCATTGGGAGACCTCCAAATTGGCTTCTGAACAATGTTTCCGGGAAAAAGGTTACTGCTTATAGAAGGTATAAGTTGGTTGATATTATAATTAAGCAAGAAGAGGATAGCATATTCTTGAAAAACTACTTTTGTTACCTTCCACACTAGTTTAAAGAAGAAAATATCTTCTAGATTGTTAAGCTCAGTGAAAACAACGAAGGTAGTGAAGATAAATTTAAGGAAGAGGTTAGGAATAATAATAAGCTTTGTAGGAATTGTTTTCACTTACCCATATTCGCCTTTAGACAAAGATCATATAACTCAACGTAGGAAATGGGGAACACACCCATGAAGATTTCACCACATCCTCACATTAAGAGATTGAAAATTTTCTAATACTCAAAATTTGGAAATGGTGTGGATTTAAGAATTATTAACCCTCAAGTCCCAATCCTTACATTTTACAAGCATTGGCTATGCTATAAGTCGAGTCACAAAATACATCGGAATAATATATTGATTTCCTTATTATACCACCTCTTAAACAAATATTGGTTTCATGCTTACGATCTTAATATATATATATATATATATATATATATATATATATATATATATATATATATATTATTATTTTTATTATTAAACATTGTACCTTTCAGTCCATGCTTTAATGAAATACTGAATCCTCAGCGCTCATCCAAACACAGTCATCCCCTACTATCATTATAGCACATTACTCTGTTGGACTGTCCATTGATATGTATTTTGGTTTGTCAGGTTAATGTAAACTGGAACATTCAGGCAAAAAGGGTATTTTTAAGCCTCATAGTTATTTTTGAGCAGTTTACTTCTATGCATTCTTTGTTTAAACACCTTTTAATGAGTCACACACTAGCAGGAGCTTTTTCACTCATTATATTCATTAATTTTATTAACATGTAAGTATTATCATTTTAAAAGTTAATTTTGTTTACCAATAAATTTGTTTATGTATCTTTTCTTAGTACATTCATGCAAAAATAAATTTATTTTTAAGTGAAAATCCTACATGACGACCTTAATATTCCCTACGTAAACGATCTTGCCAAATCCCGATTCCTAACCTTTCATTCCAAGTTGTCACCCCACCCAAATCCTAGAGGTCAATCCCTTTCCACTCAGACCCATCCTAAAAACCTTCCCAGGAGGCTTAAGAGACTTTGGCCCCATGACCAGCTACCCTAACAGCGGTTAAAAACACCAAAAATAAAATGTTAAGATATATTAGGAAGTGTCGATAATGTTTGGCTCCTTCCATATACTGTTTTACACTGATATGTATACATAGGCCAGCACAAAAGGTACAGATTTTAAATAAACATGAATTAAGAAAAAAAAAAAATTTTTAAGTGATGTGCAGTGTTTCTTAACAACCTGATATATATCGTTCATCTGAGCCATCAAGTCTTAGAGCCTCTGCAAACAAATTAAGCGACATTTTAAGTAAAAAAGAAAATATAGAATATTAGCAAAGAGTCGGCCCCCACCTGCAGCAGGGATTTTTCTCATTTCAGGGCCCGTTGAGAAAATTCCCAGCAGCACCATGGATGTCGGTGCTATTGGCCCAGATGTCATTGCACCGTTTCTGAGGTTCAATATTTAAAAGAATATAAACAAGAATTAAGTTAATCAATGTTTTTAATAAGATCCTCACTCAGCTGAAGTATGCTATCAGTTAGAGGTAGTTCAAAAAATTTATTTTTGAAAGTATTTTCAACCAGCATCACCTTTAAAAATATCATGATTTTAGACAATTTAATAAAAGAATCAAAAATTGTCAATCTCACAGGATAAATAACCTTCATCCACAACAGTGGCCAAGACATAATTTAACATAATAATTTAAAAGTCTCAGCATCACTTCAGACAAACATCATCAAATCGCTAACTTAGCCCACAAAAGACGAGTTTACCGAATACGGCACACCTAACATGTTTCCTCAGAATTGCGCTCATGTCATTGGAAGTTAATGTTTACTCTGTTGGCTGCGTTTCCCGGTACCAGAAGGGTTCGGTTTATCAGGTCTTCACCAAATTTCATCGTGGAAAGGTCTCCATATATTTCATTTCAATTTTTTAAAAGTGCTGATATTTTTCAATGGATCCCGATCACTGGTAAGTTGAATAAATTTCTTATTGTTTGATGATTTGATTTTATGTCAATGGTTTCCTCATAAGAAATAGTTTTACGAGTAAATAGAATGAGATGGTCAGCTGTATCCTCATTCTACTTGGTTCTGTAGGAGTGAAAACACTCGTCCTTCCCTGGTGTTTTTGTTTTATTTTTCTATCTCTGCTCACTGAAATGTTTAATACCAATATTTTGATATTCATAATTTCTATAGGCAGAACATTATTCACAAAGATGGCCTAATTGTCACCGAAATCATACAACTTCTAGAGGATGACATCCTGAATAGTACCATCGCCGGCAACCAAACTGACTGACAAAGATGAGGACAGTGGAGGTTTTATTGGTAATTTAACTCACAACCTATGTAAATGGAAGGATAACAGCGTGGTTGCTGTGGCGTTTAGTCCACGCAGGGAAAATCTGGCTGAGCCCGTAAAAAGGTTTTCTTCTGTAGAGAAAAAATATATTGCTCTACAAGCTGTTATTGCAGCTTATAATAAATACACGATAAGTACAGACAGAATGGATCAGCCAGTACTGTATATCGATTTAGGAGAGGAAATGGTATTGGACTTTACTGACGTGGTATTGGATTTTACTGGTGGCTTTTGGATGCGGAAGTACTGAAAGGAAAATTGACAAACTTGATTTTAGGCAAGAAATAGTTCTCTCGTACCTCACAAAGAATAAAATCCCTATACAAATCAATGGCTCCAACAGCATTGTCGACTAAGAGATCATCCAGAGTTCTAAGGGACTGTTCAATCTGCGAGCGAGTGCCCTAGCTCTCCCATTGAAGAAGATGATGCACCCCACGCACTCTCTTATGCAAGCGTGTGTTAAGAAGGCCGGCCTGCTTCCACTACAGCTCGGCAGCGCTAGCAGTACACGCACTGAAGCCATGACAGTACGTCCTGGGCAGTCAAAGAGCACTTATTCAGCTTCAGCGCTCTTCTACAAGACAACCTCTGTACTCATCTTGACCTAGGCAATGAGTAACGATATGAAGGAGTAGAGGCACTAATCCAGCCTGGAGAGCAGGAGGACGACAGAGAGAGCAAGGGAAGATGAATCCCGAGAATCAGACGAGCGGCTACACCATGTGGCCCACCACAACATAATCGTTTTCTCATCAGGCAACCTAATTATCAATAAATAACCCACTAACACCATTGGCTCTTCAAGCCAACGAAATGTTTAATTAATTGTAATGGCTTCTTTCACATAAGAGTTGATTATTATCTTTCTTACAGTCCACTATCACCAAAATCCATGCCTGGACTCGTATCCGGCGCTGTTGAGCATACTCACTCATAGATTTGAACGTACCACCCATGTTAGGGAGACGTTCAAATTATACAGAGACAGACCGAACTGATCACCCCCTCGGAAAAGTTGAAGATGATAAGAAGAGATGTGAAGGTTACAAAAGCAGAGTTGCATCAATTTGTTGGATTGTGTTCTAAATGTAACATTCCATTCCACACAAAGTAGTAATAGTAATTTTTTATATTACAAACATAAATTTCCATTTGAAAATTGTCAACTTTCAACTGAGTTTACATCTTTTGTTATCTTTCTATTTTTTTTAATTTTGTCTTCTTTGCCAAATTGATAATGATTTTTCTCAAAATTGCAATTAATTGTATAATATAAAAGTCTCCTTCGTTTATTTTTCATTATGTAGACCCTGTGTAATTTTGATCCTACAAAGGACGAGTGTTCCATTTATGGCACACCAACCAAATCCTCAATTCATCGTCACAGAATTTTTTTAAATATTCTGGGCCCAATCTAAAGCTAATGAGTCAAGAAATGCATAAAAAAAAATATATATATATATTTTTAAGTAAATAGTTGTCATCCTTTGTGGGTAAATCCTCAAAATTTCACACAACAAAATTATACGAAAATCTCTTTCTCAATACTCTCATAGTATAGGAATATGGTATTAATAATCATAGTATAAATATGCACACGATTAAAAAATATATATAAACTTATTTTACAACTGGTAAAAAAAAATAAAGTGCAAAAACATATTTAAAAAATAATTTAATCAAAATATTATAACACAGCCGAAAATCACAATCAATTAGAAAATATTTCAGACTCAAACTATCAATAATCTAAAAACATTAATTAATATTAATATTTGACTGACATTGAAAATGTTTTTGTGCATAAATATCTGTTATTATGGACAAAATCCAATTTTGAACTCTTGGTAACAATTTTCATTTTAATACAACTTCCTCAAAATTTCTTTTCCTCATATTTTTAAAATTATTAGTTTAATGAAACGGTAAAATGGAAGTAATAAGCTTTTTTCCTTAATGAACTGCATTCATTTTGTGAAAAATGGCAGTATAAAAAAAAAAGTAGGCAATTATTAATTGAAAATAATAATTCCACAGAAAATAACATTTTTTTTTTTATTAAATTAGTATTTAAGAAATTAGTTATTTATAACAATAAATAACGCTCTTCTTTGTTTGTTTAAAAAATACGACAAAAAAATCACAAACAAAATTGACATATTTTTTTTAATCTAAGAATTTGGCAAATCTTTAAACTTATACAATTCTATTGACTAATAAAGCAAAGATATTCGTATGTACAAAAAATTAAAAAAATTGTACTAAGTAAATGTTATAGATGTGTGTGTAGATTTATCTATGCATATGAATGTGGAATGTCTACAAAAACATCAGAAATTTTGTAAATGGCAATACTTCTTAGCTGTCCTCCCCAAGACCCACAAAGAAAAAACCTTTTGCGTTAAAGATAATTATTTATAATAAATTAAATAAAATGTGTGAAGTATAGCAGGAAATTGTGAATTTGTAGAACAAATGAGATGTTATGGCATATTATTTTAAGACATTTCTTATAAATCCACTTTTTTGATATTTTTTATTTGCCAAGGAAATAAGTACCACTGTCTTGAACTTATATTTAGAAATATATTAATGAAACTATTTATTGCAGATAATTATTTAAAAAAAGAAAAGAAAAGACATTTAAAACAAACATAAATTAAAGTTATACTAGTTTTAAACATAACTTCAAATATTTAAAAATATCTATTGAACACATTGTTTTCATATATAATAAAGCTATATTATTTGGTCTTCATTGATTTAATTGAGTTTTTAAAAGATGTTATCAACGCAATATCAGATAATAACGGGTTCTCATGTAATCAAAATTAGGATGATCAACAGTTGCAGTACACATTTTTGCCAAAAAATAAATTAATAAGAGTAATAAAACTATGCTTTCCATCATGATGAAGCGTGTAAGAGATGTACCAATTTCAAGCCAACTTCCTACATTATCCACCATATAAAGAAACTGTGCGGCCATAATATCACAGTAGAGTAAAACAATCAGAAACAGCATTTTGGCATTGGTCTACAAAAAAGATACAATAAATTAAAGTAAACTCGAAAAAAAGTTTTTTTTTTTTTAAATAAATAGACAATTTTTAAATTATTCAAAACTAACATAATAATAATAAAAGGGTTGAATGCCTTATTTTTGTCACTGAGAAATATTTCTCCAGTTTTTTTTTCTTGTGTTTTCCTCACTCTGGTGTTCCTAGACTGTGGGAGTTTATTTGTAGCAATTACATTGTTTGTAAGCCATAATTAGATATTATTCGTTTTCTGAGAAATTATATAACATATAGGGTATACTTGAAATTACATTTTCAGTTCATTAGTTGATGACAGTGCATCTCAGCATACATAATTTGAATAACAAACAAACACAATTAAAATAAATATAGTGAATACATTTAATAAAACAAATAAAATTAATGAAAACGTGTAAAGTGTTTCTTCCCTCCCTCCATAGGGTGGAAACCCGTTTATGAGGTTGATCTCATGACGTAATCCATAGAAAACTTCAGATTTCAGAACCCATAGATCACGAAAATAACAGTGGTTCAAATTTATGTATATATATTTTTCTGTTAGGTCTCTCACATGCTCAAAAATATTCTGATTTTGATGAAACATGGTACAAAAATACTTGATCAAGTTTAAAAGGCAAAGTTTGTTACCCAGCAAATACCACCTAACAGAACATTGATTTATGGGTGAAATTCAGGCGAAAAAAAAAAAAAAATTTCCTTTACGGATTTTCATTTATAGGTTTCCAGGTACAATTTTTATAGTTTCTCCAATGTAGGGAAACAAATTAAACCATTGTAAAAGCAGCCAAAGTAATTTTTATACCAATTTTTGGTTTGGGTACTTAAAATCGTTGGCTCACAAATTTTTGTAAGAAATCAAAAAGTAGTCCTTCCTTTTTAACAGGCCAATTATGCCCAACAAGGTTTATCTTCATCATTAGAGTCAGTCTCTGTCCATCTAGAAGTGTACAGTCATATATAAAGTGGTTATAAGCATGTTCTGTCTCTTCATTGTCAGAACTGACTTCCTAACTTTAACAATGCAATTCACCTTATTTTAAAGTATTACTGTTAATTCCACTTTTGAAACTGCTTAAAACAGTGAGAAGAATGTTCACGTTCTTCCAGCAGTCCTGGTTGACTATAATAAGGGCTTGAACCATATTTGAAGTATATTTCCTTTTTAACAGGGAATGTAACCTTTTAAAGGCATGGTCCAAGTAGACACCTACTTGGACCTTGCCTTCGGACCGGATAGATATCCCCTGATCCAACCCCGAGTATCTTCGGATCGAGTAGACGGATGAGTCATTATCTTGCGTCCCTGCCATTTACGTGCCTTTCAAAGTATTATCTGCTCTCTATGAGCGGACTAGTATTTTTTATTTATCATTGTCACCAATAGATATCGTAAGTATTCACTTCTTCCACAATTCACTAGTAATAAGGATTTTATCTTTTACTGGACAGTACCGTTACTATGCGATGAATATGTCCAAGAGGAAACTAATCACTATTTTAACGGAACTATAAAGAAGATGCCCCTGTCAAAAAATATCAAAAGGTATAAAGAAATTACGCCCAAAATTTTTTATATTTTCTTGGGTCTACTTTTATTAATGCCCCTCTATTAAAAAATTGCCGTTTCCGGAATTTTATTAGAAAGATCTACTTATTAAAACGCCCATATTTTCTAACATAATTTCGAGAGGTGACTTTTTGTTGTACCTTTGAATCCTGCATTTCTGTGATAATTACCAGATAACCCAGGATACAATTTTTAAAATTAGGATGCCAGTGAACCATATGAAAAATAAATTTTGCGAGGCAATGTACCCCCCTTTTGAAAATTGATTTGTAGGTTAAAGCATTTTATTATTTAATGTTTCGGCTCAGGATTAATCCTTTTCAATTAACATGTTCGATCGATTCCATCTACAGGGGAAAAAAAGGTTTGTGTTGTCTGCAAGAAAAATAGTATGAAAGGTGATGGGGTATATGTGCAAAAAGTGTAATGTTCCCTAGTGCTTATTGTACGGTTTTGAAATATATCACACTCTACAAAATTATTAGTTTTTCCCCATTTCTTGAAGTGAATAAATAATTTATAAATAACAAAAATAAAACAATACTTGACAGATTCAAAATTTACATGAAAATAATAATAAATTGACAAAATCTTAATGGCTAAAAAGAATTTGATATTATTTGTGATACTTACGTTTGCAAGATTGATAACAATTCTAAAACAGCATGCCACCAAAAAAAATGGCAAAATTATTCTTACTAGAAATAATATCATCATCATGAATGGAGAAAATGTAGCTACAAAATTTCTTATCCAATTAGTATCAAATGAATTGAATGACGCTAAATTTCCAATCCCAAAGAAACACACAAATATGTAGAATATCTGATATAAAAGTTAAGATTTTATTCTTAATAAATGAAAAAAGGAATATTAACGGAATAAAATCAATGTTTACCTCTGGCAGCATAGCATACAAAACGTATCTCATTTAATGATGAAATAAATTGAACTCATTTAGAAAGAATATATTAGATTTTATTTTCCCCCACTAATTTATTTGAAATCTGATGAGCTTATTTTTATCCAAAAAATTATTATTCTGTTTAAGTCAAATCAAACTAGGTTCTTTTACTTTTTTTTCTCCGACTCCTAGAAAATGAATTTATGCCAATATCTCATTTTTATGATACATTAAACTGAGGATCCTATGAGTTAAAACTCCCAACTCTTAGCCGCTTAAAGGCTACATTCTAAGTATCTTTGAGCCAGTTAAATGTCCTAGACAGGCTATGCTTGAGTATCTTCGGGCCAGCTAAACGCTCTCTTATAGACTATGCCCGAGTATCTTTGAGTTATTATCTGGCACCCCTGTCTTTAAAGTGGCATATAAATAATATCAGCTCACTGTGAGTGGACAGTAGTATTTCTAAATTCACTTGTAATAAGGCTTTTCTCTTTCACAGGATGATACCATTACTTTTACTTGGGAAAGCCCTAATTAAAACATTGGGCCCTTCAGTTATTCAGTGTCTACTGACTTATTTGGTGCTCGGTGTTTTGATTGATAATCCTAATTGTTATTTAATATAAAACCAGGAAGACCAAAGAGTTCTATAAACGATCCTATAAAATACCTAAAAAATTCCACACAAGGCTGCCAAAACGATAAGGTGGAAGAAGATCCAAAGAAAAAGATAAAATATTGCAACTGGAACATGGAAAAGAAGAGTACTGGAATGATTCCATCTACAGGGGGGGGGGGGGGGTGAGAGCCGACAAGGGTATATGTTGGCCCTGAAAAATGAAGTACACATGAAAAAAATATAATGTTCCCTTGTGCTTATTGGACTGTTTTGAGCGATATCACACTCTAACAAATTATTTTTTTATAAATTTATATTTCTAAATAATGTGAGCAGGGAAAAGAGAGGATGGAAAATATCGTTGAAAAAGTTAGTAGTCAGACAGTAAGCAGAGCCAAAAGGCAAAAGTAAATTGTGCATATTATTATCCGACTTTGATTCGCCTGGCAGGGGAGAATAGCCCGACCTTGGCCAGCCACACAGTGTAGAGCTGCTATATTCGCCAGCTTTTAAAGGATTAAATATCCACTAAATTACACAAAGGAATTGGATTGATCAAACATCTTTGTCTCATACTTTTACTCTCCAAACATATTCAAATTCGTTTGGAATATTTTAATAATTAGTGCTGCCAAAAAAAGATTTGATTACCTCATAAGAGAATGTACTATTGCAATAAAGTAAATGTACAAATATATTGCCTCAAAAAGGATACAAAAAAATAGCTTCTTCTAAAATCGTCCAGGGAAATGTAGCCAAAATCAAGTGGGGTTCTTAGGTTCACTGGAAGAGGATGCTGAAAAAAAAACAAAAAAAAAACAAACACATGTATTAGAGAAAAGAAGAATGGTTTATTGCATTTTCTATTTTATTGATAGAAGCTTTTCTATCAGTTAAGAATAAGTTTTCCCATTCTGCAAAGCTTTTAGACCTAAAATCACCTAAATAACGATGGAATGACCTAGACATACCTAATCTTTAAAATAGAAAATACAAAGAAAATTTGGTACGCTCATAGGAGTGTGTTTCCTGCCCTGTTTAAACCTCTTTGGGTGTATAGGTAGTTTGCAGAGTTACAGGTAGGTTATTGCCAGTTCTATTCTATCCAAAGAGGTTCTGTTATCTTTAATCGTTCCTGTTAACGGCTTTATGAATTTTTAATTTTTGATTTTATTAACATGCCGAAAGTGAAATCAAATTTGATATGGCAACGGATTGCAAATGATTCACAGTTTACTACAGACGGGAAGGTGATTTATTGCCAATCATGTCAGAAACATGTAAGTACACCTTATATTTTCCACTATACTTCCGCGCTTATTAAGATTATTTTGATGAAAAACATTAATTACAATTATTTTATAATGTTATTTTTGACATTCGTTTCGATTTCTAACTACAACATGCTTTTGGTTACAGTTAAAATGTGAAAAAAAATCTCGTTTTGACCAGCACCGAGTGTCAGCAACCCATCTTAATGCTTGCAATTCAACAACCAAAACAATGCGACCTTTTATTTTCTCTTCTGTAAAAAATCACCATGACGATAAAAATTGTAAATTCCGCTTGTGTGAAGCACTTGTTTCGGCCAATGTGCCTTTTCACGTCCTAAAAAATGTGCTATTTAAATTGTTTCTTGGAGATTATGTCGGGGAAAAAAATCCAGAAGAATCCACTATTCGAAAAAACTATTTACCTAAAGTGTACGATGACAAAATGAATAAAATTTGCGAAGAACTAGACAATTCATGTATATGGCTAAGAGTCGATGAAACTACAGATAGCTGTGGGCGTTTCATTGGTGCAGTGATAGTAGGTAAACTATCCGTGGACGCCCCCAGAAAATCCTATCTCATACTATGTAAGGAGTTAGAAAAAACGAATCATAGCACAATAGCTTGTTTAGTCAGAGAAGCTCTAAGGATTTTGTGGCCTGGAGAAGGTTGAGATGATAAAATTTTACTTCTTCTAACGGACAGTGCTGTTTACATGCTCAAGGCAGGAGAAGTATTGACAGCTTTATACCCTAACATGCTTCACCTTACTTGCCTTGCTCAGTCTTCACCGTGTAGCAGAAGAAGTAAGAAACCATTTTCCAGAGGTCAATCAACTCATTTCCTCGATGAAGCAAATTTTTTCAAAAGCTCCTTCCCGAGTCCAGACATTCAGGGAAATTTTACCAGGAGTGTCACTTCCTCTCGAACCCATTTTAGCACGCTGGGAAACCTGGCTGCCTGCAGCCCTTTATTACGCCGAGCACTTCAAAAAAATAAAAACATTTGTGGACGATTTGGACATTAATGAAGCAGCTGCCATTTCTAAGGCTTCCATGGTCCTTCAGAGCAACAAGATTTGTGGTGCACTCACATTCCTACAAGCACATTTCTCAGACCATCCAAATCTCATTGGAAAATTGGAATTGTCAACAATGGAGCTACAAGATGCAATCACCATTATCGACTCTGTTGTAAAAAAAGATATTCCTGGTCCAACAGGGGAAGCTGTCAACTCCAAATTGGACAAAATTCTAAAGAGAAATCGGGGTTTTGACAAAATGAGAATTGTGTCCTCTTTACTCTCATGTGAGCAATGTTCCATTGACGCATTACCATGGGGGCCATCAACAGTGGCGGCAATGAAAGATGCCCCTATGACGTCTTGTGATGTAGAAAGATCTTTCTTTGCTTTTAAGTCTGTTCTCAGAGACAACAGGAAAAATTTCACCATAGAAAATCTGGGCACCTATATGGTAATTTACTGTAACAAGGAGTAATACCTATTTTAGCTTGATATTTTCCCTTTTAAATGTTTCCACGACTTCATTATTTTGTTTTTAACATATTTAAGTACATGCTTATAAAACAAAAAACAATTAAAATAAATATGTCCTTTACATATTAATTTTTATTGTTTTTTTTTATGTTCTTATTTATTTTTTGATTAATGTATATTTTATTAAATAATTTAATTTTTTTTCTTTTTTTTTAACAGTGCTTTATTTATAAAATGTATTTTTTTTTATTTATATAGATTTCAGTCAATTTGTTTTTCAAATAAAAATTTTGTTGAATATTTGGACTACTTATTCTTTTTTAAAAAAATAACTCATATTTTATTTTTATTTCCTCATATTTTCCCCCTTCTCAATATTCTATAAAATAATGTCATTTGTTGTTTATTTTTATGTCTCTATGGTTAAAATATACATATTAATTTATCAATGATAAATTAATCAAAATTATTAATGATTAATTATAATAGATTGAACCTATTTTCGAACCTATTAGAACATTTGTATCACCTAAAAAACCTAAAATCGATTTTTAAATAAAAACCTAAAAAGACCTATTATGCATGTTGCAAAAACCTAATTGGATGCTTATTTTATCCTAAAAATCCGGCCCTAGTTATATTATATGCTTTATAACTTTAAAGATATGAGAAAGGAGTGAGTGCATACTATGAATTCAATCTTATTTGATTCTGTTGCCTTACATAGGCATTAGCTCTTCTTTGCAACTTACAGGCAGCAAATATGAAATTCAGTTTAATGTATTATTAATCAACATCTGAATAGAGAAATTTAGATACATGATATAGCTGATTAAAGTCAATTTATTGAGAAAAAAATCAAATTACATTTGATATTAGGGAGTTAGAAGAACCAATTTAGCGAAACTATTGTCTTACCATAGATTCTAGGCTCGAATAGTAAGATTAAAGTGAAGTAAGAAGCGTCACAAAAGACAGACCTGGAGTAAAGGAACAAAAAAAAGAGAGGAGAAAAAAATGCGGCCAGGAAGAAAGAATGGAAAATTAAGCAGATAGAGGAGACAGAATGAACCACCAGGGTTTTCTAAAAAAAAAAAAAAAATGTAAATAAGAGCAGAAAATCCTTCAAGCCAAGGGTTAGATAATGTAAAAAGAGAGAAGGAGAAAATTCTGGACTCATGGTCTTGCCAATTTAAAACTCTTTTAAATGAAGAAAACAAAGACAAGTTCATAATTCCAATTGGTGAACTTGATTTTGACCCCTTAAAAAGAGCAATGGTAGGCGTGTTTTGGAAGAAGAAGGTTCACAGTTAAAAAATATTCAACCTTAGGATGATACTGGATAAATCTCGAGAATACAGAATGACAAGCCATCATCTCTTTATAGACTTTCAGAATGACTATAACTGTTTTAAAAGACTTTAAACTGTATAGAGCTCTCTGTGAACAAAAATTCCTCTGCTTGATTCAGATGCTCTTGGATCCTCATAGTGAATGGACTTTACCAAAAAATAGTAAGAGCCAGATCACGATTTATGGGGGAGGATGCTGTCATCCGGAATGACCGAGACCGAGGCTAGTGTTGAGGAGGCACACACGATAGAGATATCTGGCTAAGGCCGAGAAGACCAAGGACCACACCGATCTGTAGTACCACAAAGTAAATAAGCCAATTTTTTGAAAAATTGTAAATTTACACTTGCTACTTGAGAGCAGAAAAAACCTATTTAAGTACAGTTTGGAGAAACTCTTTTGTAGATTTGATGCTCAAAGGAAGCAAAGAATTTTTTTTTTAATCATTGAAATCTTAGAAGGCACAAGGTATATGGATGTTTTTTTTTTTTTTTTTTTTTTTTTTTTTTTTTTTTTTTTTTCCGTAAATGACATAACTAACTCACAGGTGGATAAATCAATTTTAGTTTTTATATTCTGTTTGTTCATTTTCATAAAAATTTGTTTTTGACATGTTCCTTCATCATCTGGTGTGTTAAATATGAGATGACGAATGCACTACTAATGATTCTGAAAGTTTTAGAAGTTAGAGGTCTGAAATCATCCTGTAAAACACAAGTTTTTAGGATTCAGAGACTTTATAGTGTGAGAGATATAACTTGTCACTCGGGGAAATCGTAGAGGGGGCTCAACATTGCTATTTCTACAACCCTTCCAGCCGTAGTTTAGCCTATACCAGGAACTAGGAGAGGCAGGAGTGACAACCCAACAAGGCTGTCATTGGCTAGAGGCGCCTTCACCTTTCCCTAACCGTCCACAGTCGAATGACAAGTTATCTCTGCCTCACTATAGTGCATGAAATTTTCCTCTTGAAATAGTTACCATGTGTCATCTTAAGACTTTGATTTGTTATAAATTTTATGAATCTTTCTTCAGCAGGAACTGAACTTTTAGTTACAAACTATAGTTTGTAACAAAAGTCAGTATGTTCCTACAGGCAAAGCATATAGGAGTAACTTATCTCAAATCAACTTTCTGTGGCATATCTTTGCCTATACTGGAGGCATTCAATTATTCATCTATTTTTTTTAATGTATCTGTCATTTCTCAAAAACAAGATTATTGGTTAACAAAAGGATTGACACCTCATATCTGATGAAGGAATTCTATTAAGTTTAATTTTTCAATGAAACTTTTTTTTTTTTTTTTAAGATACTAGGTCAAAATATTTGACATGAGTCTGAGCATTCTTTTTAATGGATCTTAACACTAGAAGGACTAGACTTTTTTTATACCTAGATAGTCACGATGGCTATGTGCAACCATTTATTATTTTACTTACTTTAATACTCTATATTAGTAAATTGTAGTATTAAAATTTTCTCATTAGCATTGCTGATTTTAATTACTATTGTTTGGCCCGATCAAAAATTTTATAAAAAAGATGTGTTACCTATTTTCTAGTCACCGCTCTGGTAGATACATTCTATGCTTGGCATGTAATATATCTACTCCAACTTTATTTTCGTTAATACACAATACTATTGTGTCTCTAATGTTTTTTCCCCCTCAGGTAACAAGTCAAAATGTGCCCTTGTTCATTTAGAAAACATTTTGTAGGATACAATTATATTGAAGGGTGGGGAAAGATCACTAGCCCCATTTACACGTACACTCCAACCTCACGCTCCTGGCGCATCGGTTTGGAGAGGTGCATCAGGAGCATGAGTTTGGAGCGTACGCTCCAACACTCTTCATGTAAACACTCCCGGGTAACTAGTCAGTTGAATTGAAGCCTTTTCAGTAGTAAAGTTTCATGGCAAGAAGATATATTAAGGAAAGGATTTATATGAATAAAAATAAAGATAATTTATATACTAGTATGTTTTTATCAGCCTGCATGTCTGCCTCGCTTAATTCGTGTGCGGTTCCTGAATTTTGGTGGAATTCCTCTTCAGTAAGTTCCTCGTAATCAATATTACTAATACTGTTTGAAGGTTCTTCTTGGTACTTAGTAATAAATCAAAATACCATAACATCGGCTTGTGCGATTCTTCTGTGCCTCTTCCACTCATTGTTGCATCATTAATTTTTTTAAAATCCTTCCAGAAAGCGCCACAAATCCCTTGATTTTTTAAAGAACAAATTCTTTGTTTGAATCCAAGTCTTCATACTGCTTTCAGAATGCTAACAATTTTTCATACGCACAGTTTTTGAGATTTTTATTTTTATAGTCTTCAGTTTTTATTCTCCATAGGCAGGAAAAACACCTGTATAATTCAATAAATGCTTCTAGGTTGTCCGATTCCACATATTTTAATTAGACGAATAATAGTTTAAATTAAACGGATAATAAACTGACCGTACTGAACTGGTGTCTAGCAAGTACTGTTTGGCAAGATCTGAAGCGTTTGATTGGAGTGCGTGTGTGAACATGCCGGTGCAGGTCAGAACCTGCACTCCCGGAGCGTCACCCCAATCTCACACTCCTGGCATCTCGGCGGCTAGCATTCACACACAGAGGATTGGAGCGTACACTCCAAAACTGTTGGAAAACCTGTGAGTGTAAACGGGGCCAATGGGTTCTTGAAGTAACTGGCAGGAGTTGCGCCCCATAATTGTTTCAAAAACATTCACTTATATTCGGGGTCTCCCTTGGTCTAGTGGCTAGTGCGCTAGATTCATAAGCGGGAGAGCGTGGGTTCGATCCCCACCGGCGACAGGAATTTTCTCATCTCAGGGCTCGCTGAGATAATTCCTGACTGCACCCTGGACGTCAGCACTAATGGCCACGATTTGTCGATGCGCCGTAAAAAAAAAAAAAAAAAAAAAAAAAATTAACTTATATTGGGGTCTCCCGTGGTCTAGTGGCTAGCGCACTGGATTCATAAGCGTGAGATGGTGGGTTCGATTCCCACCTCCGGCAGGAATTTTCTCATTTCAGGGCTCGCTGGGAAAATTCCTCGCTGCACCCTGGATGTCGGCGCTAATGACCTAGATGTAGATCTTAACAAAAAAAAAAAATATTAACTTATATTTGCGACGTTTCGAACCTTAACACGACTTAATTTAAGGTACGTATTGGGTGGAGTGAATAAAAGCTAGCAGTTGCTAGAATTAAGTATTTTCCAAGCAATTGCTTAGTTTTAAGTGAATAAAAATGTTAGCTGCAACTAGGCCTAGCAGTTGCTTTGTTTATCACAGTTCCTAGAGAGCATTTTGGGGGTATGGAATATTATCAATCTACAACTTGGAATAGTTAGACAATTAAAATGCTATTACACCCAAAAGAAATTATTGTTTCTGAACAAAGTGGTCTCATTAATTTTATTTTTAAGATTTTTATGACAAATTTTTACCGAGTTCGGAGGGGGCTGAAGCCCCTCAGCCCCCCTTTATGGGGCCCATGCATGTCGGCAGTTGCACAAGGCACACTAAGCCAGATGAGGAGAGAGAGACAAGCAACAAACCCTGACAGGAAAGGGCAGGGATGAGGGAGGCGAGGTCGGAAATCTAGCTGCAGCTAAGTTCTTAGTACCAGCTAGCCTTAGCATTTCCTTAGTTTATCAGGAGCTGAGTCTAACTTACTTAGATCTTCCTACCTAAAAGTAGCTGCTGTTTATTCAGTCGGTATTGAGCAAGAGCTAAATCTAAAAGATAGATTCTACCTGCTAGATACTAGGTTTTATTAACTCCGCCCAATATACTGTATAACCATATACCTAATATATAGTATTTGTATTGGTATTAGTGACAGAGGAGAGCCTTCTCCTTAATCTTGGTTTCACTTTTATTTTACACTGTAGATGCCTGATGATGAACCTAAACAGAAGATGAACCTAAAAAGAATTTTTTGGAGCAGCTCCTCCCAGTTACTTCAAGGATACAATTAATTTATACTAAATTTCATGACTGTTAATAACTCGCTTTTATTTCTCCTCAATGCAGCAACTAGAGAAATTTTTTTTAATCACAGCTTATATTATATAAACTGAGAGCTATTGGATAAACGATAATTGTACTGAAGGGGGACTAGCCCCAACAAATGTGATATCTGCTAGGATCCTAACGCTATAAGTCAAGTTTATATAGAAAATGAACATTGCTTGACAAAAATGTTTTTGAGGATGGCTCACTTTGAATTACCAGTACAGTTCAATTGAAAGACAACTTATTTCCCCTATAACTGCAATGCTCCTACTGCAAATTTAATTTTTCTTGGTCAAGGCTCATATATATCTTCTTCCCAGAAGTCTCACCCATATTGTGCATGCACCAATATTTTGGTGTTTCCTCTACGGAGACCAAAAAAAGTAAGCAAAATAAGAATCAAAATAACAAGAAATTGATAAATATTATATTTTATATTCCCAGTTCCACTTGATTTATGGATAGCTGATTTAACTTATGACTTGGAATTTAAACTTTGAGGAAATGTGTATTCTCTAGCTATTAAAACAAAAAGAAATTGCTGTACCTGATTACTCAGTTGTTCCTCATATTTTATCCACAAAAATAGATTAATGGACAATAATAATGGGAATAATGCATCATAAGACATAGAAAACAATAAGAAACTCATTCCAATTGAATAACTCAAATTCAATAGTTTGGCATATATATGAACAGCACCAAATTTCATAGAGACAAGATATATCACTGAAAAAAATAAATTAGTTATTAAATAAAATCTTTTAAAAACCTAAATACTTAATGAGATCAATAAATGTAAATATAAAATTTTGGGTATGAAACGCTCTAAATGTTGGGGTAGAAACACAATGTACTATAATACACAATGTACAATATACTATTTTTTTTTTCAAGGTAGATTTAGTCAGGATTTTCTTATAAGAAATATAGTTTTATTAAGATACCAAGACCGAACCCTGAAATGTACCTTCACAATCCCAATGATCAACGACCTCCTCTGAATTTATTATTTTTTATTTTTCTTTAAATCCACCGATCAGGAAAGCCCAATGAAGATAACATGGCATTTAAGAGACATATGATTAAAATATAAATATTTACATTTTTTTTTTTTAGAAAAGTAAAGTAAAGGTAGAAGGTTCACTGAGAAAAATGGCTAGAAAGAAGAAAAAATTAATAATGATTGGCAACAAATGGACTTCATGGGAAAAAAAGTCTGACTAGCAGGAACTGCATCATCTTAGCGTAATTCCGTTCTTCTACTATAGTAATAATTCTACAAATAAATGAAATAAAAAAAAAACAAAAAAAAACAGCATAAAGGCAGTTGAAAATATTCAAAAGGCGTCATCGAATCTCTCTCTTGGAAAGCTATATTTCTAACAATAATTTTTTTTTTTCTTATTTTACTTATTCTGTTTTATTGTCAAATACATTCTCCTACTATAAGCAATTAAAAAATATCAAGATATAAAAACATATAAAAAGAACCGTTCGAATAAACGAACAAATCAATCAATTACTTCAAAGTTTTAAGCACTTATTTCTCTGATTGACATCGCCTAATCAAAACTTTTCTTAGAACCTTTTTTGTAGAGCATTTAGTAAGCTTTCGAATGGTAACCTTCCGCTTACCACGATTCCCAACCGTTTTCGAGATATTAAGGAAAATATGGGTCTCCCATGGTCTAGTGGCTAGCGCGCTAGATTCATAAGCTGGAGATGGTGGGTTCGATCCCCACCGGCACCAGAAATTTTCTCATCTCAGGGCTCGCTGAGAAAATTCCTGGCTGCACCCTGGATGTCGGCGCTAATAGCCAAGATTTGTTGATGCGCCGTAAAAAAAAATAAAAAAAAATTAAGGAAAATATACGAAGTTCCCCAAACTTTACATGTCTTTTAATAAAATATTTTATTCTAATTCTTCCTTAACTCCAAACATAACCTAAATTTCATCATATTAGTTTTTATGAAATTTGAACATACAAAAAATGTTTCAACCCAATTCTACCAGTCCAGGCAACGAATGCTTAAAAACAGCTATAGGTGGAAATTTTTGGAACAAAATTTTTGATTTTGTAACTTTGTTTGGGCTGGATAGGAGGTGAACATATCAAAATTCTTCGCCCGTAGCCTTTGTGCCGGGGGGAGGGGGGTTAGAAGGTCCCATTTTTCGGGTTTTCACTTATATCTCGGAAACCCTGCGTCCTAGCGACATGACCATTCTATAACAAATGAAAGCTGATTAAATTTCCTACAAGTTCTATTCAATAAAGTTTTTCAAGATATCTTTAGTTTTCAAAATATCCGCTCTTGAATGTCAGTCGTTTTGGGAAAAAACACACTTTTTCTATATCTCTTCAACGATGAACCCAAAAAATAAATGCCGGTTATAGGGTACAGTGAGGAATTTTCCCAACGAGCCGTGGAATGAGAAAATTCCTGCCACCGGTGGGGATCGAACCCACCATCTCCCGCTTATGAATCCAAGGTGCTAGCCACTAGACTACGGGAGATCCCACTTGTGGTTACTTGTATTTTTATTTGATAAGAAGGAAGGAATGTTAGGTAGGTTGAAAATTTGGAAACAACATTTGTTTGATCAGCAAGAGAGGCAGCAAGGGGCAGGGGATATTGAAATTCAAGCGAAAGTTGTCTCCTTGAAGAGTAATAAGGTTCAACAAACGAAAAAAAAAACGTGCAGCATACAAAAAATAGCAAATAATCTCACAATGTTTTTATTTTAGTAAGTAACAAGATTGGTGAAAGAATAAGAATTTAATTAAGATTAAAAAAATAGTTTAATTAAACAAAGTTATTGGTTTAATCAAAACACTTGACTTAAATTGCACGAGACCGTGAATAAAGATGTTTAATTAAAAAAATAAACATATAGAATATATCAATATTTTTCAAATAATAATTATAAACATGAAAAATGTTCACTTCTTCATCTATCCATCATGATTATAAATAAAATAGTGAGAGCGAGAGAGAAAAAAAAATAAATAAAATAAACAGTAAGAACAAAAAATAAATAGAAATCGTCTTCCGTAACTGATTGATAACTCATCTTTAGGCAAAAGTCTATTTTGTTTTCAGCAGCAATCCGGTATCATTCTTTCCACCATCCTACTTTTAATTTCACTACTTGCCTTGTTACTTCTACAGGACAATGATAAATTAAGAAAAAAAAAAAATGGATAAGCATTAAATTACTCATTCTTAGAATAGGGTAGAAGCAAAAGAAAAGCCGTAAGAGTAGTAACTTTAATAATGTTCACATTACCATCAGGATCTGAACAAATCCATGAATTGTGACCCAATGGCCACAGAAACAGAGCACTCTAAACAGTATCATTTCTCCCAAATTTAAATTATAAGTGCTATTAAACCACTTTATGCACTGAAGCATAGTTTGTAAATATTCTGTGCTCCAACTTTCCATATCTGAGAAAACAGTTCCTGAAGGAGTCGCCATCGACATCTGAGAAATTGCTTTTTGGAAAGGTAAGACCCATCAGGTGAAACTTAGATGGGGGACAGATTAAATAACGCACAAGAGTAATCATATTATAATAAAGAAATGTGGATAATCGAGCTCTGACGTAATGCAGATAAGTTCAACAGTTTTTTCATGAACCATTATCTTCAAGCACTATTACATAAATTTTCGACAATTTTATCCCTTCATGAAGTTGAAGAATGTCCAAAATGAGGTTTGCCATGAATTGTGCAAGAGCCAAGAAAATCACTAGTACAGTTGCATTTTTATCATTGAATTGTCCTTCTTTGGCCCCTTAAAGGCTACGGCCTGAGTATCTTCAGGCCAGAGAAGGGCATAACTTTATTTATATATTTATTTATATTCGTATAAAAATACAAATTTATTCGTACATCATACAATTGTAAATAAGAATATAAATAAATGAATTCATAAGTGTGAATACGAATTTATTTGTATTAACGTATATTAAATATAAAAATACAAATAAAATTTTATTCGCACATTTTTCTGCGAATACAAATAAATTCACAGAAAAAATTGTAAACAAAAAATGTGAATATTCACAAAAAAATCAAGTGATTACAAAACAATTTACATTAAAATATATGAATACAGATTTATTCACATTATAATTTGTGAATACAAATTTATTCACAAAAAAAAAACACAAATAAATTATGAATTTATTGGTATTAAGGATAAGATTTTGTTGTGAAAAATTCGTATTCATATATTTTAATGTGAATAAATTTGTAATCACTTGATTTTTTGAGAATATTCACACTTTTTGTGATTATTTACAATTTTTTCTGTGAATTTATTTTATTCGCAGAAAAATTTGCGAATACAATTTTATTTGTATTTTTACATTTATTATACGTGAATAAAAATAAATTTGTATTCACACTTATGAATACAAATTTATTTATATTCTTATTTACAAATATATGAAGTATGAATAAATTTGTATTTTTATTTATAAATAAAATTATGCCCATCTCTGCTTCAGGCCAGCTAAATATTGTCTTCAGGCTAAGCCCAAGTATCTTTGGGATGACCAATCTTCATGTGGGTCACTGTCTGGTGTAACTTTATTTTACATGCCCTCCAGAGTATTGTCACTCACTAGAGTTGACAGTAGTGTTTTTAATTTATCTTGTTCACCAATAGATATCATAAGTATCACTTCTTCCACTATGAACTACTAATAAGCCTTTTGTCTACCTCCGGACAGTTATACCAGGGGGCATCCATTGCACTCTTTAAACAGTGGTCCCTTCAGTTATTCAGTGTCTACTGTGTGTTGTTTGGTGGTCTGTATTTTGACACAGTCTATATTTGTTACAGTCTATATTTGTTATTTTATATAATAACTAGGAAGAGCATGCAATTTGGTATAAACAATTTTTCTTTCAAATATTAGATCTTTCTACACTAAATTTGTAAATTCGCTACAAAGAAAAAACTGATTGTGACAGATTTCCACCTGACTCAAATAAGAGAGTAGTTAGAAAAATTACACACTGGGCTGCCGAAATGATATATATTTATATATTAACGGGGAAGACCACAAATTGTATACGCAGTCTTAGAAGAGAGTTAGATAATTTCACTTGAGGCTGCCAAAACAATAAGGTGGAAGAAATAAAAAAAATAAGACAAAACATTGCAACTAGAATATGGAAAAGAACGACCCTATATTGGAATATTTGTTGTCTGTCAGAAAAAAAAGTACAAAAAGGGACAATGTAAATGTGCAGAAAGCATAATGTTCCCTAGTGCTTATTCAACTGTTTTGAGGTATATCACACACTAACAAATTATCTTTTTATAAATGTTTATTTATAAATTGAAGGTCACAGGGAATAAGTTGCTAAGTCTAAAAATTGGAAAAGTGAGTTAAGTGCGCTATGATAATCTCCTAAGACTCATGGATAGTGTAACAAAGTCCCAAACTCACAGCCTTGATATTTTCTGACTTATAAAGATGTGGGTTTCGTGGCATCTTGTAAAATAGCTTGTTTTATCTGATAATTCAACTTACGGAAATTCAGTCAAGCACCGTTCATGTGAACAACAATGTAAGTCGAATTAACATAGTTTATTTCAATGAATGTCTGTGGACATCTGCATTTATATGTTTTTTCACTGTGGTATAATGCTTTACACATAGTGATTGTTTTATGTTAAATCAATTATTTCATGTTTAGAGTGGCGTCATCAACAAGAAAAACAAGATATATCGAATTAATAAAAGATTTAAATAATGATAACAATAATTCCTACAAAATCAACAAAAAAATAATTAAGTTTAAGTAAAAATTAACAATTAAAATTAAGTATTTTTTTATAAATTTTTATTACTAAATAAAATGAGCAAGGAAAAGAGAGGATGGAAAATATCATTGAAAAAGTTAGTAGTCAGACAATAAGCAGAGCCAAAAGGCAAAAGTAAATTGTGTATATTATCATCCAACTTTAATCCGTCTGGCAGGGGGGAGAAGTCCAACCTTAGCCAGCCATACAGTGTAGATCACTGCTACATTCAACAGCTTTTAAAGGATTAAACATTCACTAAATTACACAACGATTTTTTTTTAAATAATGTAAATGGGGGGAAAGGAAGATGGCAATAATATGGCAAACATTTCCAAGTGAGTAAAGAAATTGTCAGATTACTATACTTTTAAGAAACTAAGAAATATTACACAGCTTGAGATTGTAGATATGACTTTCAAATAATCTTTTCTATAAAGTGATTTCTCTGCTTAAAAATGTTCTTTTACAGGTTGAGTTTTAAAAAATTAAATAGGAAAAAAAGGAATACTTACACAAAACAGTAAACGATATAACTTGATGATGTAGTTTTAAGCCTTCTCCTTTTTTATAATTTATTGAAATTTCGTTCATAGTTATAAGTTGAAAGGGAGTAACACCCATTTGAAATACTGTAGCATAATTAACCATTCCAGCAATTCTTACCGATGGAACACAAATGAATACTGCCATACCGATATACCAAACACATCCAATAATCACTCTAAAATATTTTTAAAAGCCTTATGAGTATTAATGACTGCAGAGAGATAAATTTATATATTTATATATATATATATATATATATATATATATATATATATATATATATATTCTGCGCCTCATTTGTAGTTCAGGGACGCAGAAATGAGCATCCTATCTCAACATGTAACAAAGCTATTTAAACTTTTGTTTTTTTTTTTCAAAACTATTGGGTTTTCTTATGAAAAACAGTGTTTTCCGGATTTCTGGTCTATGTATCGTAAATGACGACCACATTTTTAGAATCTACATTAAATTTCCAATTAGAAACACCAGTTATTGAAATGTTGTCATGTAAATTAGGAGCTACACAAAGAGCCACATAGATGTGAACTATTGTTATTAGTGTTTTCTTAACTCATTCAATATTTTCTTAATCAGCTATTTGCAGACTTAGAGGTTTGCCTCCGTCTCAAAAGTTGCCTTATTTAAAATTCTTTAAAATGGTACCCTGTTGCTTTGAAAACAAAACTTATTTAAGTCTGCTTTTTTCTGATTTCTAAGTCAAAACCGATACATTTGCTGTAGCTTGAAGAAACCAATCTGAACAGATTATTTAATTTCACGCGAATATGGTGATGTCCCATCCTTCCAACATTAGGTACACACACTTTTTCCTCTGATTAAAGATTATGGGACCCCTCGGAAAGAGAGAAAGATGACAGAAGAACATATTTGAAATAATCACAATTATTGTTATTATTTTAACACAATAAATAGAGATCTCATATTTGGATACTTTGAGGGTCTTGTTTTATTAAATTTATATTTTTAATTCTTTTCTAGTTAATAAAATTAGACACTACAATTTCTGCTTATAAGTTATTGCTTATAAGTAACTGGGTTATTCATTAGAATCATTAGAAATTGTATTGAAAAAACTCTCTCCTGCAAATATAAAGCAAAAAAAAAAAATAGATTTAAATTAAAAGACTATTATACTACTCTTAAAAACAGAAATTTCATAAAACAAGACCCTGAAAGCATAAAAATATGACATATGTATTTATTATGTTAACAATAATTGTGATTATTTCCAAAATGTTCTTCAGTCATATTTC